>OX465285.1:63604534-64167491 GCA_949987705.1 Thereva unica | reverse complement strand
GTATGCTAATTTGAAAAAAAAAAACGGGAGAAAAAGGAAATACAACCATTTTTTGCAAGAAAAACCCTAGGAGAAATGTTCCAAGTTTTATGCGCGCGTTATAGCAACTGCTACGCTCATTCATTTTTGGCGGAGCACCATCATGGGAAAGTTATGTGTGTTTATTAAAAGTGGTTTTATTTGAATGTCAAGCAGGAGGAATATAAACGAGAATAGATTTTGACAGCGCAAGAAGTTGTGCTGCTGCTGTACTCTCTAGATCTGTGCTCGACATCGATTTTTACTCGTCTTCTTTTTTTTCGTTATTATTATTTCTTTTTCGTTTAAATTTTTGTCTTAACGAAAATGCTGTGCTGATTTTGTAATAGCGCGGCTGTTTAGAATTATTACGCATTCATGTAATCTCTTTCTGGTTAAAGAATAGTGAAAGTTGAATTTCAGGTATTTTGATTTTCTGTTGTTATTTCTCGTTTTGTTTTCGTTTGGTTTAATTTCGTTTTTTTTTTCTGTCAAATAATTTGGATTCATTGTTGAATGTGCGATTTTTTTCAGATAATGATAGAAAGGAAGGTGTTGTCTGATTAAATTTGTTCTGAGAATGTTTTTTATGCATAAGTATTGATACATTATTGGCACTTGAGTCATCGTTAGACACTTGAGAATTTTGCAAAATATGTACATAATCAGAAATGGCAATCGATTATTTGATTTTAACAAGATTTTGTTTAAAAAAACAATGATCAATGAACTATGATGTTGTAATAAAATATTGAAAAATTAGATGGCGCCAGTAGTAAAATTCTGGGCACAAATGTCAGATCAGAAACGTCAAATGATAAGATAGGCATTTGCCAGCAACTTCTTTTTATTACATTTGTGAAAATTTATTGGGTAATTTGCGAAAAGATTTGGGTTTTATCTTCCATTCGAATAAAAATCTGTGAGACGGACGCGTCGAATGATTGTAGAAACTTGTAATGAAGCTTTTATTAGTAAAAGAACGGGTCACGAATGGTTTCACGCCGAATTGAAGACATTACCACATAGATGAATATCCATGTCAAACGCAACAAGAACTTACAGATTCATTTTTCATGTCTCAAAAAGCCATTTTCCATCGTTTGTAAATTTTCGGAATGATCCCAAAGCAAGGAAATTTGGTGTCATACAAATTGAAGCCGAGAGACGTCGAATTTCTTCTTTTTTTCATGTGCGACTGCGACAAGCGGGCCTGTCGGCAAAGAAGGAAAGTTTTTTTCTGTATTGTAACTGGTAATGAAAATTGGCTCCATTATACAATTGCAAGTAACCTCAGCGCCAATTTCCAGCTGCGGAAATTAAAGGAGTTATATTTCCAATTTTTTGACAGTATTGTGCTTCTGTCAGGGACGTGCAGAAGACACATAACATGGAAAGGAGAAATGAAATCCATGGATTGATAGGTGTGCGGCGTAGTAATGTTTAGAAATGCAAAATTTCGGTTTGTGTGAACAGCTACCAAAAAAGCCTATTTTTTGTAAATGTTAAATATTTTTTACACTTTATCCCAGCATTGCAGGCTAATATTTTGTGGATTCGTCCATCCTCTGTATATGTGCAAACAATCTCAACATACTTTTCTCAATTCACGAAACTACATCTTCGTTCACTACACAACGCTCCATTTTGGAAGACATTACCACAAGGAGCAAAAGCGGACTGGCTGGCAACGAGTACCCGTAGTCTGAGTCGCGACTTTTAAGCCAAGGTGTAAAAGTACCGCGCCGAAGCTAAATGGCCAACCAGTGGGTATAAACAGGCTGGTCGCGAAGGGTCCTCGCCGATGCCCGGACAAGGTCGGTGTGTACAAGCGCCTTTCTCTGCTATGTAGCTCTGCCAAGGCGGACTTCATTTCCGGCTTTATTCGTAGGAACAACATGAACATAAATAATAATTAAAAGAAACCAAAACAAACAGATGCACAGACGACCCGACACAGCAACTTACAAGGGCTAGGACCAAGGACTACGAACTTTCCCCCCTCGAGAGAGTCTTAGCTTGCTCCAAGTGGGGAATCGTCAGCTCTGGCTTTGCAAGTATCAACCACAGTAATTGAAAATCAGGCAACATAACAAGCGTGCCAGGAGTCACCAGCCACAGGACCTACCAACTACATGGTCGCAAAATTAAATTTCGGAAGTCACCTTAATATCCGGATCCCTACCAGAGAGAAATGAGAAGATTTCCAACCCGACAACGACCATGACGTTGTTTTGTACGCAGACGAATCCAAATCAGAGTCGAGTGAACGAGCTGGAGTGTTTTCCCCATTAATTAACTTGTAAAAAAGCTTCCGCTGGCCGAAAATCGGCTTCAGTGCATGAGCTATACCCACATGGAATTTTGTGGAAGAACCTCGTTTAGCGGGACAAAGCGCCACATGAGGTTCGCGAACCGCAGTTTGCCGACCACTGGCATAGACCATTTCAAACGCGATTGTTTTACCAAGGAGTCCCCCAGCTAAGCACTAACCACGTCCAATGCTGCTTGACCTACGCAATCGAACGAGAACCGTTCTACTGAGTACAAGGACGTAGCCAGCATTTTGCTTCGGGGGGGGTTTATTGTTATAATCATAACAATTACTACGTTTATAAGCGGAGTTTTCCTCCGGATGGAAGTTTCGATCCCGAGTGAAACACCGTTTATAAACCGGGAGTGAAAATCCAGAACTTGGATTTTCGCTCCCGAAGAAAAAGCTGGAGTGAAACTTCGATCCCGGTTTATGTTGTGCTTATAAACGCTGACTGGGAGTGAGAATATTTTCGAGGGGGGAAAACTTTGTAAAGAAGAAGCTGGGTGTTTTATTTTGCTGCAATAGTTTTTTTTCTTTGTTTATTGATATTTTTAAATACATTAAATTAAACATTGGGTTTATGTTTGTCTTTGCTATGATTTTGAATTTGAGCTTGGAGATGTCATCTCAGACCAGAAAATATTTTGGATTTATACTCCAATTGCTTATAAACGCATCGGGAGTTTTACTTTGGATTGAAGATGCGGGAGTGAAACTCCGCTTATAAACGTAGTAAATGATCTGTGTAAATGGAACCTCTCCCTCCTCCTCCTCTATACTTTTTTTATATAGTCATCCAGATTTTTCCGTAATTAAGAGAAGTAAAATGTGTTTTAGTTTTTGAATATATGTATTTTTTTCTTTGAACATTCAACTAATATAGTTCCATGAATAAAAATAATTTCAAAAATATTTTTAAATAAAATCCAAAAAAAAAAACAACAATATACAAACAAAAGTAAAAAACAAAAATATAAGATCAATTCACACAAAACAATTATAATTTAATATAACTAATATAATAGTTACCTACATATGAATATGAAATAATTTTGAAGATATTTTTAAATAAAATTCAAAAGAAAACCAGCTTAAAATAAAAATGCAAAAGAAAAACAAGATCAATTTCCACAAAAAAAGGATTACAATTTAATTTTTCTATTTGGTTTTAAAGCCATAATGTCTAAGACATCCTCAATATCATAATTTGGGGGATAATTTATGGACATCAAGGCCAAAGCAGTAAGTCGATTGTCGTCACTTTTGTTTCTTAAAAAGTTTTTTATTCTTTTAAGAGCTGAGAATGTTCTTTCAACTTCCATCGTCGATACGGGTAACGTTGCAAGTACACATAAAAGAGTATTAATGTTTGGGTAGAAGTTAATATCGCATGCCTCGATTACTTCGATTATTTTAACAGGCTTTGATGAGCAATCCCACTTTTGGCACCATAACATGTATTCAGCTTTCAGAAGTGCTTCTGTGGTTGACTCTGGAAGATAGTTTTTTAAGTTACAGATGTTTTCAGCATTGAATTCGTCCACATTTTTAGGTAGCAATTTTTCTAGAGAAATTATTATATCTCTGTTGCATTCAAATCTTTCCGTCAAACTACTTATAAAATTATCTATGCAAGGGAAGAAAACTGACCGGCGGTAGTATTCTTCTGCAGATTCATATGGGTAATTTGCCCTGTTTGTTTGAGACCTAGCTGTACGAGGTACTGTAATTGTAGTATGCAAATATAGTTCTGAAATATGCTGAGCTTTATTGAATATTTTTGAAAATTCTTTACTGCCAAAGTCACCATGCTCTGGTGCGCGTAATTTTTTAAGTATAGCTATGACATTATCGACATATTTTAATGAATTTGAAATGTCGCTTTCTGGGTTTTGCAAATATTTTGATAGTGGCAAAGTTAAATTAAAAACATATTCACATATTAATAGAGCCACTATGAAACAACTTTTTTCCATAGCAGATAATAATGTTGCAGCGGTTGTTGCAATGTTTTTATGTTCAGAACTTAAGTCTTCTAAACTTAGTATTATAGCTGGAAATAACTCAATTACTGTATTAATTGAATCTTGACGTTCGATAAATCTTGTTTCGCATAGCCCAGTTAACCGTGTTTTTTGCGATTCAGGTACAACTTCAGATATCTTCGTCTTTAATAAATCACTTGCATAGGTATTAAAACGAAATAAACTTGTTACTTCTTTAACAACACCAAGACAATTTCTTATGACCGGTACTCTTAAAGAATCGCCAAGAACTAAATTTAATCTATGAGAACTACAGTGGACATAAATAGCGTTCGGATATTTTTTCTGAATTCTTGTATGAACTCCTGTTATTTCACCACTAAAAGTTGATGCACCATCATAACCTTGTCCAACCAGCTTACTCAAATCAAGTCCTAGATTATTACAGACGTCCAAAATTTCTTTACAGATATACTCAGCTGTCAAGTCTGTTAAATGCCTGAATGTAAGGAAATCTTCCCGAATAATAATTTTTTCACTGTGATCCAGATATCTCACACATAAAGAAAATTGTTCTTTTCCGGAAACATCCAATGTTTCATCGCCCAAAATAGAAAAACATTTCGAACTATTAATTTTTTTAACTAAATTTTTTTGTGTTAGTTGTCCGCAAATCTCAATTATTTCGTTCTGAATTTCAGGGCTCATATATGATGCGTTTTTTCCGCAGCCTTCCAAATGCGCTCTTAAATTATTATCTGTTTGAGCTCTAAATCTGATTAAAGCCCGAAAATTACCGTCTTTTTGGGCTGGCTTTTCTAGTAGAATTTGACCACAATCTTTATTTCCCCTCAAAGATAATTCATTTTCACATAAAAAAATAACTGATTCAATAATTGGTCGTAAAAAAGCTCGATTTTGGAGACGTTCTTGTTTAAATTTCTCTCTCAATTTATTGTCTACTAAACTTACGATATCCTCAGCTTCATTTTTTAAAATTTTCATTAAGTTTTCAGCAGAATATACTGCATTTTTATGGTAATTAAGAGTTGAGTGATGATTAAATTTTTCTATAGCTTTTTTCCAATTCACAAATGGTTCGGATACTAAAGCACCTACTCTTTGATGCACATTTCTTCCGACTTCCTCAGAGCTAAAAGTCACACAAAACTTACAAAACGCGGCATCCTTTTTTGGCGAATATGCTAACCATGACCACTTGTTCAGCCACCCATGCTGAAATTTCAAATTTCTTCCTGTTGTAACGGGAAATGCGTAGTTCTCACTTGGCACGAGTAATGCAGTTAATGTTTTTACTCTTAACTCTTTCATGTTACCCAATTTTGCTTTTATTTGATCCACAACTGTACCGATATCAATTACCACATTATCAACTGCAGTTCCACAAACTTCATTTTTACCTTGAAAAATATCTTCGACAGGCTTCACACAGATATTTTCTTCAGGACAAATTGCACTTTCGACTTCGTTTTCTTCATTCAAATCCGACGTTATAGATTTTGTTATTACACATTCTTCAGTTTCTTCAGTTTTAGCAGGTTTAAAATATTTATCGAGAGTATTAGCACGTTTTTTCATATTGAACAAAAAAAAAAAGAATTACACGATATGCACAGTACGAGGGATTTGAACTTAATAAACTTTTTTAAATAAAAAATTTAAAAAAAATCAAACAATTATTGTATTACAATGCAATAAAAATCCAGTCTGACGATACAAGCGATATTAAAATTCATAATTTTAGCATACTGCATTATAAGTTAGAACAGCGCAAATTTAAAAGCTTTTTTGAAATTCATAATTCTAGCCTACTAAATAAGCATGTAGTATAACCCGAAACAAAAGATATGAGGTTTCTTCGTGCATATGTGGAAATGAAAATTACACACAAATAAACATTGCGCACATATGAATAAGTCATGCGCTTATGTATTTTCAAATTTCCACTTCGAAATCTACTACGAATGCTAGCGCATAGAAAATCGACTTCTGAGAAACCTCATTTCGTTTGGTTCTGGCTATACATCGCTGTTGCCAAACGCATTTCTAAGAAAAAATGCGATTTGAAGTTACATCGCTGTTGCCAAACGCACTTTTAAGAAAAAATGCGATTTGAAGTCCACTGTTCTTTATAAAATTGAACAAAAATTATTTTTAAATATGATTTTTTTCATTCGGGGGGGGGTTTGAACCCCCAAAACCCCCCCCCTGGCTACGTCCTTGACTGAGTATGCTATTGATACTATTTATGGTCACCAAACTATTTGCCACTTTGCTTCGTCCTATACAGGCGGAAGAATTCATGCCTGTGATGCGAGGAACTGCATGACGGTGCATGCATGTGGTCGAAGAGTGCATGCATGTATGATTTCGTGTATGCGTGTGTCCGGAAAAACTATGACAGCTATGAATACTATCAAAGTTCTCTGTCACTATACCTAGTATACGAAAACTATGGTACAGAAACCATGGTTCGTATGCTAGCTGTCTTTCAGTGGTATAACGAGCAAAACATCGGCAGCCAAGCCAAAGATCCATGGTTCAAAACACATTCTGTGTATTTAGTAAGACGAATATACATATGTATATTCATTGACATTTTCTCGCTTAAAAAGGTTTTCTATAAAAAAATTATATTATTAGTGATATAATCAAATATTTGCAAATTCCGATTAAATTCCAAAACAAAAACTCCAAAAATTTTAATCAGCTACAAAAATTATGACTATCCCGACTTTTTTGTCTTAATAAAAATAGAAAAGAATGCACCACCTACACAAGAATTCCGTTTTCCCCAGTGCCTGTCTCAATAAATTCTGGCTCAATTAATTTAAAGCACATTATCAAAGCGTTGCCATCAGGACGGAGGCACAATGTAACTATTGTAGTCGATTGTCTTAATCACAGAACCGGGGGAGCCGCAGGGGCTATGCCCTATGCTGTCCAAAAGGGAAGAAGCCCGGCGACCATTGACATGACAGCGATGGGCGCCAACCGGGATATTTATGAACTGCACGTACAGCTTGACGTGTTGCTCACATCGTACTTCGCTCACCGGTGTGTGTGTGTCGATTCAGTTTTAATTTTTTTTCTTGATCGTCCATAGAACAGAGCAGACATCACCGCCGCCGCCTCCTGTCCGCCTGCACACCCTGTGTTGTGTCCCGCAAAGCGACAGATACAAAAGAGCAGAAATCAACATGCAGGACAACCTCTAAAATTGAGTACAGCAGTCGCGCTGCACCGGGGAAGTAAGTTCGAAATTTTTGCACACAGAAACGCGCTGATAATGGAAAAAGTTTATGGTGAAAGAAAGCAAAAAAAAAAAAAATGATTAAACAAAAGAAAAATGAACGCAAGTGCAAGGTAGAAATAAATCGAAGCCGTAATGTCTCGAGTCTGGCCCGGTGTGCTGCCGTGACTCTCTTTCGCCGGTTGATTGCGTGATTACACAATTTCTGTCGTGCTGCGCTGCGCTCCCTGCGGATCTGCAATAGACGAGGATTGATGCGGCCAGAGGCAAGGAGCAGGTAATCTTGACTTCACCCAAAGTTCAATTTCGACGAGGAGATTTTTTCCAGTCTTGTTCACTTTTTTTTTATTATTTATTACTTTCTTGTCATTTTCTAATCTTGCTCCGAGTCGCTCTGCTTTAGTTGCATTTTATGTGCTGACTTGGTTGGTGTGCACACGTCAATGTTCAATCATAACGGGGACAAAGAATTGCATTGATATTACGTACATATGCACATATACATATGTATGTATGTATGCTGCAGTTGAAGCTGGTGCAAATGTAAAAGGAAGAAGGATCATTGCACTTACATAAACCGAATGTGACTTTTCTTGTTCTGCATTTCTGTGCTGCACTTTTTTCGCGGTGTAATTTTATTGCTGCAATAAAATTTTAAATGGGAATTCGTTATTGTGAAAATTAAATGTAAAAATATATTTTCTAAGACAGCCGATAATTAATTTTGAGTGCATTCCACTCCTTTTGCACATTGAGGCGTTTTATCATTTAACACGGGTTTGACGTAAAAGCGTTGCTCTTTTTCGTTCAGTTTTTTGTGTTGCTCATTTTTGTTAATTCAATGGCTGTCAAACTGTCAAATGTTTTTGTAGAATTTGTTTTTATATTCCAATCATGTTTTGTATGCAATTTTTCAAAAAATATATAACTAGAACGAATATTGTATTGTTAGAATCATAAATCGTTTTCCAAATAGTACTTTTCCCATCACGTATCTCCAAGAAAGAAAGTTCACCGGCAATAGACTGTGCACGATTTTGAAGAAACTATCCATAAAATGAATTCGATCATGGAGTATAAAATGCAGTTCTGCAATTGTTTCACATTTACTTATGTGACATATATCCGTATTACTGCTGAAAATGAAGATTGTGCTGGTCATAAAATTTGACGGGTTTGTGTTTATTATAATCATATTTCCTGCTTCACTTTTGTATATAAATAAAATATATGTGATCACACCGAATATTAAGGATTTGAAAACGCTGGTACTGTATGTCAGCTGGCTGGTAAATATATATTAACTTCATAGTATCATTATTTGGACTGTAAGGAAAGTAGTGTGACAGCGTTTTGCCCCATTTCTATTTCTAATTTATTTGTTTTAAAGTTAAAAACGATCGGCGATAGTTGTTCTGCATAAACTAGGCATATCCGAACGTGGTATTGCCTTGCAGTTGAAATGATCTAGAACATGTGAATATCGTCCGATACATAGGGAGAATTCAAAAGAGGAAGAGGGAATCTAATCCCGCATCATTTTTGCGGGATCAGTTATGCCGGATTCGCGGGGTTTGGGCGGTAGAATCACGATAAAATCGGGACTTAATAGAGAAATACTAACACTATTTAAAAGAAAAGAAGAAGAATAAAAGAAGAAGAAAGAAGAAGAATAAAAATATATTTAGGCTCTCCAAACACGAGCCGACTGATTTGTAATTCCAGCTGCACACGCAACTTACCTAGTTTATAGCTACTCCAAAAATAATTCGAATTATGGATCATCCAAAACTTTTTACCCTATAAACGAGGTAATTCGGATTATGGCTTAAACCGAAATGTTTCGGCTTAAGCCACAGTTATAAGAATGTATTTAATACCCGTTTATACGCTAAATCGAAATTTTGACGTAACTTTGAGTTAAATCGATTTAATTTTTCTGCTATAAACTTTTAGTTACCTGTTTCGTGATCTTGCCCGTGTACGGAAGTGGGAACCCATACATGGGCCGACAGAAACCAGACCGATTTGAAACTAGTTTGAACTGCTCCCATTCGACTGTTCTTGACGGGCGGAAGCGATTTCAGTTGTGTGTTGCATATCATCTGAGCTACTTGACATTTTGCCAAAACCACGTGACTAAATACTATAAAGGTACAGCACCAATTGATCCAAAATCAGATGGACTCCTGTGTGTACAAAGGTTTCATTTTGATTGCAAACTGGTTGTGCGCGTGATAATTGTGAAACCACTTTGAAATTAAGACTCCAAATCAGTCGACTCGTGTGCGGAGAGCGCTACACTTCATAAAATATTTAAATTCCTTACTTGAAGATATCTGCCTACTAAAAAATACAGCAATAACACAAAATCGTCTAAAGTATATTTATGTGCGTGTATCAGAACGTGAGCAATTACTTAGTTTCCATGTAGAGTTTACCCTGGGTTAACTTAGAGTAAGTCCCCATGGAAATGCGGATCGAGTAAAGTTTCGTTAAATCCAAGAAAACTCCCTGAAACACGTTGGATTAACCCGGGTTTTGCATATCTGTACGTTTGTGCGTGCGTTTACTGCACATTATACCAACGGAGACACGACGTCATATTATTCATCTGTCACTTCAACCCAGAACTGTCATGGAAACAGCATCAAGTTAATTTGAGGGGAAAAGCTTTCTGTAAACTCAACGAATACTCTACCCCGGGCTCATGGAAACACAGTAAATGTCTAGTTACCCTACGACTACGGTAGGGTATTCCCCACGCGCATAATACTTCTACTCTTCATACGGTCACAGTTTTGTTAAACGTTGTGACTACGGATTGTCAATATTGCGACTGCAAAATTGTATCAAGTTCAGCCTCACCACACAATTGTGTCTGCGTTGTGTCTTGTGACTGCTTTCAGAATGCGGATAATAATCGAAAGCTGGAGCAATATAACAGAAGATACAATTAACAAATTAATATCTCGATGCCGAGATTTGTAAAAATTTACGTGGTACAATATAAGGCGAGAATTCTGTACTAGAAATTTTTAATCGCATTTTTATACTCTTTATATTAACGTCACTTGTATGTTGTATGTAGTATGTAAACATATTTTGCGACTTGATTTTGAGTTTGATCCACTTGCATGTAACCGAACAACTTCAAATATTGCACATACACATGTATAATTCGCGTGACAATGCAATCTAACCATTTTGTAAAAGAATCATTATGGCGGTTTCAAGATGGCGGTCGAATTTTGCAATTGTGCTCCCCGACCCCCGATATGAGAATGAAATGAAAGGGTATGACAAGTAGAATACAATTAGCTACTAAATCGCTTACTTCCAAAATTCAAAAATGGCGGACAACACAAAATGGCCGGCTACCTTTTTCTTACCAACCCACTCGATATTTTTTTTATGTGACAGACTAGAGGCTTATGGAAAGCCCCTTTGTACTGTCGACAATTTATTTTTTCGTATACAATGTCGAACAGCAGCTCTTTCCGGAAGATAGAGAGAAGAGAGAGATAAGAGAAGGAAGGAAGTGTCACAACCTAGTCGCTATATTTTTATTCCACCTACTCGCAACCATTTCGCGACTCTGACATTGGGGCATCGAGAACTCTGCGGCCAACACAAAATAGCGGTTTACCTTATTCTTTATAACGGCCTCGGTATGGGCATGAAATGGAAGTGTATGACGAGTATAGTACAGTACTTTTAAATATAATATTACGGTCATTACAAAATGGCGGAAGACATATATAATAGACTACAAAGTAGAAAGTAAAAAATATAGTTTAAAAAACTAAAAAGATACGCTTTTATTTTAAAATGAGCTAAAAAGTAAAATATAATTTTGAATGTAAAGTTTTTATTGCTAGTCTATATATGGAAATAACGTACCTTTCGAAATGTAAAAGAGCGAAATTAAAATTTCAGTTCTTATGCCTGATTTCTTCACTTTACATTTATCCACGGGTTTTCTAACTTTAGAATAAAAATAACCTTCGATTAAATGTTGGACGGTTTTCTTCATGCGAATTGAAAGTTACTTATTTCACAGATAGTCACCTATCATGCATATGGCAGCTCTGCAAATTGCTGACAATTGTTTGGCTTGTGCGCAAGTCGTCGAAAAAAATAGCCAAATAATAACGTCAAACGTTGAAATAATTTAAAAAACTGAGACAGGGAGTATTTAAAATAATGCTCTCATTTATGAATGAAGAATATATGTTTATGTTATTTTTTCAATTAAAATGGAAAACGAAAAGTAATATAGTGCTTATTTTACCCAAAGTGCAACATGTCGAAAGTTTATTAAAGAATATGTTCCCCAAATTCAATATTGGCCGTGTTTTTTTAATGAACTGGCTGGTTCTTCGCCATACAAAATCGAAAACCCAAGTTCTATCGGGGTCTATCTGGTTCTCTATCGGGGTTACTGGGAAATTTTAAAATTTCCCTGTTTTCCAGATTGCGGCCAACTTCAAGTCGGAGGAGAAATGTTATTAAAATTTTGTAAATAAGTGAATTTGAGCTGTCAGGACCTGTACAAGTGGGTGGGAATCCACGCATGGGTCGATAGAAAGGAATGGTGAAACCTGTTTGCAGTTGCGATTGCAAATCGGTCGACTCGTGTGCGGAGGGACTAAATGTGAAATGATTGCAGAATCCAAATAGAACAATCAGATCGCATCGTCTTATTTCCGATTAGAAAATCTCATGCCCGGGCGGGGACCTAAAATTCATACACTTTAATTGCTTTATCACCAGGCAGCGCTTCCAAATAATCAGTAGATACTACATGATCTAAATAATTAATTTGTGAAACAATATCCATCAATATCCACATGCATGTCTTCATATTGAAAATCACAAATGTCGACGGCGACAGTTGACGTTTAAGCTTAGATACTCTGAAGATAAAAATTTTCCTTGCCGTTTTTTAATGAACTCAAAAATTCTCAAAACCCAGTTCATTAAAAAAACACGGCCATTGTATTCTGTTACTCTAAAGCAGTGATTCCCAAAGTGGGTTCCGCGGAACCTTACGGTTCCACGAAAAAATTTTAGGGTTCCGTGTCGCCGAAGCGCAAATACATTCGCAGACTCACTGGCGCTGCGCCGGCCGTTTAACGCGTTCTTGCTAATCAGAAAGTGCGAGTGGCCCTTCTTCCTTGAAATTTGGTCTACGTCACGCCGCGTAACATTTTGGTCGCCATTCCATATTCCCATGTCTCGGGTGTTGTGAAGAAAATGGTAATCCGCCCTCTTGAGATGGCCGCCATGGGCCAAACAATATATTGAGTATACTATATTGGTTATGGTGTTCTACTTATCATACCCTTTCATTTGATCCCCATGTCGAAGGGATTGTGAAAAATATTTCAATCCGCCCTCCTGAGGCTGCCGCCATGGATCTAAAGGTATATTGAGTATACCATATTGCATTATCATCGGAGCTGTATGCAAAATTTCAGCATGATAGGATATCCGGAAGTATTTGAAAAATTGATTGCAAAATTTGTACCGTGAAGAAAACAGTAATCCGTCCTCTAGAGACGGCCGCCATGGATCTAACGGTATAATGAGTATACCATATTGCGTTGCCATCGGAGCTGAAGTTGTGTCCAAAATCATGGTGATTTGGTAACCGGAAGTATTCAAAAAATCGATTGCAAGATATATGTACCGGACAAACAGACAGACAAGAAAGCGAGCTAATAAAAACGTTTTAAAATATATTAAAGGATAAATATATACATATATCATATATTATTTTATTTTTTCATCGTTGCGTTCCGCCAAATTTTATACATTGTAGAAAAGTTCCGTACGGAATAAAGTTTGGGAACCACTGCTCTAAAGTAATGTAGATACAAACTTAAGAGCCCAATATGTCCATAAGCTTACAATATGGCAACCCAAAATGACGACCCAATCAGTCTGTTTATTAGTCAGTCCTATAACGACTTAAAACATTCTAGGATAGAAAAGTACGCGTTTTGGCGTTCATTAGTTATACAACTTGTTATTTTTTGTCCGAAATTGTTCTAGTTTGGTGTTCATTAAGTTGTTCTAAATAGTCTGAAGCTTTACTTTTTTGTTCTCGATTTTTTAGGGACTGTTTTGGACAGGATTTTTTTGTTGTTGTTTTTTTCTAGTTTTGACAAATGTGTATATGAAATTTTGACAACGGAAATTATAGAACAAAAAAGTACAAGAAAGCGTTCATTAGATTTTCTATTCTAAGTTGTTCTAAAATGTTTGACGTTTAATTGCTTGATGTTCAATTCTCTTCTATTCTGTTCTGATCTGTCCAGTCCTGAAAACTAATATACAAAGCTAATATCGACAATTACATATTTTGACATATTGAAGAAATCGGGCATAGTAATTGTAGCTAAATTGATTCATTAAATCCAGCTCTCGCTCCCAAGTTTTGAATATTATTTCTACATTTTCCCCAATACAAAAACTATGGTCCCAATTTTTTGGCCGACAGTGTAAATTGATTGTCAAAACTAAGTATTTTCTTCAAAATTTTTATTTGTTCAATTTTATATTTTTAATTCAAGATAAAAATTTAAGTAATCATCCAATATACGAATATGTTTTTAAAATTTTCATTTCCACAAAAAAAAAGAACATAACTTCCTCATTTGATTGATGAATTTTATATTTAAATTTCATATTCAAAATGTCTCTGCGATAAGCTTACAAATAAATTTCTACAATCAATTTTTGTCGGTTCAGAAGTAGTCAAAACATCTTTATTATAAATATATTATAAATAGAAAAAAAAAATATGGATAATAAAATCGAAATAAAACGCTTCAAGATCAGAGAGTACAGTTTACACTGATTAAAAAAGGTGATGGAAAAACAACACAAAAATTGTTTAACCTTCATTCAAAAACCATACAATTGATATTTTCTTCAATTAAAACATTTCAGACTGTCGCAGTACACGACGTTATGGAGACATACATATAAACAAAACATCTTTTACATTTCTATTACTGAGCCATAAAATACGCAGTGAAATAATTCAACACCAACATTAGATTAAACGTAACTATAGTCTCCAATAAGACTTTGCTCCGCACATTTACTTTTATTAATATAAAATAAAATAAAAAAATATGTGCGACCATAGATAAGCCATCACCATCAGCCTTGTTGTTTGTATGGCGGATTGATAAGAGAGTTATTAAATTAGTAGAAAAAAGAAAGAAATTCACTTATCACAAACAAGACAAATTTCTCGAAGAGATTAATCGAACATTTTCGAAAAACAAAAAAACAAAAAATGTGAAATTGTTTATGGAGTCCTTATCAAATCCGAAAAAAGCTTTGATCCAATAACAAGCAGATAGTTACGCGCGGCCTTTATTATTCCCCCATAGTTGAAGAAATACGTAGAAGACTCGCTAGCATTAACCCCGTTTTGGCGCGCCACTTAATCGGCGCGTTTTGTTGCCCTATTTTAATTCGCTGCTCGTATCAATATCTCTCCACACATCTGCTGCAATGGCTGACAATTTTTCCCATTAATAAAAATAGCATTTAAAAATATTTCTGTTTCATTGATCGTGATCTAGGGAAGTTTCAAAAGGAAGCCCAGCTCGCTTGTTGTTGTTCTTCATTGCAAAAAAGAAACATCTTTTATAAATATTTAAATGATTGCGCACAAACTAACTACGTACCTCCAGTATTCTCTCCACCATTGGGGTAATCACTATTCAGCACGAGGAGCACATTAAGGGAGAGCAGTCTATATCGCACAAAATTATCTCCTAGAGGAGATTGTGTACATCACGATGGTGTGTGGTGGTCATTCAATTTTCTTTCCGGCACAAACAATTTTACTACGATTATAAAGACGCGCACGGGGGAGCCTTAGTGCGGGACGAGTGAGAAAAAGTCTTTAACCTTTCAAGGATGCCCGCCATTATATTTCCTTCTACGACAAAGTCAACACATTCTAGAATGGAGTGGAGCAGGGAAATTTTATAAAAAAAGTTTGTTGATGTTATCAGAAATTTGCAAGGAACGAGTTATCGGAAACTGAAGTGAGATGTAAATATGCTGATGAAGGTGGAGAACTTTTCTGTATAATTTCTAGTTGTTTACAATTTTCGTGTAAATAAGTTGACTTAAAAAAAATAATCCTTAAAGAAGTAGAAATTAGTTTTATATCTTTTAGGTCGTACCTTAGAGAAATCTACTCTAAAATCTAAATTTATTCTCATTCAAAAACGAAAATCTTTTTCACCATAATTTCGTTGACATTTATAACAATACTAAAAATAACTCAAATACTGATAGCTTTGTTTTTTTCGCGCGATTAGAGGAGAAGTAATTACTTGTATAATAAAAAACAGACAAGCTTTGCTTTTTGTTATATGTAGTTGTTAAAATTTGCGCTGAATTCGATAACGTTGCTAACTCAAAAATTTCTACTGGAAATGTCAAATGTCATTAATGATTGTGAACAACTAGTTTTTTGTATAGTGGCAGCACTGAAGTTTAAGTTTAGTGTTTTTTTAGCATAATCATTGCTTAATCATAAAATCATATTTGACTAAAAAATTATTATTCTTTTTGTATTTATGGTACAATAATAAATATATTATACTATAAAGCAGGGGTTGGCGAACCTATGGCACGCGTGCCAGAAGTGGCATATATGAGCGATTTTCTGCCAATTTTCTGAATTTATCGGTGCAGCCCAGTACTGTATTTACCACTACGGAGGCGAACAATGTCAGGAGGCGCAAGCGCACAAAAAATATACAGGGTGTATTTCTGAAAATGTCGAAGCGCCTGGCTGTGGATAGATTTTGGATAGATAGGATCAAAGGCCGCAGCATAGAAATTGTCGGATATTATTCATAGGAAATTATCCAAGCTTTTCAATTTTGTACAAAAAAAAAAGTATTGATTAACTACGTATTTTTTGGAGAAAAAGGTGGTTGAAGTTGCAATTTTAGTGAAAAAAAAAACAAAATTTTTAGTTTGACGACTCATAACTGACGACTCATAATTGATTAAATACACTACGTTTATTATCAATCATTTCCCTTCGGTAGTATGTAGAAGGGGTGACAAAAACGTGTAGGCCTAGGAGCGACTAATCGTTCAATCCAGCCCTAGGTGCAGCGTTTACGTTAGCAGGCTAGCGTGTTTCGCCTTCATAGAAAAAAACATCGAGACAGCACTCCCATAATACGGCGGCAAATATGAAAGTGGTTCTGTTTCGAGAGGAGAAGTGGGGCCCTTATAGACGGACTGGAGATTTACAAACAAGCCGTCGTCCTCATACTTAAACTCACTTGGTAATTTCTTCATCCTTTAAATCTCCTCTCATTCACAAAACACACCGTTACACCTCAATACTGCAATATTACCAATAGCTTGGCACGTCAGCAATTTTATAAAAATAAATTGCTATAAAGGAATGTAAATAACATACTAGGTCCCTTCCAGTACTTTTCCTGCACAAACTTGTTGGGTAAAAAGTAACTTCAATACGGGTTAATTCTTCTTGCAAATCAAGAAAAGGAGAACGTCCTTGTGTGTATGTGCATGCCGTTTTTTAAGGTACAAAAACATACAACAAAATGTCAATTAGAAACTTGTAAGAAATCACAGGACCGAAAACTCTTGCTAATTCCATCATTTCCTACTGCTTTTGCTTGCATGAGAAAATAAAGAAACACAAATTGGGCAAGCTCGGCTGAATTCTTGCGTCTGCGGGATCCCACATTCGCGTTCTGGAACCTACCTACTATAAAATCTAGATAAATTCAGTGTACCTAAGGTATCACACGCAGACGACCAATTGATAATACTGTCAAAAATATTTTCAACCGTAATTACATAGTTAAATCATGCAAGGATAGCTTCGTTCCTTTTCTAGTTTTTTTAATACTTGTGAGTAAAGCAGAAAAGGAACACAAAATTTATTGATTGAGTACAACCTAACCTAAAATTTTTTACGTTAATCTGTCAGGCGTAATTTAGATGGAAACAATTAGGCATTTGGATAGATGGAGACACAATTAAACATTTTTCAAGTCCAAGAAATGCCTCGTCCTTCCTAAGAATATTCCAAGTCTAAAAATGATAAAAATTTTTGCTTCTTTTCAGTCGTTTGTTGCTACTCATGAAGGGTAACTGATTTTTCAGTGCAAATAATAATTTCTGCCTTATTTCAGACATACAGCCTTATTCTCGTTGTCGAATCACCCAAGGGAAATTTGTCTTAGGCAGTGTCACGTTCATAGAAATATAAACTAAACGCGGAAGGCCTGTAAATGCCTGAAATGACAATTTCCCATCTTTTTCGAGGTAAAGAAGCCGAAACTCAAGCACAGGAGAAAAAAGTGGAGCCTACCAAAATGGCGGACACGAAACGCCTCTAATGACGTAACAGCCACTTGATTGCACCCCATCTATAATATTCATTAATCTGAGATGTATGACATTTGACGCCATTTGGAAAAATTATGGCACATTCACATTATGTCATTACTTACTTGACCCCATCTTGTATATCGTTGGTTTACAAGCAGAATTCACTAAGTACAATTTTTCAAGTTTTCAGTTTTTTATACTAAAGTAAGTCTTATAATGCCAACTTTATACTGGCAATACCTTATAGCCCGCAAACTAATATTGTTAAGGTTTTTAGGGGGTTAGTTTCGGATTTACCTTGTCCATAATGACACAAAACTACAAAACCATTTCTGCCAAAACTCATTAATTTGTTGCGTTTTTTTTATGTTAATCTAAAAATCCAGTATTAGAATAAAATAATTATTTCAATTCTTTTGTAAACTAAACTAAGAAATCTAAAAAACAATGTATACTGAGCCGATTACTATTATATGCCATTACAAAATTTTCAGAGACACAAACATCTTAAATATCGATTTACTAAAAACTATAGTTTTTGACTTAGTGATTTCTGCTTTTAAACCCACGATATATGTATATATACATAAAAAACACGCAGACGAAAAAATAACGAAAGCCTGCATAGCTTTCTATGCCAGAACGAGAGTCAAATTATGCTTCTTACGCTTACCGAGCCCATCTACCTCAGCTCTACATCGCTCCCCCAGCTTGGAGCGTATCGTCACTGAATCTAGACATCTTATCGTGGCTTAGCTTTCTATGAAAATTCCAATGCTGCATCCTTGTGTATCCTTGTTGTGTTGTGTACTGTGCTGCCAGTGGGATATAGCTTGACAGACGTCCTAAGACTTCTTCAAGCCTTCGTAGAATATCCGTAGAATAAATTTTTTCACGACGTTTTCGTTTTTCCACACTCTCTTCTTAAGATTATATCGTCGAAGTAGTCCTTCCTGATGTTTAACCTAGGGTGTGGTAATCTGTGGTGTTGGCAACTATATCCTCCAGTAGCAAGTACAAGATGTTGCTGTGATCGTAGGATTTGAGATTCAGGCCGCGGATTCTCTCAGTCGAAAACCACTGCACGGGGTTAGGTGTTTCATGTGAACGTTGGGAAGGAGTAGAGACAAGAGAATATAAAGGATTCTTGTGGGGCATTTTCTCATGATTCCTGTTGCCTCTATTGTTGGCGACCTCTGTTCTCTGCCCAACTTGATGACATGATAGAACGTGCCCAGCACTGGTCACCACAACAGCGATATGAACGTCTGGCCAAGCAGAAGCTTCTCTCTGTGGGTCGAAGATTGAGATGGGGTTGGTAGTCTAATAGGCGGTGTCAAAAACGCATTTCTGTCTGCCACCAGTTGCTAGCCAACCAAAGGATTTAAACGTGATCGTATCAGCTTGACTGATCATAAGCATTCGGGATGGCTAAAAACTGCGATCACCACTAATAACATCACGATCGACAGATCGTTGGCCACAAAGCTTCGCAAATACTTCCGGGAATCTGACTTGCAATAACAGGGATGGTATTCTAGGCACCATTATCTGATAAGCTGAAGACAGAAATTGCGAGAAAATTTGTTGGAATTTCAAGAAGAAGATACTATGTACTATTCCATGAAGATAATGTAGTAGCTTACACTTTGGCGGATTGCACAGCTATGAAAGTGTATCGTCGTTGCAGCAAGAAAAAATATTTAGTTTCTACTACGATGCATATTTGATTTATCCGTTTTAACCAATGAAATATGTTGAAACTATACGTGGTAGCACCGATCGAGCGATCAGAAAGAAAAAATCGCATGATCCAAAATTTGCCGTAGAGCCCGTCAACACCTGGAATGATCGATAACTACGGACTATAAGAGGCTTATCAATACACTTACAATGATCACTTTGAAGGCTATTCACCCTGAAATGTCCATTCATATTTAAGATCTTCCTAATCTTCAATCTTTTAGGTTAATTCCAACATAAAAAGCGTGATCAAGGACACTATCCCTTAAAATATTAACATCACCGCATACACACACACAAATAACAACGAATCAAATCACGGACTCTTCATATAAAACGGAAATAAAAAAATTCTGTTTTTTATCGTTAAAAATAATTTTCAGGTTGTCCCAGCGAAAATAAGTAGAAGACAGATGTCAATACCCAAGGACACTCTATCCAATATCCTTTTCCATAAAACCCTTACACGTTGCCATATCCGAAAGCAGCCCCCAGCCGCATCAATGTGTGTCCTTATAAAATTGATAAAAAAACGAGAAACGAAAGGATAAAAACAATTCTCTTGCTTCATCTAAATTCTGCCATATTCGAAGCGTTCTGATGTCTTCGTTCCGTGTTTGATCGGGCCTTAACCCTGCGGATCCTATAGAGATTTATGTCAGGAATTCTATGAATTTTTAAGTCCTTCAAATGAGAGGAGTTGACAAAAAAAGCCGGGGAAAAAGCCTGAAAAATCCGGCCCCGAAAAAAATTTTTTGTCACTGTTGATGGGTAGGATTTCTCCCGGATAAGAGATGAACGAACTCTTTAAGGTTTAAATGTTTTTTTTGTGTGCTCTCCTTTCTCGTGTATTTTTTGTTCCATCGTGCCCCGATGGTGGAGTCTTCTTAATAAGAGGGCAGTGAACTTGAGGGATTTTCAGATCGGGAGAATGATTTCTGTACACAATAGACCCAAGCCCCAGCCCAGCCAGGGTGCACCAACTAAACATTTTCAGTTAAGTTGACAAACTCGAATGCATTGTAGGCGCTACTATTTGTGAGGCTCTATGAAAATGTATCTCATTAGTTTTTCCCCGACGCTGCTGCTCCACTCGGTACTTGCCAGCTGGTGTACCCTTTTATCCTAGAAACAAAGACGTCCTCCCTTTATAATATGCAGAAATCTCTCAACTAAGCGCTGAAGCAACGAACGACATCCCCAACAACAGCCAGAGTCCCCCGTTTGGCTTCCGCTTTTGTTTGCATCTCATGAGAAAGGCTCAACCCTTTTCTTTCTTGTTGTGTAAATTACGGCCGCACACGACCCCATAGTGAAGAATTTCTATGGAAGACGACATCGGATCCGTGCACTTTTTAGGATCGAATCAATGCCTGCTTTTAAAAAGCATAAGGCGCAAGTGATACTAGGATAGGACATTTCGTGGGCTGTGGATGTGTGAGAAAATGTATAGTGGAAGAACATATTTGTTGCGGGAGGGGAGCGTTAAGCACTCGAAACACCAAGGGCTTATCCACATCTAGATCGACAATTGAAAATGGTACGACCAAAAAACTGTAGAAAGAGACTTGCTTGCTATCGTTTTATTAACAAACAGCTTACTGTACAAAAAATCTAGTTTATTTGGCACTCACGCCCGATCTCAAATTATAAGTGGCATAACACTGCTCGCATACTTATAGACACCTCACAGTACGAACCCCTAACATCGTAAAATGTAGAAACAGAATGCGTGTATTCAGAGCTTACTTTACACCAAAAACGTAGTTTGTGCGAAGTACACAACGAGCAGGAGCGACCCCTTGATAGGGATGATGTCATCTTCATGTTTTGTGGTTACGGAATTGAATTGTTTACGTGGAAGGATGATTGCGAGTTTCGTAGTAATTTTTTACACCTAAACACTTTTGCTAGTAGCGTCGTCACACATTATGTGCCGCATAGAGTTTCTTGACAAAAAAATACGTGAGAGCCAGGGTCAAGTAATAAAAGGAGGGTAGGTAGGTGTAAAAGCGGCAGTCCCATCCAAACGGGAGGCTGGGACACAATTGGCGCCGAGGTGCGTCGTTTTGTAGCCACACTCTTGATAAACTTTTGCGTATTAAAGGCAGGGAGATAGAAAAGATTTCGTATTCAGCCACCTACGGGATTAAATCTCCTATATTGAGCTTTGAAAACTATCCCATAACCTTTAAGAAGTTTCCAACTGAACGACGTCTGACGTTGGCTAAAGGTGGACAGCTGCAGAGAAAGTATTCGGTCGTTTCATCGTCTTGTTCCCCTCCACAGCTACAGCAGTTAGCGTTGTACGGAATTTTCAATCTGGCCATATTCCAATTGGCCAGTGTCTCGTTATTATCGCTATGATTGGCAACCCCAAGAGATTGTACGATCTTTGAATGCTATAGCAAGGCCAAGTCTTTCTAGCCTGAAGGCATGATGATGGGCTCGTTCAGAGATCTCTTGTTAGCACGCACAGCTGCACATTCTCCACCGGTGTACCTGCAAGAGTTGCTCAAGGCTGGCCTATTCATCTTCGATCTCCCTGGCCTCCTGTAATCCCATACCCGGTGTAAATAGACCCTGCACCAGGCCAGCGAAGAGAGTCCCTTCTGGCAGCCCGAATAAAAATAAAACTCGGCCGCTCCTAGCCTGCAATAAACGCACGCACAGCGTCAAATCGCCTGTATGGCATCTAAACGAGGCTCGGTACGCTCACACTTTTTAAACAAAGCCTTTTAAGCGTCGTTTTATTGAGAATAAACCTAGAAAAGCTTAACTTGAAATAAACCTAGTCAACGTTAACTTGAAAGAGTAGAGTAGAGTTAAGAGTTGTGTTAAGAGTTCAGTTGAGTTGAGATAAGCTGAAATGAGTTGAAAATTCAGTGGAGTTGAGTAAACCTAAAAAAACATCATCGTTTGCAACGCCCACATGACGCCAGTTGGGTTACGATTGGATTAAAGCGTTGTGTTAGGAGTTCAGTTGAGTTGAGATAACATGAATTAAGAGATGAGTTGAAAATTTAGTGGAGTTGAGTTGAATTGAGTGAAGTTGATTTTGCAGAGTTGAGTTAAGAGTTGAATTAAGTTGAGCTGGGTTAAGCTGCATCAAATTGAATGGAAGTATGAGTTGCTATACGTTAATAGATGCGTCAAAAGTTGAGTTACATTCAGCTAAGAGTTGATATACAGTTTCAGCTTATACTTCATCTTGGTGATCATAAAAGATGTCATTAACATACTCAGTAAACCGGTTCTCGTTCGATTGCTTAAGTCAAGCAAGTATTGGATGTGGTTAGTACTTAGTTATGGAATCACTTGGGAAACCGCACTCGTGTTTGGAATGGACGATTACGAATATACATTCATATCTGTAAAAGAGGCGTGGACACTTCTGGCTGGTGAATTTTTAAATTTTCGCCCCTGTGGCGACGGCCTGCATAGCTCTGCCGGGAGCAAAGTTGTCATGGACCTTGCCAGGTTGGAATTTTTTCCTTTTTTTTCGAGTAGGGATCTAACTATTGAGTTTTCCTGTCGAAATTTAATTTTGCCAATGTAGTGAATAGGCCTTTCTACCATTTCCTTGCAGCCTGAAAGCCACCCATGCCGCCGTTGAGCGCTTACGTTGTGTTGAGCGCTTAAGCCGGGGTTGTTTATATTTCGCCCGTTATTCCGAGGCAAACCACTCTTTGGAGTTGACGCAGCATGGATCTGTTATATTCTTTAGCAAGAGCGGGCCACCATATGGCGAAGCCATATGTCAGAACTAGTCTAATCACTGGCATGTCTAACCAGCATACCATGTGCAGTTTTAAAGCCTATTTTTTGCCGAAGGTTTGGTTACAGGCATAGAAAGCTAAACTGGACTTATTTTCCCTGCCTTCGCTATTGAGCCTCCTCAGAAGAAGGCCATCTGATAATAGTTGACACTATATGTGAGAGATTAACTTCGCAGATTCTCTATCGCTCTATGGATGTCATGCAAAGAACCAAGATTAGTAGACTAGGCAAGACCTGGCGATTGTATAAGTGAAGAGGCGCCTGCTTACAAAGTCCTCCTGAGTAGTTATCTTCTTCTTCTTTTTTGAAGGCTCTGAAACCGGGATACGGTTCTGACTTCTCGCAACTGTCCTGATTCTGAGCTGATTTGATCCAAGCTCTGGCCGCCCTGTCTACGTCATCCTTCTAGCGGAGGTTGTTCGCTTGTGCACTCCATAGATCTT
Organism: Thereva unica; assembly: GCA_949987705.1. NCBI lineage: Eukaryota > Metazoa > Arthropoda > Insecta > Diptera > Therevidae > Thereva > Thereva unica. The sequence goes on along the minus strand of OX465285.1, from coordinate 64,143,506 downwards.
ACCGTAGAGAACTTTCTGATCTTACGAGAAGATCAAGTAGACTAAACGCCAGCTTGAAGGATAGTATAAACCTAGAACACCCAGAACTTAGGGACACTAAGATGAATGGCATCGTCTGGGAATCGAATTCTTCGAAAGGACAGGTTGGCGAGTCTCTTGGGTTTATAGCCATAGTAAGTATGTAGTAAACATCTGTTACTGTTTAACGATTATAAAACCATGAAACGATTTACCATAAATCAATAAATCACCACGAACGTCAATTAATGTGTCAAATGCTATTAGAGATGACATATTACACCTATGATTTTTTTAAGACCAGCATCAACTTAAAAGGTGCCGCACATCGAACTGTAATTGCATATTCATTACGCTGTTGAAGTCTTACATACTAAACTCTTAACTGTTCTCAGTTCTCCTAAATAATCAAGCATAACAATCGCCGCGCGCATAAGACCAAAAAAAGTCATCTATAATAATGCAACATAAAAACGTCACTGACCTCATCACATCAGCACTATCTCCCTCTCTCTCTTTCGCCCCTTCGCCTTAGTGTTCTGTTGTAATTCAGATAGAGATCTTTAAGCCATTCGCGCAATACGCTCTTCGATCGTGCAAAATTTGTTCTATGCACTGCGCGTGCTCAGAATGGTGATGGTGCGTTTTCTATGTTGTTTTCGTGTGCGCATAGCGCTTCCCCAATTATAGTTTTGTGAAAAAAATAAATAAATAAATAAAAACTAAAAGAAAAACTTCCAGTACACCGTGCCGCCATATAAGACAATTGGCCAGTGTTTTTCACCGACATCGATTGTCTTTAAAGTCGGGCAACGCGTCTCCTATGCCTCGTCAATGCAGGAAGAAGACACTCTTTCAATGTTGCCAATTGTCAATTTGCATCTCTTTCTCCCTTTTAAGCGAAGCAATGCATAAGCGGCTAATTCTTAAAGGGGCGCGTTCAGAAAATGAGGCCTTCAAGAGAATTTTCCATTGAAATTTTGCGCACCGATTTTCTTTCAGCTGGTTGTACCGCCAAACGTGCTGCAGCTTTTGATTTTTTTTTAATAATTGTGATTTTATTTTTTTATTTTCAATTTTTTTTTTAAGTTTTTGATGGACTCCAAGGAATGCCACAAGCAATAACGGCATAGACGCGACGCGCGCGCCTTAATAGCGCGTGAATTATAAGTGTGTGAAATGATTAATGAAGATAGACAAGCGCAGAGCGGCAGAACTTAGGAATTTTTAATTATGAAAATCTTTTGTCGGATCAGATGGATCGTTGCGCGGCTGTATGTACAGTTGCTCTGGTCATGTACATCTTGTATGTCTCACCTAGTCGTGCTGGCTAGATAGACAAAGATACACAGTCATATGATTTGTGTAAATTGATTCTTTATTCAATTAGCGACGTCTTATATGTGAGTTACTTTAAAAGGGCAGAGCAACAAACAAAGCCAGGCGGCAAATTCCGTGATACTCTTTGGTGTAGCTAAATGCAGAAATGTGCACGTTGGTGGTGATATATCAATTAGGTATGATGGTGGATTTCTTGGAAGTGGCATAAAACATGGTCGGAATAAAATGACAATCAATTAAATTTATTTTATTTGTGCCTACCGCCGCTCTCTATAGAGATAGTCTCGGCTAAAAACTGCATTCAGTTAAGACGATGCGGTAAATATCTTGCAGCATTGCATAGTGTGGTGTTCGTCGAATGCGATGACTATCTTTATGGCCTAGATCACGAGCTGTAGATTGTTGTAGATGTTTCTTGAAGTTGCTGCATACGTTGTCCATCATCACTTTAAATCATAAGCGTTCAGAGATTTCCTCTTTTCATGCATGAAGAAAAAAATACCCTGCAAAAATACCTCGTTTTTCATTACAAATTTTTCATCATCTTTCGTATCCTCTTCTAGACAAAGATTACATGTGGAGTTCTCCGCCCTTCCTATCCTTCATAAGTGGTAATTTAGGGCACAGTCTCCGGTAGTCAAGCCAACAAGTGCCCTGACATCATTGCTACTGCGCCCTAACAATTCCTTAGCCGTCTTAGGGGACGGCACAGAAAGAAACCGCTTAAAGTTGGCCAGTCCAGGTGTGAATCTCCAGCGTCCAGTTTGTTTCATCAAAGTCCGATCGGCCAGGGCCCTTTACAGCAAGCTGGATGGTGCCCTAATAGCCGACTCAGGACCGATGAATGCAATATCAGAGCCCTGTTTGCACAGGGCATCCGCAATTTCGTTGACTTCGAAAAATTTAGCCGAGGTGTAGTCCGAACCCTGCCTTAGGTATTATTGTTATGTTGACGTTCCTCCAGACAGATGGGATGTAACCATGCGCGAAGGAAACCTTGAATATTTTGCATAATAAGGGAGTTACTAGGTCGCAGCCCTCCTGTAGCAAAATGGAATAGATTCCGTCTGCTCCAGGGGACTTGTATGGTTTGAACGATCTAATCGCTTCACTAATAGCTTGGTGGTTAAACACGGTGTTTGCTTCTGTCCTGGCAGGTTTGGTCACTTTAGAAAGGGGGCCTTTTGGCTGCCCAGCAAAAATTGTGGTATGTGATCCAAGATCTCCCGATAAGCCTTTTAATAAAGCTTTGTGGATTTTTGCTGAGTCTCGATTGTCTTCGACACTCTTGTAGAAATTCCTCCAGCTATTTCTTTTTGCTCGTTTGATCGCCCCGTTATAGGTCGTTAGCGAGCTTTTATAACTCTCAGTTGCCGCTCTTCTTGACTGCGTTGAATCGTTGCTTAAATAGTTGCTGGAACATTGGCGTAGACTTAATCTTTAACGTTGTCCCAAAGAAAACATATAATGGTGTTCAATCAAGACGGTCTCAACGGAGAATTGAAGTCTTCGTTTCGTAGAACCACACGTCTAAGAAATGGTGATCTGGTAGTACTAGTGATTGGACTTCCACATAAAATAAAAAAACCGTTCTTTCCGCAAAAAATTGCGCAACTTTTTACTATTTTCTTCAATTTCAAAGACCAAGACTTTTCAAACATTCCATCAATTTCCACACAAACATTCGAACTGTCACCTGTCAAATGAGCCTTTTAGTGGGATTCGAGGAGTGTGATTCGTAACTTATTTCCAATTGACGCCATCTATCGGAAAAACGCCACGTACTTTTTCACAGACTTAATAATAATCGCAGTAAACTGGAAATCTGTTCAATCGTCACTAATATTGCAGATCACGCGTCAACAACGAAATCATTTTTCCCTTTTATCCTTCGTCATTATTCATCTCACGTTGCCTCCTGGAATTGCATTACTAAGCGCCAAGTTAAAAGGCATCGAGAGAAGTCACAACAGAGAATCCTTAAAAACATGGTCAGGGGTGGCTGTTGATATGCAAATGCAACCCTTATCTGCTGTTGTCATTTGCTTTTGCCCATCCTTGTTTCAAATGCATAATACTCTTACACGGGAATATCTCAGTGGAGAGCACCCAAGCCATGGCAAGCCAGAAGAAGAACGACACAAAACACCCCGGGGGCACTCACTCACTATGCAGAGCGCAGTGAACAGTGTAGTGCAGTGATGATGGGGGGTTGCTAGGTTGCATTCAGCACGTGCATATTTCTGGGCATGCACTCACTTTAATCGCCATACTGAATGCTGATACTTGGTCGGTTGATGCTGCTGTTGCTAGTGCTTCTCCTGCCAGGAATGAGCCTCATTTTTTGCTGGCTCTCTAAGATCACAAGGGAACTGTGCTGTGCATACGTCAATGTGGGGAACGACCCCATTTCATTTTTTTCTGTTGGTTGTATATCTCAACAAGGGAGAAATTGCAGAGTTCCCTTTTGTTTTGTGTGTGTATATGTGTGTGTGCAGTTCTGTGTTTTTTTTTATTCTACGCGATATGTTCAAGAGCAACACAAAAGGAAATGATAACGAGGTGGAATGGGGGAGGGGGAATGTGAAATGAAAAATATAAGAATCGGAACGGAAAATTCATTGCTGCTGCTGTGGTGTATGGCGCTGTGTGCGGTGTGTGATTTTTCAGCTCGGCGATACCAACTAGGGATGAAATAATTAAAACGGAGAAAAGTAGTGGATGGATTTTTGCTAACAGGCTTAGGATGTAATAATGGATATGAGCAAAAAAGCAGAGAAATGGGAACACTGCTCAAGTGCTGAATCATTGTCATTTAGGGAATTTCAAATATGCGGTTATAGTTGAATGTTGGTTTTACGGAGAATGAATTTTTTTTGCACCCCCTTGAGAGGGATGACGTAACGGGGATATAGTTTTTTTTTGTTTCAATCCTGTTTTGCTTAGAATGTAGAGTATGACACGGTAGAGCAACTGAAATATCAAATTGAAAATGGTAGCGTTTTTTTTTGCTGCACAAATGAGTTTCAATTCAACTGTGTACCCCGCTCATATCTTCTTCTTAAATCGCGCTACATGGCGGGCCTTCTTCCAGTCGTCTCTAGGTCTTGCTCGCTCCCTCCAGTTAGTTATGCGAAATTTTCCTATGTCTTCTATCAGGTAGCTTCTTGAATCATTAATTCCTTGACGTTGTTGAGATCATTGCCGTAAATCCTGACTGATTCGAGGCAGTATTCAAGTTTTGATAACAAGAATTTATTTCCGCGAAGAAACTGTTAACCTCTCGCCTAATTCGTACCAGGGTAATCGGCCTGCTAAAATATATATCCCCATCTAGTGGTAGGGTGATCTAGTTATACTTCTAGATACTAGGTTTTTATCTACACTACAGTAAACCCTTGGACAGTTGTCGGCTGTCAAGAAAAAAGAAACAACAAACTAAAGAAATTCGACGTTGATCGCCTCCAAGAACAGACCGTATTGGAGAGATATCAGGCAACTCTAGCAGAAAGGATAGGTCCAAGTCTAAACATAAATAATGCGGAAACAGTTGAGGGAAAATGGACAAGACTGGAGACGATACTGACGGATGTCACGAAGGAAACTGTAGGCTACAAACGCATAGCCAGATCCATTGAAAGCCAGAAATAAAAGTAGGAAAATATATATGGAGAGACCGACGAGGACCAATAAATTGAAATACAAGGAAACAAGAAGAACCGCAAAAAACATCTGTAGGAAGAAGAAAAAACAATTCCTCAGCAATCTCATTTTCAGCAGCTATACATGAATTACTATGCTAACTATGGTGGAACGAAAATATGCCGAAAGATTGGGAACAAAGCATTATCTGCCCAATACACAAGAAAGGAGACAAATTCAACTGTGGAAACTATAGAGGCATATTTCTTTTAAGCACAACCTATAAAATAATGAGCAATAAGGCCAGACTGAAGTGAAGTGAACACCAAGCTGGATTCGGAAGAAATAGGTCAACAATGGATCAACTTTTTTCAATAAGGCAAATCCTCCGAAAATGCTAGAAATACAACATTGACGTGTATCAACTTTTCATGACTTCAAACAAGCATACGACAGCATCGACAGCGAGCAAATGTATTTGACAATGCTGGACCTAAACATCCCTCTAAAGATAGTAAAATTAACAAAAATGACAATGGAAAACACAAAGTGTGCAGTCAGAATACAAGGAGAATTGACGGAGTCCTTCCCAGTCAAGCAAGGATTAAAGCAGGGCGATGGGCTAGAGGGAGTAATTCGCAAAGTAAACATTGATGCGAACGTAACCCTGCTTAACAAATGCAAACAGTTGGAAGGATATGCTGACCATATAAACTGCCTTGCAGGATCACTGTCATACCTTAGAGAAGTATTCACGGAATTAGAAGATGAAGCCAAACATATAGGACTGCAAATAAATGCAGAAAAAGTAAATTCTAATTCAGTCTAGGGTGGAGAGAAGAAGAAGAAACCACAACACCACCTGAGGGAACCTAACTTCGAACGGGTAAACCAATTTAACTACCTGGAGTCCACAGTCAGCGAAGACAACGATGAAACGATAGACGTACAACGAAGAATAAACGCCGCAAACAGAACATACTTCTCACTACTGCCAGTCATGAAATCCAGAGACATCCACAGAAAACCCAAAATTAGAATCTACAAAACCATCATACGTATAGAAGCTACGTATGGATGTGAAGCAGGGAGTATCTCCCAGAAATCCACAGACAAGATGGATATATTTGAGAGGAAGGTTCTCCGAAGGATATACGGCCCAATCAATGAAGACAATGCATGGGGAATACGCTAGAAATCACGAATTGTACGATCTATACAAAGAGTGTAAACTCTCGACACATGCTACTGCGTTTACGTTGGCCCTGCCATGTCCAAAGAATGGATGACTCAAACATAGCAAAAATACGCCCTGTACCTACTACCAGATGGCAAAAGACCAGTTGGCAAACCACGGTCAAGGTGGGAGGACAATGTTAAGGCCGATGCAGCAGAACTGCTCAATATATGAAATTTGAGACAAGATGCGGAGCAGAGAGACGTCTGAAGGAAGAAGCTGATGGAGGCCAAGGCGCGAATTGGGCTTCAGAACCATCGAAGAAGAAGAAGAACAATCCTTTGGTCTTCCTTTTTTCATCGCCTGTAAGCAAAATAAATAACTAAGTTCTCTTGTGTACGATCCCAAAGCAGCTTAATGACGCGATGGTATGGGCCTACTCCAGCTCAGGTCCAGTACTATCACTTCGGGATCGTACAGGAGATAATTTAATATAAAAGGAGTTGATGAAATGATCGTGTGATTGTGCTGTATGCGATGTAGTACTGTCCTAAATTTGATGTAATAGAAAACAACGTCAGATTGATTTTGATAAATATTCTTAGACACGATATGCCTGTCTTTTGTCCTATTATGTATCATTCAAGGTCTCAAATCGTATTCTTGTTGCCACATTATTTCTACCCACCTCTAGTGTCAAATAACGTAACTGTACCAAATCTATTGCAAAACTAATCTGTTCCAAAATGGCGGATTGAATTTCAAAGAGGCTCATCTCTCTAAACCACGGTCGTATAGACAGGTCTGCGAACTCCATATACCATCCCATAGAGTGAAGTGTGATTGATATCGTTCGACTTTGAAGTAGTTCTTGAATGGATCACTGGCGGCGCAGTAGTCTAAGCACGGTCGTATAGACCCTTCATGTCATAATGACATCCGAACTTAAGCAAATACGCCATCTGCAGTCTAAATCAAGAAGCTCCAGTAGCGATACGCGAATCAGTCACAGGTTTGAGCAGCGAGTTCGCAGACCTGTCGATACGACCGTGCTCTAAACCCACTCAATGGAGGCTTCTGCGTTTCTTTTGAGGATGACACTATTACTCAGCTCTTGCTATCTGTTGACACAAATGTTATAGGAGTACTCTATAAAATCCAGAATAATCTGGACGATGTCACATTGATAGGTCAAATATTATTGCGCATCAACTGATGATCATCGGTGCAAGGTATTCTGCACATGAGCCTTGTAAACAGTAATTCAAGTTCGAGCATGTTTCCAGTGCATGAAAAGAACCCAAAAAAAACGATCCATTTGTTTACCCGCAATCAAAACTAGTACACCACCACTCTCTGGCGTGGCTAAGCTTTGGTCAAATTCCCTTGATTAATTCAACACTTCGGAACAAGGCCACCTCGAGTGCCCCTTCTTGTCCACGCATATAGTATGTCATATGCCCGAGCCCGAGCAGTACGTTCCTGCTGTAAACAGAATCGTTATCTATGGTCTGGGGATTGTTTTTCGCGACAGCTCCTTGTTTATGGCCGACGACTGACTCTCTATATTATCATATGCGGATTCACATAATTTTTATGTTTATATTTTATTTTTTTCTGATTTTGTTTTTGTGTGGTTTTTTTATTTGCCATGGTATCAGGTTTTATTGATATTTCGCGTGATGGTGTAATGCGATTTTTCGGTATTAAATGGAGATTAGCGCGGCTTGAAATTTAACGAATGATAAAAAAGGGACAAATAAATGCGAATTTAGACGCATTTTGTTTTGTAATTTGATTAGTTTTATCAGCGGTATCTCAATAAGGTGAAGTTTATAGTAATTTGATGTACAAGTAGTATTTATGTATCATGTTTTAGTTAATAAGAAATTGGTAATTCTATAGATGCAAATAAGTCTTTGATACTAAGTAAATAATTCTTCTTCTTTAACGGCTCTACAATCGGGATCCGGTCCTGGCCTCTCGCAACTGTTCCCTCCACCGGTCCCGATTCTGAGTCGATGTCATCCAGTTTGGAATCCCTAAGCTCTGAGCGTCCTGGTCTACGCCATTCTTCCAGCGAAGGTTGGGTCTCCTTCGCTGTTGCACCCCATAGGTCTTACCGCAGAGAACTTTCCGACCAGGCCCTTCTTCACTCATACGAGCTAGATACCCTACCCACCGGAGCCTACCGAGCTTTATATTCTTCACAACATCTATGTCGCGTTAGCGCTTGTAGGTCTCGTCATTGTATAGCCTCCGGAATCATCCTTCCTCATATAAGCAGTACCGGCGGATCGTGTTAGGCCCGAGTGGGTAGCCAGACAACTGTTTTGGTATTTTATCTAAAAAAGGGAAGAAGGTAGGTTACTTCATTGTGAATCGGAAAATGGGTCGACGGCGCACAGTACAGAAAGAGGAGCTCCGCACGGATCTGTCCTGGGGCCTCTCTTGTGGATCACAATGTATAACGCCTCCCCATAAGCTTTCCAAAAGGAGCAGTTCGCGCTTAGGTTCGGGGAAGTATTCATAGGACGACGCCTCGATAAGATCGAATTGTGCGCAAATGAAGCGATCTTAGAGATTAAAGCGTGGACTGAAAGCGCTGGTCCGTCGCTTGCTGGCCACAAAACTGAGGATCAAGGTATGAGAACAGATCTTTCATTCCCAGCTCGCCCTTAGATACCGAATAGCAGCCCCATACCAAGGTGTCGCCTCCTGAGGGCGAAGTTGATTATCTCAGTCGTGCTATAGGTAGCAACGTTCTTCTTCTTTCTTCTTTGTTCCGTTAGCTGGCGGTCCGAGCGGGACGTCCCCGCAACAGATACGTTGCTCTCGGTTCCGCTGGTCTTTGAACTCTATTCACGATTCGTTTCCATTCTTGCCGGTTATTGACGACGTCTCGAGCCTCGGTAACTGATAATCGTTGAATCTTTAGGTCATCCTCGATATTCTTTTAGCCAGGTTTTCTTCGGTGCCGATCGCTGGATTCTCCAGCCTGTGGGACGGTCTCGCCAAAGAAGTTTACGTGGCAAGCGGTCATCATCCATTCGGCAAAAATGCCCAAACCAACGTAGCCGACGTTTTTGCATTTCTTCAGTGTCTGCTGATCGCATCTTTGTCTGACTGTCTCGTTTCGAAGGCGATCGCGTGGTGAGACACCGAGGATCTGCCTCAAGCATCGCATTTGGAAGACTTGGAGCTTCTTAACGTCCAGTTTGAGCAGTGTCCACGTTTCAGATCCGTAAAGAAGAATCGGAAGGATCAACGTTTTCATTTGCACCACTTGAGCGATGCGAAGTTTGCTGTTGCCTGGCCGATGCGGCTGTGATCGTCGGACGTCGATGCTACTTTCGTTTCCTCAAATATTTGAACCGCGGAACCTGTTCGATTTGGATTCCATCTGGCCCTTGATCCGTCCGTTGTGAGCCCTTTGGTCTTTTCCGCATTGATTTTTAACCCGTATGACTGCGCGATGCGGGAAATGTCGTATAAGATGTCCTTTGCTTCGACATCCGTGTTGGCGAAGACGGCGATATCGTCGACGAACATTAAGTCCGTTACGAAGTTGTTATCGTCGTATGGAACTCCGAGTCGTCCATCGAATGCTTTACGCATAATTGCGTCGATCACAATATTGAAGAGAAGTGGCGAAGCGACGTCTCCTTGCCGGACACCCGTTTGAATCGGGAACTCCTCGGATAAGTCGCTTCGAATACGAATGCTGCTGGTTGAGCCATCGTATGACGCTTGGAGAAATTGGATGGTTCTCAATGACACGTGTTCGGTTTTCAAGACTCTACACAAGCTGTTCCAATCAATGCAATCGAAAGCGGATTTCAAATCGATGAAAACGGCGACGACTTCAAGCTACGTTGAAGAGGACGACAAACAGCAGAAAATTGAGTGCCGCATATAGACTAAGCAGCCTCCGTGCGTGCTGTGCATACAGGAACATGTGCAATGATGCAGCGTGCGCAGGGATGATCTGCAGAGACATGCTGACGAGAGGAGGCATGCTCATCTATAACCCAGCATTATATTGGAGGCGAGCCAAAGACAGTGCATTGGTCATGGTCAACCTACACAGTCTTGTCAGTTTGTTGGTGATGCCGGATTCTCTCATGGCTTTGTAGAGTTCTACTCTGGCTATGCTATTATAGGCGGCTTTAAAGTCTATGAAGACTTGTTGAATTGAGTTTTGAAACTCTAGACATTTTTCCATAGCCTGCCTCAAGGTGAAAATCTGATGAGTCGTTGATTTGCCTGGGCTGAAGTCAGCTTTATATTTTGATAGGGTATCGGCCAGATGTTGTGTAGCTCGAGCTCTGTACACAGTTCGAACATTCCATGAGGAAATTCGTAAATCGTTTTGCCTTTTTCGTTGCCGTGGTCGTCGTCATTGATTCCAGTATCCGACGCATGTTTCTCGTTCCGTAAAAATGATTTTTTCCGGATGAGGCTATTAGCCAAATGCCAACCTTGGGCCTTATTCTCTATTACAATATTGTTAGAATTTCTCTCGAAACTGACAAAATGGTATTCTCTATTACAAAACTGACTAAATTTTACTCGAAACTGTAACAATATTGTGAGATTTTTGCTCGAAAGCTCAAGGGTAATCGAGCAATTTATAAAATTTTAGGTATGGGCGACACAATTGATGCCTCTTACACTCATTTTCTTTTCGTTCGGGTATATTACTACTAGAGGAAGCAATATTGTAATAGGGAATACGGAAGCATTTTAGTTTCGGATAGCAGTTTCGAGTAAAAAGCATTTGAGTATTGTAATAGAGAATAGGGCCCCTTAATTGGAAGGGACTAGCCCGATCATATTAGCCTATCCTCTCTCATAGAATAGTTACCAGTGGCCACCGCTAGGAGGTTATGATCGCACTTCCATCATTCCGCAATAGTTGCGGCACGTGCATCTTATGCTACATGTTATTCCCCCTATTCCGCTGATGACTGACCACCAAAATAATTACCCTCAATTAATATCAATCCAATCTTGAGCAAAATAAGTACAAAATGCATCAACACCTCGTTAATTTTATAAATAATTAACAATAATATATTTCTGTCATTTCCTGGTCTATTTCCAACTTTCATAAAATTCAAAATATACTCCTAAACAAATTGTCACTTTTCAACAAAACAAAAATATGAAAATGACACAAGCATGTCCGCTGCTCCCTCTTCCAACGCACACATAATTTCCATATCTTTATAGCATTGCCTGCAAGAAGAAGAAGAAGATTGAAAGAAATAAATATCAGCACTCGAAATAATAAAAAAAAACATTTTTAACCCTCCGATAACTTTTCATTCTGTTTGACTTAAGGAGACGCCATAGTCGTGTGACAGTTCAGCCAGCGGGGCAGCATGTGTTGTGTTGTTGTCGCGTAGCTTTTACAGATCGTAACATTTCGCATCTTTGCCTCTATGTAGTGCAAAAATTCATTGCAGTTTATCAATGTCGTACAAATTACAGTTGAGAACGGTCAAAATAGCGTCCAATGTTTCTATTTCAATCCTAAAGATGAATCGAGATGCTGCGAGGAAGAAGAACAGTCTTGCATAAAATTTCTCTAGTGGCAGGAACATTAATTTCTTGAATCTTTATTTTCTGATGGTGACTTTATAAGATTTATATAGACATTTGCGAATTGCATCTTAAATGTAGGTCTGTTGGCGCGTTTTTTATTTCTTTTAAAATATATATGCGGTGTATTGTTGTTGTTGGTGCATTCGAAGACTAATAATAAAACAGCGGTTACTTTCGTTGATTAAAAAAGACTATGCCCCTTAGGAAATGACATGTGAAAATCAATTGAAGTAAAGCTACTGCCATTTTGTATCACACAAAGTGCTAAAATCAATTTAAATTTTGATATCGAAACTTTTTATTAATCGACGATAGGAAGAAGATTCAAAATGGACGATTATAAAGGTGATCTCACACAGTATAGTGATGAAATTTTGTATCGTGATCGATGAATTTTATTTGCATTTCATTGTTGAACTATTTTTGTAGATATTTATCAAAGCATTCTTCTTTCGGATTGAAATGACGAACATATATTATTCTACAATATTGAAGTGCCGCTATGTAATGATTGAGAATTTAATTCGATATAGTTTTCTTACGTGAAGCCCTGCAAAGAAGACCCTAGTCTACCATGAAGCAATAGTTAAGCAGAGCAGGACTAAAAAATTAGTGAAAGTGAAGGATTCCGACAAGATAACGTGAATTCACAAGAGTTGCGCCATCTAAGTATATATCAATCGAGCCATACTACTTTATTTCAGTTTTCAAAACAAAATCTTCAGTTTCATTAGCCACTGTCCGTGAATATTCAGAGTTGCACAATTTTTTCGTAGATTCATTTGATACGTGCATATCATCACATACCAATCGACCCAGAAGACGTGCATAAGACTGCCCTCAGTACGCAATTCGGCCTATATGAGTTTACACGTATGCCATTCGGCTTACGAAACCTTTCAAATGTTCATGAACGAAGTTACGAGAGATCTTCTCGATGAATACTTGGACCATATACTATCGCCGGTAAAACCAAGGACAAGCATACCGTTCACCTCGAAGAGCTCCTTAAACTCCTCGATAGCGTCGGCTTAACGATTAAGCTAGAGAATGGTGAACTTCTATCACCGAGCTGTACTACAATTGGATGAACAGTTGGTGCCGATAAACAAGCATTTGAGAGACCTCTTCAACCATTCGCGTGCCAATAAAGTATATACCTGGCCGGCAGAATGTTAGGCAGCATTCCTTAAGGATACATTTTCCGCATCGCCCAGTCATGAGCGTAAAAAATCAATGCGGAAAAGACCAAAGTGTTTACAACGGACGGATTGAAAGCCAGTGTTAACCTCGATGGAACTCAAATCGAACAGGTTCTGATGTTCAAATATTTGGGATCATTGGCTGAGGACGTCCGACGTTCACAGCCGCATCCACCAGGCAACAGCAACATACGCCTCGCTCAAGTGGTGCATATGGAAACGAACAAATATTACCATCGAAAGTATGCGCTTACCGAGCGTTGATCCTTCCGATTCTTCTATATAGATCGGAAACGTGAACACTGCTCAAGCCGGACATCAACAAACTTGAGGTCTTCCAAATGCGATGCTTGAAGCAGATTCTCGGTATCTCACTACGCGATCGCCTTCGAAACGAGACAATCAGACAAAGATGCGATCAACAGGCACTAATCGAAGAAGAAATACAAAAACCTCGACTATGGAGGTTTTGAAATGTTGGCCGAAAGGATTATAACCGCTTGCCACGTAAACTTCTCTGGTGAGATCGTCCAGCAGACTGGTAAATTCAGGAATCGGCACCGAAGAATACCTGACTAGAGAATATTGAGGGCGGCTTAAAGAACTAACGATTATCAGCTATCGAGGCTCAAGATGTCGCCAAAAATCGTCGAGAATGGAATGGAGAGACCCAGCAGTACCGACAGCAGCGTATCCATGGCGAGAAAGTCCCGCTCGGAGCGCCAGCCAACGGATCAAAGAAGAAGGAAGAATGACCTTAGATTTAAGTAAGTGGTGCGAGCTTCCACGAAGTTTTGTTATTTCCGCAGCTAAGCCTTTGGAAGCCCGTAGTCTGGACGGGGGTCAATCGGGGGAGATTCACCACTGTTGACCCGCCCAGATAAGTTTCCTAGAGTTAAGTTAGTTAGTAGAGTAGACTAAGATAGCTTAAGTTTAAATAAAGTCAGCCGAAAAGCAAGTTTTAGCCGAAATTAAGATATAGATTAATTTAGAGTTCCTGCTGAGGGCCAGTAAGTTGGATAGATTAGAATACAGACGGCTAACAGCAGAAAATGGAGAACCGCATACAGACCATTTTACGCATACAGGGCCACAGGTGCAACAATGTACCGTTCTTGATAGCGGAGATAGACATACTAGCGAGAGAAGACATACATTATGTTAAAGAAGAGCCAAATGAAGTGCGGCGGCAGACTGTAACCAAATGACAAGTAAAGGGTTGTTGGACCCATTACCCTATCCCAAACTTGGAGAGGTGGGCTACGAGGGAGCGTGCGAAAGTGAATTACGACCTAACGCGGTTCTTGAGTGGACATGGAAAGAGATAGCAAATATCCTCCACCGTTTCGAGCACGACGACTTACCACTGTCCCCGGGATGCCGGGGAATAACCTAGAGCACCACGTCTTTATTCTTGTGTGAGGTTCGGCGAATTTAGCGAATTAACTGAGCGGGGGTTATCCCCATATTCTAAAAGCAGTCACAAGTCACAACGCAATCACAAGTGTGTCGTGATTCTCAACCTGAAGGGTTATATCTGATGAGAAGTGGAAGAGAAGTAGCCAACGGAAGTGGATGAGAACGAAAATAAGAAGTTCATAAGAAGTAAACGCGAGCCTCCAAAGTTTGTGACTTGTGATTGGTCACAATGTTTGTAACAAACACGGCCATCATTTACATATCTTCTAGGAATACTGGAAGGCAACGTATGATATGCAAAATGCATTCTGACGTTGGTCAGCATCGGCGTTGATGTAAAACTTCACTCCTGATCCAACCCAACGAGTAAATGCTATATAAGAGGCCAACTATGACATGCCTGAATTCGTTTTTTTTCGACAAATGTCAGTTTTTTCGAGAACTATGATTCCGTTTTTCAGTCTCCGCGCGATTGGTCACTTCAAGCACCAACCATGATCACGCCCAACATAAGACACGAAAAAGTCGGTTCTGTGTGGCTTTCCTTCCCGGTTATAGGTAGTTCCTGCACACGTCAGTAATAATTATACCTTGTGGCGTCTAGATATAAAATAAATTTTAATTTTTTATCAATAAAGTTGAATATTTCCCTTCCAATTCGTGTGTGGTGCTCGCACATATCTCCACAAATTCTCTTCAGCAATGACTATCAGTTCGTCCGAAAAGTCATAAACTCCTTAATCTCAACAACATTGTGTTAACGTTCTCTAACATATTAATTAAGCCTAATGAAACCTCTACATACAACCTCGCCACCGGCCTTTAATTGACTTTTTAGAATCATAATTTTTAATTTTCCTAGTTGCAATTATATTTTTACAATCAATTCCCTTACATTTTCACAGCACCTTTCGCAGGTAATGCGTATCCTGGCTTAATGGTCATTAACACTTTCATTACTGGCTGCATGAAAATTTAACGTTTAACACCAACATTAACACCTTTCCCAGAAGCGTATCGCATAAAACCGAAGGCGATAAAATCTGTGTGCGCCGAATGCCATCCCATATCCATGCATTCCCCGTATTATATTTATATTTCATAAGTAATTCCGAAATGTGGGGCTCCGCCAAAGCGAAATCGCGGCGGTATTCACCTCCTCCGCCTCGTTCGGTGTGCAGCGCCAAGCTTTGTTCAAAAATCTCCCAACAATCATTGAGTCTGGGCATAAGGTCATAACTGGTCAACCACACCAGCGCGGCGACCGACGATTCCGCCAGACGTCTATGAGGCATTATTTACCTCCAGGTCGTTTAGTGCCGCATAACTTTGCATTAATTAACGTGCGCCATTCGCTTGTTTCAAAGTGCTGCCCATTTTTTTTATTTCTTTCTGTCTCCCTCTCTCGCTCTAGCTCTAGCTCTTTTTATAGCTCTTTCTGTCTATTATTGTCGGTCGTGTGAATTTTGATTCATTCCAGGGACTCCCCACATTTGGAATATTGTGCGGCCACTTTATTATTTTAGTGCTCGCCGGGGAGGGGTGGGGTGCCTCTTCACATACATAAACAATGTGTAATGTGGTAGCGCATTTTTGAAGCTGACGCTGACCAAACCAGACTTGGATATGTGAAGTGTCGAATGGCTAATCGCTTCCCTAACTAGAGTGGTTTTTCAAGTGTCCAGATCTGGAGATTTATTGGCAGCAGAGCGTCTTCATCATTTCCATTTAACAAAAGTACAGTTTGGCTGTGGTTTTTGTTTTTTAGGAGTTTCCTAATAGATAATTAGAGGATAATGTAAAACAGAGGCGTTGTGCAGTGGCGTTTGTAATGGTTGATTTAATTATAGTTGTTAACTGGCCAATGTTGGCACACATTACTGTAGTGATTCTGTTAGGCGTCGACGCTATTAGTCTTTAACATTGTCATCATTGGCCTCTAATTTGACCCCTGTGCTGATAGTCTAGTCGTGTGTCGCAACAAGTCGTCTGAGCTGAAGAAAGTGACTTCAATTGAACTACTACTTTCAACACCGAGACCTATACTCAACTTGAGCTTCTAGTATAGGCCCCTGTGCTGAAAATCGTAATTCGGTACTTTGGTACTAATCACCATCAGTATCCAAATCATAGTCAGGTGTAAGAGCTGGAGTGGTTCTCCATCAATTAATTTGCAAAAAAAACGTCTGCATAGCTCTTTCACAAAATACCACATGAGCCACATGAGGCTCGCGAGCCGCACTTTGCAGACCACTGGGCTAAGAGTGTCGATTTCCCACCCCTTGGACCTAAATACCTCAGATTAGAAGACCAGACCGCTTGTTCGCTTGTTAGCTAGCCATAGAAGCTTAGGGATGAAGGCACTCTACTACCATCCTAGAAATCGGTGGCTCGAGTGCATATCGCAGCATGACCTTTCATCTTTCTGTTTTTCCCACCTAGAAAACAACCCACTTTTTGTCTTCCCTCTTTACAGCAATCTCCTGCTCATTCTACTGCCAACGCCTATAACCATAATAAACGAAGTAACTATATTCTGTTCAATGACTAAAGTCAGCGTGCTATTGCGGTTCTAAAGTGTATTTTTTATTTTTTTTAGCTATATTTACTTTTTAGTCTATTATATGTCTTCCGCCATTTTGTAGTGATCGCCATATTAGATGTAAAATGCCGCCACACAGCTTACTATCACATACTCGTCCTATTATTTCATTAGATGCCCATACCGACAGCGCTGTAAAGAAAAGAGAAGTCCGCCATTTTGTGTTTGCCGCCATTTTGAGTTTGGAATGACGCCATTCAGCTAATAGTATTCCATTTTTCATATCCTTTCATTTGAGAGATACCCATACCGAGTGGGTTGTAAAGAAACAAGTTAGTCCATCATTTTGTGTTTGCCTCCATTTTGAATAACGCCACATAGGTAATTGTTTTCTACTTGTCATACCCCTTTATTTGATACCCATTTCGGGGGCCTGGGAGCATAATTGCAAAATTCGGCTGCCATCTTGGAATCTCCATCTTGATTTTTTTATAAAATGGCTAGAAGTTCATCGGTTATATGGAAATGGGTCAAAATCAAATTGCAAGATTTGTTTACATACAAGATACATACAAGATGCAGATGAAGCTAATATAAAGCGTATAATAAGATCATCAGTCTGTTAAATATTTGTCGTTCAAGCTTGTCGAGGAGACGTTTTGCTCCTCGCTACCGTCGGGCAGTCGCAGAAAACATAAAGAGCACGCTTTGCACCCTCGACGTAGAACAGAGTTCACCAGGCCATGTGTGGACCTTCTACTGTTCAGTGCCTTTCGTCCTAGTCCGATTGTCTATCTTCCATTCTGAGGTATCTTAGAAAAAAAAAACCCAGAACAACCTCCCTTGTATATTCAATGTAGGAGCCGTAAACTTTCATATCTTCACGGGCTTGCAAGCTGATAGCATTCCCGGTTATGGGACCTCCTAATCCGCTAATAATTATGCATTTGCACTTACTATGCCTGACGCTTTCCTTGTTTGGATCCAAGAAAACAATCTGCGGTGGAATTTTATTTAATACCAGTCCGTTGTCCTGTCAAAATTTCAATTTTGTTTATAATCGTTTTGTTAATTTGTGAAACGGTATTAGAAATGTGTAAACGAGAGAGAAACGTACTACCGTGTGATCAATTGTATGTATATTAACGATTGTGGCCTTGGATATTCAATTTGGGAAAGAGTACATTCAGAAGTGCATTCAGCCAATGAGAAATTTTACATGCTAAATTAATTCTATCGGCAGTACAACGCTGAAATGCTGGAAATGTGTGATGTGCCTTGAGATAAAACTACGAAACTGACTTCATTTCATGAAACGATTGCAACGAACTTAAAACAGAATCACAATTCAACTGAAAACAAACAACTGAATCAATTTTTCGTCATTATTTAACCGATTGACTTGATTCACAATTTGGAAATCAGCTGACAGCTCCCAAAAGACATTTGCGCACCTACACTGAGAGAAAAAGTGTAGATAATTCATCTAAAATGTAGTTATAACACCTAATTTTTTTAAGTGATTTTTAGCCTCCTACTTCAATTAGCTGATTCGCCTAAATTGTATTAAATGAATTTTCTACTTAATATCAGTTGTAATTGTGGATAATTTATCGAAGAAAGTAGGTGTTGCTTCTACAACATATAGGTGAAATTTTCACAAATCTCAGAAGAATTTCCAACTACAGACAGGAGATTTCTTTAGGAAGAATAGATGTTTTTCCTATAGTACGTGACTGCAACTTCTACAAAAATTAGGAGAATTTCTAATTGTATTTAGGAGAATTATCTAGCAAGAATAGATGTCGCTTCTACAGTAAAGAAGTGGAACCTCTACAGATCTCAGAAGAATTTCCAACTGTACATAGAAGATATATCTACAAAAATTGATGTTTTTCCCCCAGTTTTGCGGTGAAATGTCTATAGGAGTTAGAAGATTTCTCTATAAAGATTTGACGTTTCGCCTGCGAATATAAGGGAAGTTGGGCGGAATGTTAGGAAAGTGTCCCACATTATTTAGAAGGTTTATCTACGAAGAATACCTGAAGAATTACCTGAAATTGTACTAAAAACTTTTATACTTATAAGGTCTGCTTCAATCTAGACACATACGTACGTTTAGATATAAGGATAATTGATGAAATATAAACAACTTTATATGAATAATATGAATGATTGTATTTAAATTAATTTACAAAAGTGATTAAATTTAATGCAGGTATTTTAATATAAAAATTATTGTAAACTTAAGAAATTACATGAGTGGTGCTTGAGGCCTTAAAGCCTTCTCTTTATTTGACAACATAATTTCATGTACTGGATGGTACTTTATATCTTTAGCATCTAATAGAATTTCATTTTTGGTGTAGGTTGATGCAATAAAACAATTGTAGTGTGAATCAAATCGCTTAATTATTACTTCGTTAACAATAAAGAAAATATTTTGTTGTATATCTTCTATTACTTTTTCCACCAAATAAAATTTAATGTTTTCTTGAAAATTAGTTGTAATAATGTCGTCTTTTTTGTATAAAGTATTGTTAATTTCAATATGTTTCAATACACTGACTTTTCGATTACTTAGTCTACAGTTGTTGTAATCAAGTTTTCCACCGCTATCAAGTTCGAAAAAGTACATTAAAGGTCCAGGGACGAATATCTTGTTTTTTTTTGCCGAACTTAAGTTGAAAGGCTAGTTCATACTGTAATTTATATGCAATACTGAGGCATATGTTCTTTCTAGAAGTTATAGAAGAACTGTACATTTTTAAACCCTTATGTTTGGCTTCAAATCGCATTGTCCATAACTTTTTCAAGGGTCCTAATTTTCTAATAACCTCAGGATAATGAATGACAAAGTGGTGTTTTGGTTTTAAATTATCTTCAAACAGAAGACAATAGAGTTCGTTGTGTGATTTAATTATGTTTTGTAGTTCTAATAACTTGGATTCATCATATGACGGTTCTAGACATAATTCGACCATTCTTATTAAAAGAAGTAAAAAACTCCAAACTTTGTCTTTTCGAGGTACAAAATCACCTATAATTAATGGTACATAATAGATGAAACAAAGCATCCCACTTGCAGACATTGACAATTTTTTATTTTTGAGATGAACCATAGTCTACAGTAAAAAGCCAGAAGTGTCTAAGTGCAAATTTGAAGATTTTGACTTTATTGCATTTTTGTATTCAGTATTTTAGTCTTACTCATTGCTATAATTATTATCTTAAACTGAGCTGTGGTTGCTGAGTTATTCGACCGGCAAAAGTGTTTTTGTACACAATTCTGTATCTAAAAAAATCTTTGAGGGCGATTTTCTCGAAATGCATATTTTGCACTTAAGCACTTCTGGCTGTGTACTGTAGTAGTAATATCTGCAGTTTTATTTTTAGAATTTTCACGGCCATAATTGAAATTAGCCTTTCTGCTGTTGAGGACATCCAGTGAAAAGTACTTCTTATTTAAGAAATAAATAAGAATATGTGACAGGTCGAAATGGCACACGCCTTCTAGAAGGTCATGCATGATATCGACCGTTACGTTATCGGTTACTGAAAAAGACGGAATAAGACTAAAAGTGCATCTTTCCTTTACGCCCGAGTCAGAAACGTTAGAATTTAAAACGTCTTCATTGTAACTTTCTTCAGTGCGTATTAAAGAAGAATCTTCTTTACTTTGCTTTTTAGTAATATCTTTGTGAGCCTTACATATACGACAAAAATAATTCCCAGAAAATGATGCAGAAAATCCAAGTATAGTATTTAAACCGAGGTTATCCCCGGTAATTGTAGCTAAAACTAAGTGAATTTTTGTTAATTTGTTTTGTATCACTAAATCTACTCCACTTTGCTCTAAGTCTATCAGTTCGGAACACAATTCTTTAAAATTGCAATCTAATCCATGTTTAATGTAACTGCTTTTAATTAGACAACATACTAAAATATTATCTAATTTAGAGGCGTCACAAGCATCAAGTAAAGGAAATGATAAGTAAAATGAAGAAATTTTTTGTAGTCCCCTCTTTGAACCTAAAGGGTTATTGATTTCAAAATCGTCTTGATATAACACGTAAGGAATAACAAGTTTACTTTGAAAATTGGAAATCTTTTTTTTCCATATACTACCTTGGATAATGTTCTCTACTTTTTTGCTTTCTGAATACTTATTTATATTATCCAGCATAGATTTTACAATACCAGGTGATTCCAAGAAGCGTTTTAAATTCTCTTTTAGAGGCATTATCACACCTTTGGAAATATCTGAGTTAAAATTGTTTATATCAAGATGATTATCAATAATGAATTCTCTAGGATCTGAATAAATATTTTTCTCTCTGAGACACTTCCTTACACTGTATTCTGAGTTATAATTTTCAAAGCATTTTTGTAAGTTAAAGAGAATATCACGAATTTTTATGATGGCCTCACTGCTCTCAGAATTAGATATTTTTTCTACTTCACATATCAAGGGATTAAAAAATGAATGAAGCATTTTGGATATTATTTCAGAAGCTAGTCTTCTGCTTAAAGACAAATGACCATATAAATACAAAACAAATTCAAGTACTTGATTATCTAGGCAAAGCATCATCTTTTGTTGCTCTGCGTTATCTCTGTCTTCAACTACTTCTGTTGAAAGTTTCATTTCAATTTTATTTCCCAAACTTGGCATAGCAGAAAGAATGCTTTCATTATCAATTATAGCCACACTTGGAATAGGGATTAAATTTATTCCAGTAATATTGTCATGAAAATTTTGGTCAGAAAATGATTTTTCAACATGCTGTTTTGTGATATGCTTTTTAAATGAATATTGAGATCTAAAACTTTGAGAACAAAATGTACATATAAATTGTGATGTACTCGAAAGTTTGTGGATAAATCTAAGGTGTTTCATGTAATTATTAATTTCGAATAAGTCTCGGCAAAGAAAACAGGGTATCTCTCTCATTTTTAATTCTTTATATTAC
Organism: Thereva unica; assembly: GCA_949987705.1. Lineage (NCBI taxonomy): Eukaryota > Metazoa > Arthropoda > Insecta > Diptera > Therevidae > Thereva > Thereva unica. Next base: position 64,121,582 of record OX465285.1, on the reverse strand, counting down.
CAATTAATGCACATAAATCAACGCTTTTTTCACCCGATGCTGACATTCCATAAATAGCTTCTTCAAGTAAGTACCATATTTGACTACATTCTTTTGGATACTCTAATTGCAAAACTTGATAGAGTTGGAATGTTATTGAAATAGATTTAATCATACTTTCTACTTCCTGTCGTTGTAAAACACGAAAAAATGAGTGAAATTAATGTCATCAGGACTAACTGCAATAATAAGAGGTTGTAGTGTGCATTTGTGCGTGATACAATTAGTTTTTTTCTGATTTATGGAAGAAAGAATATAATTTTTATCCTAAAAGTTAAATCAAACATTTTCTTAACGTACTATTAACTGAAAGCGAAAAATCACTTACAGGAACTATCATTAAGAAAGATGTTTGGCTATCGGAGATTGATGGCTTCCACTGCTTTGTTTTCTTTCCCTTGATAGTTTGCGGAACCAAGTACGAAATTAATACGTAGCACAAGGCGACATTTCGGGTATCTGAAATATTGCGATAACATATTATAATCCCTCACATTGTTTTATAAGCAAGCCATTTTACCTTCATTTTCATGTTTTAAAAGAGATACATAGTTCTTACTGGCAGTATCCTTTAATTGTATTGGGACTTTTGCAGAACATTTTTCAAAAAATGATGGCCATTGCATAAAAAGTAATACACTCTTCCGTGGATATAATTGCTCAAAGTCTAGTTCAATCTTGAAAAGGTGTAAGTTTTGAATTCGAAGTACTTGAGTTAATATTTAAAAGGCTTACCAAAGAAGCTCCTATATTTTGTTTTAAGATCGGCCACTTTTCTATAATATTTACACTTTTATCCAGAATATTCCTCCTTCTAACAGCAAATGTTGCTTTCCATTTGGAGACGACAAGATCTTCAGGAGATTTATTGTGTAGTAGCCAGTTATAGTCTTCCTTTTGACCTTCCGTTACTGATGCACTACTGTAGTCTATAAAAAAATTAGTACATATCATTAAATTTTTGTTTAATACTTCTATTTTGTATCAAAATTTACCAGTATCGGAACAATTTTCATTTGCGTCACTTGTGTTTGGAGCCTTTCTTTTGAAACCTAGACTTTTCCTTATTGTGTAGTACCTTTCCCTTAAACTCCCTCGTTTCCTTCCACTTCCAATATAGGTTTCCTACGAAAAGTACTATTAGAGCTTCAAAGGAGCAACATTTGCTGTAGCTGGTTTTACTATTTCTTCTGTTGGGAAAATCTTTTTAATTTCGACTGCAGCTTGGATATAATCTTCCTTAGAAAGGTGTTTCCTCTCCAAATTTATCAAAAATTCACAAATAATGTTTGTTAACTTATGTCTAGCTGACTTTAGTAGCATTCCATGCTCTTTGTAACAATTCTGGATTGATTTGCCTTGAAGAGAACTCTCCAGTAGAGCTGGCAAATTCTGCCGGATAAATGGAATATTTATATTAAAGTTATAAGTAGAAAATACAGAAAACTCATAAATTGATTTTACCAATGGTGGATTATCAACCAATGAATTTTTTGAACTGCCTTCGGATTGAAGACTTGGTGAGGGTGCAAAATTGTTTGATTGGTTGGGAACCGGACTCGAAAGTAACCAGTTGTCGACAGGAAATGAAATTGTATCACCAATGCTAGAAATCCCCTAAGAAAAAAATATATTTATTTGTGTAACAATTTTAATTATTTCCACATGTTAATAAAACATAGTCAGAGCTAGCCGCGTCAATTAAATTCTATTACAAATAGTTTATTATTATTACTCACCTGTTGTGAACGCCACTCACATAACTTTGTTCGGAATTTTACGCGCAGTCCAAATTTTTCGTCTGGAATTAAAAGATACAGATCGTCACTCGTAAGGTTTTTTAATACGTCGTATTCCAGCACTCCTTTTTCTAAGTATTGATAAAGAAACTTTAATTTATAAGTCACTTGTACTTTATGAAATTTATTTTACCACGAAATGAATCAATTAATTCAGAAAATCCCCAGGATTTTATTAGTTCTTCGACGTAATTCTCTTGACTATCAATTGCAAACACTGTAACTTCACCGACCGGTGCACTCATTCTGGTCATTCTATTTCGCTTTGCAAACACAAGTGATCCAAGTCACAACTTACAAAAATTGAAATTGAAAAATTTTACCACTACACAGCAAAAGGAAAGAAAACATTAATGAAAGTCACACAGAGTACGAATTTTCACTACTACCTCTACAAAAGACAAGAAATCATCTCTGTTCTACGTCGCTTTGCCGACAAAACTGAATCACCAACAAGCAAGTGCAACAATCGAAAAAAAATTACCGCTAGCTCCTAACAACACAGTGAAATAAAAAGTGGCAAAGTCGTTATCACCCGTTCAATGTAGGAGTTTTTCCTAATAATTTTGAAACGATGGAGAAATTACCTACTTAATGGGGGGGTTTTTCCTAAGAAGTTTATATTTTCTACAAAAATCGGAATATTGCCTAAAGTTCGTAGGTAACGAAAATATATAAATAATCTACTTTTTTGGGTGATACTTCTACAAAAAGGCGAAATATACTAAAAGTAGCAATATTAGCTAAACATTTATAGGAAAATAAACTAAACTGGTAGGTGATTATATTTATTATGAACTCACCTAATCAAAAATAGGTAAATCACCTAATTGCAAATGCAGAAAATTAGGCAATTTACCGAAACATATAGATTTTTTACCTAAATTTATTTCACCTAAACACATTTAAGTAAAATTCCTACATTAATTTTTTCAGTGTAGTGAAATAAATTGGAATAGAAATAAAATAACTACATTTGTTGGGCAGATCGCGAAACAACACAAAAGTAAAAACAAATGTAATTTTTCTATATCTCCCAGATAACACTAACCAACAAGAACCATTTATGAAAGTAGCTGAAAGAGTTTGAAGTAAATAATAATCCTCAAAAGTAGATGGCGGTGGTATCGGTTGCAATTTTAAAGACAAACGAAATGTCAAAAATATTAATACCTTTCTTCAGTATGAAATCCGTAGGTGTGAATTCGCACTTTTTAACGCGAAAATAGCATTTAAAATTGGGTTTTCGTGTGTTTTAAATTGTTTTACTGTTTATTATTATTGTTTACCCACAATTTCAATATTGTTTTTCTTCAATTAACACATTAACATAACAAAACAAAAGAACAATGCAGAAATCACATTTAATATCACTTCAAGGATACACTTTCATGTAAGTTAATATTCCCTTGCGTATTTTATATACATATGTATATAGCATCCATGTAAATATGTATATATGCACTTTTATAGCCAAAAGATTGGGGCTCAGCGTGGCGTTCATGTAGTCCCTTAAGTGGCGTAGGCTTATAAGCTATAGGCTTCTTGTTTGCATAAACATTTGTTTAATGCCGCCTCGTAAATGCTATGCGTTCGAGTGCGTATGTACTCATAGTAATCCTGCTGATTCAAGGATGTGCTCGGTACTCTTATAAATCTAAAAATTAAGTTAATTCACTTTTAAACTTAAATTATTGTATTTAACAAATGAATTTGTATTTTTAAGTATTTTTTTCTTTAAAATAAAATGTAACTAACACTTTCTTTTCTTTTTTTCCAGGTAAGAAGCTTTAATCCTGGAGAATTATTCAAGGTTGTAAGCTATACTTATCATATTTAATATCCTTAAATGTATGTCCTAAAAGACTTTTTATAATTTTTTGATATCTCAATTTCTGAATGACAGCAGTTAATATTCACAATAAGTTCGAGCGATCATTCGTAGAATTATATTAGAGCTATTTCGGCTCGTTTGTTAACTCCTATACCCGAAGGCAAAATTTTTGTAATCTATATCTAAATATATAAAAAGTTCATGTCACGGTGTTTGTTATCGAACTCCTCCGAAACGGGTTGACCGATTTTTATGAAATTTTTTGTGTAATGTATTTGGTAGGTCTGAGAATAGATCGTAGGCTATTTTTTTATACCTTCAACCAAAAGGAACAACTGAAAAATCTAAAAATTGGTAATTTTGGGAAATTTCACTTCAGTTTATTTACCTATTGTTAGACAGCTTCGTAAATGTAAAATTGTCATAAAATTGAATCATTCAATTTAATGACAATTTCAAATTTTCGCAGCTGCCAAACAATAGGTAGGCCATGACGCTATTGAAACTAAACTGAAATACAATAACCAATATAGTATACTCAATATACCGTTAGATCCATGGCGGTCGTCTCAAGAGGGCGGATTACCACTTTTTTCACAACCCCCTCGACATGGGAATCAAATGAAATGGTACGATAAGCAGAATACAATAAGCAATGCAGTATACTCATTATACCGTTAGATCCGTGGCAGCCGTCTCAAGACCCATGCACCCGTTCTTTGAGAATGTGTGTATGTATGTATGTATGTATGTCCGCAATAGGCTCCTACCCTGCAAACATTCCGAATCGATATGGAAGCGAGAGCGATTCATAAAAAGCGAAAGCTTTCTTCGATAACGAAATCGAGAACGATTCGAAAGCATTATCGAAAATGATAAAAAAGGAACGCTAGAATGAATCGCTTTTGTGATGGAATCTCGAAGGATGTGCATGTATGTGTGTTTCGTTTTCTCGAATCGATGACGAATGTATCTCGAATCGTTTTTATGAATATGTTTCGTTTTTTCGAATCGATATCGAATGAATCTCGAATGATTTATTTGAATACATGTTTCGTTTTTTCGAATCGATATCGAATGAATCTCGAATATGTTTCGTTTTTTCGAATCGATATCGAATGAATCTCTAATGATTTATTTGAATACATGTTTCGTTTTTTCGAATCGATATCGAATGAATCTCGAATATGTTTCGTTTTTTCGAATCGATATCGAATAAATCTCGAATGATTTTTGTTTCGTTTTTTCGAATCGATATCGAATAAATCTCGAATGATTTTTGTTTCGTACTTAACGCAATATTTATTTATCCGTTGTTAATTATCTTAACTTCATTATTTTATCTAATCACTTTATAAATAAATAAAGTGATTAGATAAAATAGTGAAGTTAAGATAATTAACAACGGATAAATAATTATTGCGGTAAGTACGAAACAAAATTCATTCGAGATTTATTCGATATCGATTCGAAAAAACGAAACAAAAATAATTCGAGATTTATTCGATATCGATTCGAAAAAACGAAACATATTCGAGATTCATTCGATATCGATTCGAAAAAACGAAACATGTATTCAAATAAATCATTCGAGATTCATTCGATATCGATTCGAAAAAACGAAACATGTATTCAAATAAATCATTCGAGATTCATTCGATATCGATTCGAAAAAACGAAACATATTCATAAAAATGATTCGAGATACATTCCACATCGATTCGAGAAAACGAAACATATTCATAAAAATGATTCTCTAATTTTCACTATCAAAAAACGCAGGCGCACGTCTCAACCAGGATTTAGCTACTGAAAAGGACGCCCAGCTAACTTCCACCGCGTGCGCCGGCAAGTCATCTTCACGCACACACACTCATATACTCCTCACCCGAGCAAAACAAAAAGCAATTCTGGAAGGGAGAACCAAACAAAACCATATGAAAAGAGCGTGAAAGCTTTAGGGATCGTTTTAACGATTGTTTCTCGAATAATTCTCGACAAGTTGTCTTTCGAAAATAGCTCGAGAAAACGAGCAGCCGAGAAATTGTTTGCAGGGTAAACCGTTCAACCGATATTAATGAAATTTTAACCATGTGCTAAAAGAAAGAACATAAGCTATTCTATTAATTTCTAAGGCCACTTCTAGATGGCGCTGTCATGTGGAGCTTTTTGAAAATTTGCTACAAAGCGCCAATTTTATTCCGATTCTAATGAAAAATGTTATCTAAGGGTTTTTAAGGTAGAAAATAAGGAATTTATGACCAAAACTTATAAATTCAAAATTCCCCTTAAATTCCCAAATTTCCTTATTTACACGAGAAAACACCAATTTGTTAACGTATTGCCAAGGGCAATTCGTTAGTGTCGATATTATTAAACCGTTTTCCTCCCCTGGTCAGCTGAATGAAGCAACCTTCAAGAGTTGGAAAATCTGAAAATCTTAACATAGCATCCTAGCTCCAAATGGAAGAACATTGAACATAGCGTATCCTGAAGCGTTCTAAACAATCAGCATGCCTGCCTCTCTCCCAAAAAAGATTATAGCATAAATAACACTGTGGATCAGACATATTTTCTGTAGATTACACTATGTTCCTAATGGTTTTTGGCAAAAGAGTCGTGTTAAACTAATGGCCGACCCATTCCTTTTAGGCGTGACATAAATCAAAGACTTGCGATGGAATGACCACATATTTCAAATCTCCAAACAAGCATCGCGGGGCTTGGGATTTCTCAAGAGGTGTAAGCTCCCTTCCTTCAGCCATCGGCCCGTGCTGCAATAGTCAAGTCCTACATCCGACTGCTTCTAGAATACAATTTCCTCATTTGATGCGGAGCTCCGGAAACCACCGTAGCATGGTTAGATAAAGTCCAAAAAAGGCATCTAAACTTGTCGGTGACGATGCCGTTTGCCCCACCATCTACCCTTGAGCCATCGTAACAATGTAGCAGCACTGACAAAATTATGTGGCTACTATAATAGCGATTTTTTCACCGAAATAAACGCTCTCCTGCCTCCACGGCAATCATATACACGTAACACCAGATTAGCACACTTGTCTCATTCCCTCCACTTGCACTCCGCCTTGCACGCACTCTACAAGCTAGTAATTCGTTTCTAAATAGAACAGCTCGACTGTGGAACAACTTCTCACATTCAGTATTTCTGAGCTCCTACTACATCGAAGAGTTGAAACGCAGGGTTTATTGACCTTCTTCAACACCCTCCCGAACCGAGCTTACTGCTGGACATTGCGCCATGACGTGATAAACGACATAACGACAGGTAGTACAAAGGGTGACTCCTGAACTTAGAACTACCAAACAAAAAAAAGAAAAGAAGCTATACCTCAAATAATTAAGTACTGGCGCTGGCGTACTTTTAAGCCAAGACCACTCTACTGCTCTACTATTAGCAAGTACTCTACTTTACCACTTTCGTTTTGATTAGGGGAAAACCATAAAAACTCGTCATAATAGTGGTAAATCCACAAGATTTTTCTAGAAAATTGGTTGTTCCTGAACGTTAGCAAACGCACATTCCTTTCGTACTTCATTGGCTATGCTACAGCTGTCGATTCGTTGCCAGTGAGCATGGTAATGCGTAGCGTGTTTCTTTTCGTGCCTGAAACGTTCATGGTACGGTCATGGCATGCTCCCGTTATGTGGTCACATTCCTTTAAGCTAAAGACGTTCTAGTGCAATTTTCGTCTTTCAAATTCGCGGAAGAGATCTCTCAACCGCCATCTTGGATTTTCTATTGTGTGCCAACTGGTAGTTTTACTATAGCTCCAACAGAAAGTGAATATGTGAGAATGTATCAATATGGTGATTGGAACCGGCGTATACATTCCAAATCACAATTTCAATCAATTTCGAAAATTGACTAATGTTCTGCTTATGTTGGGTGTTTCAAAGACGGACAACAGTAGATTAGATATTTAGTCCCATATTTTTCTTGCATTTTAGTTAATAGAACGCGTTGTTCAATTTGGTCATAAGTTGGAGTCTGTTACTTTGGTTACATGACACGCAAAATTGATTTGAAACATATTTGAAAAACATTTCGATCTTATGTAAACACAGATCGATCTGAAATAGGATTGACTCGATCCCATACAAAAAATTGTCTGGATCGAATTGAATTTGAATCAGAAATGTGCATGTAACGCAAAATGAAATTGGATCGAACTTAATTTTGACGTTTTTAGATTAGATTACTTGGTTTTTTTGTTTAGTGTGTTTATTTTATGTTTAGAAAAGTGTTTTTAATCATGACTAAACGAAATATATGGACAAATAAGGGAACAACTTCTTTATTATCAATTATAAATGAAAAAGAGTGCCTAAGAAATTTCGGTTGAAATAAATTTAGAAATAGAGAAACATATAAACTCATAGAAAAAGGATTGAAAGCAGCGTGGAGGTAAAATTTGTGGTATTTGTCATCTGTCAGTTTCAATCCTATTTGGATTTTATTTCAAATCAATCGGGCACACCGAAAACACAGATCGTATTTCAAACCACTTTCAAGTCGAGCGTTCGATCCTTTCATGTCACCACGATGTGTGTCTTGCTAAAATTTTTGATTTAATCTTAATGCCAAAGAAAGATCAATAGTACAAATTTGATACCATCCCGCCAAAATACCAAGCCATTTTAGCACATTCCAAATTGGATCAACAGCATATCCTCCCAAGAAATACCCTTAATGTCATATTTAAAAACCAAAAAAAATACCCCAGGAAAATTTTTCAAAAAAAATCCTCGATTCTAATTCAATAAATTTATGGTGGACACATCAACCTGCTTAATTAATGCCATAAATTTTGTAGTTAACTTTGACACTTGTATTTTTTTTTTGCATTTTGGTTGCTGTTTGTTTTATTCCTAACGGATTATAGAAAAAGCTTTCTGGTTTGATGGATGACATCTTTTGGCATTTTAGTGAGTCATTTTCTTTTTGGCTCAGCATTTACCTTCGTCGACAGAAAATAAAAATAGATTTCTAAGAAGAACACAAAATATAACAAAAATAAAAAAATAAATAAATAAATAAATAAAACCTGAAGAAATTCATGCTAACTCTGACCACTTGTAGTATATACAAAAATATTATATATGTGTGTGTGTAGATAGCTGTGTGCTGTATATTTAACATTAAAAAAATATTTTTCTTTTTAATTTTCCTCCGCTTATTAGCGACGAGTATATCTCCTTGCCTTATGGGAAAAACAAAAGTTCTAAAAATAATTTTGTTACCGTATGAAAATGATTTTTTTTATATTTTTCTTATGAATTTTGAGAGAAATATTTTCTTAAGAAAAAAGAAATTGCGGGAAAAATGATCATGTGAAAATACTTTCCTTTGTATCTTTGATTTCAGTAATTTTTGATAGTAAATTGGGAATATGTGCTTGTTTACAATTTTTTTATAACGAAAACCACTTAAATTCCATTCCTCGGTTGAGTTTTATGCTGTGCATATCATATACGAAGCGAAATCTCGATTGGGGTGGCATTTTTCGTGAGCTAATTCGCTGGTTATTATGCTGGGAAATCCATTGAGACCGCCGTATACACATTTTTCAGGGATATTGAAAAAAGACGGCGTACGATGGATAAAGGGGTTACTCGTTGTACATACAACTAAAGCCGTAAAAGGCTGCCATCAGGCCATTTATTTGATCGATTGTGATTAACAAACTAGAGAAATTAAACTTGTTAGGATTTACGGCCCAAGGCTATGCAGATGATTCACGGTCCGTCACAGGCATGAAAATCTAAAAATTCTTCCGCTACAGAGGTATACACTACCCTGTCGCATACAAGTACATGAATGTATTCGTAATCGGCCATTTCAAAAGCGATTGTCGGTCCCCACCTTATTACTAACGACATCCAATGCTGCTTGACCTACGCAATCGAACGAGAACTGGTTGATTGAATATACTAATGCCTCGTATTAGATGCAAGTTCCTTCTTCATCCAGCTGCCTTAGCTACAATCTACAAGTCCTACATTCGGCCCCGCCTTGAATACAATTCGTGTATCTGGGCGGACGCCCCAAAAACCACATTGACTTGGCTAGATAAGGTGCAAAACTCAAAATCATTGTCGACAGCATTCATTGCTCATCGATTCTTTAAACCACAGTAGGAATGTAACAGCCCTCAGAAAGTTCTGCCGCTATTACCATAGCGACTGCTCCACTGAAATCAAAAACCTCTTGCCTACACGACAATTTTTTTCCTGCAACACAAGACTACCCAATTCGGCCCACACCTTCAGCCTTATATTTTCGCGCACATTATGGTTTAGAAGTTCGTTTTTAAGTGGAACCACTCGATTGTGGAACTGTCTTCCGCAGTCGGTGTTTCCGAACTCAAATAAGAGAGAGTTAAAACGCAAGCTTGATCGACATCTACTCATGCGCCCCCTAGTCTCCTAACCTACCCTTTCTCACCTTCCTTCAGATCTAACTTACTAACATACATTTTACCATGACTTGAACGACATGACGGACTAGTAGCACAAAAGTTGACTCCTAAGCTTCATTTTGCCACAAAAAAACATAACAAATCGTTAAGGTCACTAAGATAATTGCCTGCTTTCTTCGTCCTATAGGTACAATTTCTTAAAACTTCAATTTTTTTTCTCGTTAGTCTAGAAAAAATGCGAGCGTATTGTGCTTCCTTTGGGCTGCTTCGTGCATCTTTTATTGATGCGTCCCTACAGTGGGCTACATTTGGAATACTTACTTACTTTGACCCGGTCCTATCTCGCGTAACTGTTCTCTTCACCGGTCCCGATTCTGAGCCGATGTCATCCAGTTTGGCATCCTTAAGGGTACGACCATAAATTACTTGAGACGATTTTTGCCATTTTTTCGGAACTGATAGCAAGGCGCGAACTAGGCACGAAAACCACCCACACACGCGTTCGCGCTTGTTCGCGGGTGTTCACGGCGTGAGTCTGGAGCCGCCTTAAGACACAGATTGGCGCGAAAGCAGTGAGGGCGATTGACTGCGAGAGGATTTTCCATACATTTAATTTTCCAGGAGATCATGAAGTCATCTGCACGCCTCGGCCTGTCAGGCGGATACTTGAAGTCCTCATCCCTCAGTCAGACTGCGTATTGGGAAGAGCTGCGTTGGCGTAGTACTCCACAAGGAAGGTATGTCCAGACTCATAAGCTGATCACAAGTTTCTGAAAAGATTATTACCGTCGGTTGCGTACCAAGCTAAGAACTACTACCGTAGTCCAACGCTACGCTGCAACTGAAGACGCAGACGATGACATCAAGGACGAGTTTTACATGCGACTGAATGAGGTTTTTCGCTCTATTCCAAGGCGGAGACAACATTTTTTAATGGGTTACAAACGCACAAATCGGCCCCAACAACATCGACCTGGGTTTCTCCAGATGGCAGAACGAGAAATCAAATAGATCACGTGGCCGTCAGACGCAGATGAAGCACTCCATTAGAGTAGAGGATGCCAAAAGATTTATCGTAGCAGACTCTAGAATTGACCATTTGGTAGTATCACCTATTCACCTCAAAAATGCCGCAATCAGAAACGTCCAAGGCGATGCTAAAATCCGTAGATAGTTTAACGTAGGCCTTTTGCCGAGCAGCATTAAAAGACGACAATATGCGGGGTATCTGCAACAAATAACGTAATTCATCACAAGGCGCCTTCAAGTTTTCATCAATCTTCCTTTCATGCCTACGTCGTATCCTAAAAATTCGCTAGAAAAATGAAGAACTATGTCGCCGTGCTGGCCAATAAAGGATAGACGACGTAATCGAAACGGCGAAGGAAATCGAGTTGGATTTGGCGCCACACCTACGAAGTGAAAACGAGAATCTAGCTAAGTAAAGTATGTGTATTAGCAGAGGCCATAACTGCAACTTAGATAGATATCCTGACAGTCTTAGGTCACTTTCAAATATATTTTCTGTTTTATATCCTCGACACACGAACGTCGTTACGATGAATATTAAACGTCAAAACGACGAAAACCAAGGACGCAAATTTTACCTCGTTACGACGAAAACCCGTCAGTCTATAGATTATTGGAAAGCTCGCTTTTAGGCTTTTTTCGCAGTGCCATACGATATCAGCTGATTTTAGTTTTATTTGAAAATTAATAAAAAATATTGCTTGCTTCCAGATTAGTCGATTGAGAGCGCCCGCTTGGTGGACAACGTAACAAGATATCAATTTTTTTAAATTTTCGATCACTGTCATTCGTCCATTCCACATCTTTTGTTACAAATGTCAAAATATAACGAAGAACTTTACCGATAACGACGAATTTTATCGTGTGTCACCCTCTAAACTGGAAATCGTTGTAACGACACGTTGTCGTGTGTCGAGGAGGGTGGTTTTAGTCTGCCTGGCTTCATCGCCCCTATAATAAAAAAAACTCAAAAAGTAAAAAGTATTAAGAGACCAAAAAACGCATCTGAATAATACCAAATCTAATAGCATCAATGCGGGGCGATGTGTGCTCACATTAAAGACCCTTAATAGATGAAGCAGTTTCACGAAAACCCGATATACATAAAGTCATCATGATTAATTCATGAGACACCAAAGCTTCGATTTTTTTCCGCTTCTTCTACTTGTGCAATTTTGTTTCTTGTTTTCCCTATTTTTTTGCGGTTCTAGCGGTTACCGTATCCTTTACGCTTGCACCATCCCTCCATTCTCCAGCCTCCATAATCTAAATTGACACTTCCCACACAGCCTCTAATACATACAAACAAACCGATATACAAAATATTTCCTTGGCGCTGTTTTTTTTCGTTATATTTTCGTTGTTTTCTTTTTCAGCATTTTTGTTTTCTGAATTCGTTAATATGCCGACGGCCGCGCATCAAGTATCGCCGTAAAGCATAGAGCATCACCATCATCATCTCTCAGAGCATCGGACGAATTGATCGCCAAGTCAAGAAGACGCATGCAAATTTCAGATGCCATAAAAAACACATCACCGCAAGACATAACATTTACATACCATAAAGATGTTTTTTTTTTTCGTTCGCTCGGTCTTTTTCCTCCATTTTTTTTCGCTGGCGTATAAAAGTGCAAGCTGGCGGTTTCGGTTATATGTATGTATGTCAGGAAAAAAAACGTTGCTTCAAAAAAAAAGTAAAAATATTGAGCCAACAACGTGCAAAAAAACATCACAAAGCGCGCGCATATGTAATCCACCACCACACTTCAGCGCAGTCATTTTAATTGTTTATTTTTTTTAAAGCTGCCGTTTTTTCATTACAGTTTTCTTTTTGTTGTTGTTGTTTTGCGCGCGCTCTCCAGCGGGGAATGGGCTTTTTATCTGGTATTTATCCAGCACAGAAAAGCTGTTCTTAACTCACGATCATGTCGCCATCGTTATTGTAGTTAAAGTCTAGACTTCAGACGGTTTATTCTTCTTTATTTTCTGCGGCCATTATTTTTTTTTGCTTCTGTTATTTTTCATTTGGTTTTTTTCTTCACCTTTGCCCCAGAGGCGCTGCTGTTGTACAATGACGAAGCAGTTAGCGGAAAAAATCGCAACTTTCAGCGAAATTCACGTTGAGCGAAAAAAAAAACAAAGTTGAAAGATGTGTTTCGATATGGCTTTTGCACAGGCCGAGGAGGTATCACGCTATATGTATGTACACCGCTCCTCCATATATACACTGGAATTCCGTCGTCCAACTGTGAAACGTGCTTCTGTTTAGTCTCTGGCAAGGTTGCGGCGTGTAAATGGATGCACCAAAATTCACAGCAACAACAAACAAATGGCGAACAGAAAGAAAGTAGCAAAAAAAAAACGCACAACAAAAATGCCTCTTTCTCTTCTTCTTCTTAATTATTTTTGCGCGTAGCTTTTGTTTAAACACAAAACTCACGGCATTAACCAAAACGGCAAGGAGATATATAAACAAAAATAAACAAAAATTTGAACTTGTGTGTAGACTGCTTCTTTTTAATGCTTTGCGCCATTGTTGAAGCGGGCGGGGGGGCGGTCGTCGGGGATGGCCAGGGCGTAATAAAGAATGAAGAACGAGGGAGCCCCAAGGTTAAAGAAAGCTTTTCTTACTGGTTTTTCGCATGGTAGAAAGGTCATTATTTATGGAATGTTATGGAATTTTTATCATTTCATTGCTTCATTGTGTGTTTTCCGATGTGTGAATGTATGCGAGAGTATATACATGTCATGCTATAAGAGAGTGTACTTGATGCTGTAGATGCTCGATTTTGAATTGTTTTTTTCTTTTTCGTTTTTTTTCAAGAAGTATTTCAAGGTAAATGTTGCTTAACGTGATTTAACGCTTTTAAAATAGTTCACATACGTCGTCGTCGTGATGTGTTCAAGTCTAGGAATTTTTTTTAAAAAAATTACTTAAGCGCAAGGATGGTGATTCATTCGTATTTACAAAATTGATGTCTGCTATGAAAATCATGGTGAAACACGTAGTAGCGTTATTTTCACACCCAGGCTACATTATGGATAACATTTAATTCATGTGTAGAAAATAATTATAAATGGTGGTTTGAGTTGCCTTGCCATTCTGAGTTATGTACAAACTGACTTAAAATGTATTTAAATAAACATTTGACCTAAATAAACTACAACGAGTCTAGCTCGTTATTTCGGCTTAAAGGATTAATACCTACTTCTTCGACAGAAAGTTTTACTGGATCAAAAAGTAAAATGACCTGCTTACAATTTCTACTATCCAAGCGTTCAATCTTATTGCTTCGTACGAACATGCAAGATCTGTGGATTATACTTCGTGTCGTACAATTGCAGCACAATGAAGATGACGCTCTATGGTTGGATGAACAAATCTGTTGAGAACGGCAAGTCTACCCTACACCTTCTTTCTCCCTGTTTCGCGTTGATGAAAGATATATTTTCTTGTCGCCCGGCGCGCCCTTGATTTACCAAACAGGTCTAAATGAAGCATATTTAGGTAGACTACTGATCCTGTTCAATCCTACTTATCACCAAGAGTCCGGAAAGCAAGCGTGTGTCTTCCGATCGCCGTGGCATTGCGGTGGACTATCAAATTATTTTCAGTGCTGTTGACTGCGTAAGTGTAAATCAGTGTCTTCCAAACACCTAAGGTAGAGAGGTTGATCGAACGTGACGAAAGTTGTACGCTGCCACGAGTGTGTCTCGGCAGACAACAATGACGTGTATGTCGTTTCGTATTCCCCGACAGGCGCATTTATAAAGGATTGACAGTCTATGAATGTTGTTTGGTAAGGTACTTCTTCCATAAAAACAACCCATCCGGAAATTCCTAGAAGATTTTTAAAGTGCTGATGGAACGATGGTCTTAGTATGAAGGAACGATGTACTTCGTTCAATCAGCGGCTAATGTCCCGTCTTCTTCTTCTTCTTTGATTCATTAGCTGGCTGGGACGTCCCCGCAATGGATACGCTGTCGATGCCGCAGTGTCTCGAACTCCATTCACGTTGCATTTCCATTTTAGACGACGTCTCGAGCTTCGATAATCGTTGATTCTTTAAGTCGCCCTTGATATTCTTTAGGCAAGTTTTCTTCGGTGCAGATCACTGGATTCTCCAGTCTGTCGGACGGTCTCGCCAGAGTTGTATTATTCTTGTAAAGACTTTGCCGACGATCGAGAAAAGGCTAAGAACGCAATAATTTTTGCATTCTCGACTGTTGCCTTTCTTCAAAATTGTTAGAACGATCTCTCTACGCCGACGGGACACGTTCCGAATATTTTATGTGTGTTATGAGGATGTGGAGTTGTTGTGATCAGACATCACCTCCGGCTCGATTCGGGTGCTGGACCTTGTGGCGAATCGTGATTGTACAGCTGGTGGAAATTTTTTTTGATGATGTTTTTGATGTTTGATGTTGATGTTTTGATTGTATTTTGCCGCCTAATTGTCTGGTACACTGTCCGGTACTCGTGCCTCGGTGCCGCTTCTTGCATGTCGGCCGCAACGTTATTCCCGCACGCTTCTCGTTCCGATTTCATTTTCTGTCGAACTTCTTTCTTCAAACGTCGGTATTGTTCGAAAACGACGTGTTTCATTCGTTTCCGCTGCCATTTGAAACTGTCGCCTGACGGTCGGGTTCTGTCACGCCCTATATTTCTTGGCTAGATGATTCCATCTGCAATCGAGGCCACGCATTGCACTTGCACCTTTGAGCGTCGATCGGAATCTTGCGTTGATCAAAACGTAGTCTAACATCGCCGAGTCGTTGCCGGGTGGATTTCGCTAGGTGAGTTGGTGTTTGAGTGGATGCCGGAAGATGCTGTTGCCAACGATCAAATTGTTTGACGTTGCGAATGAAAGGAGGCGTAAACCGTTTTCGTTAATTATTCCGTGGTCGAATTTGCCCATCGTTCCTTCCCAGCCGGTTCGATCTGCACGGGAATGTGCATTAAAGTCCCCCGTGAGTATGATTATTTCGGTTTGGGGAAGGGTATCCAACTTCTGTTGAAGGTGATCGTAAAATTCGTCATTTTCGTCTCCGGGCTGGTCTCAGTTGGCGAATAAACGGATACGATATGGGTCTTGATCGTTCAACCGATGGTAATAACCGCCAAACGCTCGGACATCGGTTGGAATGCGATAACGCTGCCGACGCCGGCCTCTCGTCTCTCACCACCGGAATAGTAAAACGTCATCGTTTCGTCAATTGTTGGCGGGACGATCGTCAATATCCCGTTCCGTTCCCGTTCCAGTGCTACGATTTTCTTTTGACCGACATGATGTTCTGTTCGAACATTCCACGTGGCGAATAGAACTGTCTAGATTTTAAGTACGAAAATATAAGGAAATCTGTGTATAAACGAGATGACGGCTTTTCATTTTCGTGCAGTTTCGATTGTGGAACTAGCCAAATTTGAACCATTAAACCACGAACGTTCAGCACTGTGAACAATGAACTCTGAAACGTCAAACATTAAGATGAAGATCCCGAAAAATTATATTAAAAATATATGCTTGGCGAAACAAAAACGTGGACTCGTGTTTTTCATCTGTGTGCCTTAAAGCATATCACAATCACAAGCAATAAATTAATCTTATAGTATCAGCTTAAATTTTTCACACTGACACGATTCAATTTGTTTGTATTGTGTAAGTCCAAAAGCACATGTCTGCAAAAATTTAAGGTCAAAAACCTTGAAAGGTCTCACGCCAGATGTGCTTTCGAACGAATCATTCAAAGCTACTCAAATCTTAACAGAGAAGTAATCTCGTTTACACTAGCTACTAGCAATTATTGTCTTTGTGATAATCCGAGTTTAATATTAATCGAAGTTCATTAAACGAGCCACAATCAGCGAAATGTTTACATTTTTATCAGCTTACAGCGTTGACCACTTTCAAACAGAAGATTGCTTCTAAACATTAATTGATCCACTTCGAAATCAATTTAATAAAACTAAAGCGCAAGTTTGATTGCCTTTTCTCTCCTAATGGGGAAAAACGTTTCTAATTGTAGCACTAAAAATTTCTTCGCCATTAATCTTTGCCCCCACATAAATCACCCTCAAAGTTCCTCTCTATCATCGCTGTACTGTGATGCGTGATAATCCGGTTCTTGACTTTTGGGAATGGTGCATCCTTGTGCAATGTGTACATGTCGCCCGCAGTGCATCTTGACGGCGGCGGCTTCAAGTTGAGTTCTTGTTCTGCAGCATCAGCAGCAGCTGAGAGAATTTCCAGAACAGCGCATCATACTTTGTTGCGGATGAGTTAGTTTAATAAGTTGGAACACAATGGGAGCGACAGGCGAAAAACGAGTAAAAGTGTTTGCTGCTTTATTTTAGAACTGTAACTGGATGTATTATGTTCGTTCGTTATCAAAGCCAATATATAAAACCCTTATGTAAAGGATTTTGTAACAAGAGGTATTATTTTTAAATTCACGGCTATTTTAGAACTGTCACGATGACATTTAACAAGTAAAAATTAGGTATGGATCGATACACGTTCGTAAAACGCATTAAAATGCATATGAACAATATCATGGGCTTTAAACATAATTATTCTGAGTGAGGCTTCATTTTCATATTTCTGGGAACGTAAACAAGTAAAATTGTCGCATCTGAGTTTCCAAAAACTTAACTCCAAACCTCTTCAACTACGGGTGACAGTTTGGTGCGTGTTTTGAAGCAAAGCTTTTTTAGAGTCCAAGTGAAGCCAGACAAATCATCACCGTTAACTTGAAATTGGAGCCTTGGGGGTAAGATCGACTCGTATCCCTTCATGGCATGTCGTAATATGGACGTGAGTTAAGAGCTGAGTTGAGTTGAAATATGTTGAGTTGAGTTAAAAATTGTGATAAGAGTTTAGGTGAATTGTGTTGAGTTCAGTTGAGTGGAGAAAGCTGAGTTAAGTTGATTTTTCAAAGTTGTGTAGTGACCGCGTAAAGTATAATTATCAAACTTTACGCAATGTCACACAACAACTTCCGGCACGATCAAAACGATCAGTCGGAACACTCCCATCGATCACCGAACGAAAGTTCAGTGATCTTGCCGTTCCATATCGAGATAGCAATTTCCGGCATCCCCGTTTGGCACTGACTCACTTGCGACCCGTCCATCGATGCAAAAACAAGTGTGAAACCGCAGTCTGCTTTTAAACAAAACAAATATCAAAAACAAGTGTCGAATAAATATATATATATAGTCAGAGATTTAGTACTCAGTAATATTATTATAATAAACATTTAAGTTTTAATAAAAACCTATTATACTAGTGTAACTAAACGTGTTTCAATAAAACCGTATAGTACGGTAAACACAGTGGTGACCCCGACGGCAAAAAGCACGCGGAATAATATAAAAGTTTGCATTCCAAGTTTGCAAGTGCATTCCGCATAATAAAAAGTGCATACTTATATATATAAAACAAAAACTAAAAAAAATTAAATAGAATATAAAAATAAAAGTTTTTTTTAAAGAATGCGCTTCGCATAACAAAAAAAAATTTGAAATATATACAACGGAATCCATATTGGAATTTGTAAAGTGCAGTTGAACTGCAGCAGAAGAGGCCTATACTATAGAAATTAGAGGAATTCCCAAAAGAAGCTGGACAGTCATCAACACAACGGATAACCAATAACAGATAACCTATTTAACACAATATATATCTTTATAAAATAAGTTTAAAAACATATATACAAAAATTTCCTATATTTAATTATTTCTTTCTCGCATGCAATTAAAAACAAAATATTCACGCCATTATATTTTACAGTAATTTGGAATTATCGGTAGTTTGAAGTTTGGTTTTGGATTAGAATTTACAAAAAAATTGTTCTTGCATTAGTAGTAGTTTGAAATTTTGACGTTTTAAAGAATTTTGTTTTCGATTTAAACAAAGAACAAAAGAAAATTATATTCTTCGATTGAAACACAATAGACGTAATCGCAAATTTATTTTTACTAGCATTTAAGTTTATTATACCATATATTTATATACATTTTAAAAAAAAACACATATTTTGCATGCAAAAAAAAATTTTATTAATATTCTTATATGGGTGATTGTCATGAAATGGGAGTTTTTGAGATTTGAACAAAAATTTGTGAACAAAAAAAAAGTGCTGAAAAAAAATTTTCTCATGTGTTTTCAACATTATTTTGAAGTACTTTCTGTATATTTCCACATAAATACACACGAGGTATACACAGTGAGAAGTTTATATCGAAAACCCGAAATTATATGGCTTCGGAGGCGACAATTACGGTAGCGACATTTCATCGAAAAATCCGTCGCTTTCATGATCAATGAGAGCAAACAATTTTTCCGAAAATTTGCTTGCTCTACAAATGCAAACAAATATACCGAACCGAGTTAAAAGAGATTTGCAACACATATCACAACGAAAACACACATTACGGAGGCGACAGTTTTTTTTTCTTCGATAATTTTCTTGAGGGTTGCTCTCTTGTTTATAAATTGTTCACAGTCTAAACGTCCGGCGAGGATAAACATGCATAAAGAAACTTGTGACGATTCGTTTTCACTACTTAGTGCCACTTGACAACCAATTTGTCGTTGCGTGTGCGCTATTCTTATAGTTTTTATTGAAATTTGCAACAAACAACAGTCAGAATGTAAACACTGACATCTAACTAAGCAGGTATCCGCCCGCGTAATACATACCGGTGATCAGTTTCGGAACACTGCTGCTATCGTTTGAGACCCTAGGCGCGCGGCAATAATGCACTGTTTTTCCGTAAACGTAGTGCCGTGACGTAAAAGCGGAAAATGGACAGGTTACGGAGGCGACATTTTCGGTGGTCGAAAGGCCGCCATTTTGTTCAAGAGTGCTTGCCGCGGGAGGCGATGAAGGAGAGAATGTTTTATTACTGGATGGAGATTTTCACCCCAGAAAAAATTTGTTTGAGGCGTTGTAGCTAGAGAACAACGGCCAGCCAGCCACTACCCCCATTTCATGACAATCACCCATATACGCTTATATATATATATTTTTTCCCCCCTTATATATACGCTCATACTTATTTATACGTATATATATATTATTTCGTTACTATTGCACCAAAAAATAATTTGCGTTTTGAAGCTTCTACATTTTGGTAGTTCGGTTGTCATTTATTTGCTTGCATATCCCAGCCGTTTTTTCATTGTTTTTGCTCCAGATTTTATTGTTTGTGCATCAAACTTTTCGACGATTACAAAATGTCAGTCGAAGAAAACAATTTTATGGACATAGGTAACGCGAGCAGGGAGGAACCTAAACCCGGAACCTCAGGAGTCGACGCCGCTAAGGTCACGAAATATGACATTCCCAAGTTCTGGGTACATCAGCCCGCCTCCTGGTTTTACCAGGCGGAAATAATGTTTCAGTTGGCGGGCTGCAAGTCAAACAGTGGCAAGGTGTACAACGTGATGGCAGCACTGCCGGAAGAGGCGGTGACGGCAGTGCGGCATAGCACCGTAGACTTTGCCACTGCCTCCTACGAGGAAGTGAAGCAGCATCTCCTAGAGAAGTACGGTACTTCAGAGAAGCGCCGACTCGAGCAGCTGCTTTCAATGCAAGAGCCTGGAGATCGGAAACCTTCCGAGTTCCTCCAGGCTCTAAAAGCACTAGCTGGCAGATCAGCAGCGGTCAATGATGACCTAATTCGGAACCTGTGGGAGCGGAGGCTTCCACAGGTCATCCAAGTTTCATTGGCCACCTCGGCCGACCAAACGCTAGCCGGACTGGCTGCCACGGCGGATAAAGTATGGGAGGTGCTTCCACACGGAGGCGCCTCATACGCGTCCGCCGTCCGTGCAACTCCGGCTAGCACAGAGCCAACGTTGGTGTCACTACAACGTGACATCAACAAATTAACGGCTCGCCTAGATCAGCTGATCAGCCGGCGGAGCCGAACACCTGCCAAACAGCAGGGCGGCCCTCGTCAGCCCTCGGCCAATCGGCCAACAGGGGCAAATACACTGAGAGGTAGTTTGTGCTACTTCCATTACCGCTATGGTAAAGAAGCACGCACATGATATGTTTACAACTTTATTATAGCCGACACCACTAAAGCCATTATCGGGGCGGACTTCTTAACGAAGTTCAAATTGTCCGTCGATTTTGAATATCGGCATTTAGTCGACAAGCGCACGAAATTTCGAATTAACGTGTGCGCTACCGTCGACTACAACCCCGAAACATTTCCATGCCGAGTTATTGGCATATACAAAGAGCTATTAACGAAGTACGCTTCGTTAACAAAACCGCCCAATTTTAACCTTCCGGTTAAACACAATGTGCAACACCACATTGTAACTAAAGGGCAATTACCATTTGTCACCGCTCGGCGACTCCATCCGGAGAAACTGAAGGTGGCAAAGTTAGAGTTCGACCATATGGTCGAATTGGGGATTTGTCGACCTTCGTCGTCCCCCGCAGCATCTCCGCTTCATCTAGTTCCTAAACGGGACTCACATGATTGGAGGCCATGCGGCGACTACCGTCGCCTTAATGCTGTCACTGTGCCGGATAGATATCCGATCCCGCATATACAGAACTTCTCCGTGAATCTTCACGGCTGCACAATTTTTTCGAAGGTTGACTTGGTACGTGCATATCATCACATACCAATCGCCCCAGAAGACGTGCATAAGACTGCACTCATTACGCCATTCGGCCTATATGAGTTTACACGTATGCCATTCGGCTTACGGAATGCAGCACAAACCTTTCAAAGGTTCATAAATGAAGTTACGAGAGATCTCGACTTCGTTTATGTATACTTGGACGATATACTTATCGCCAGTAAAACCGAGGATGAGCATATCGTTCACCTCGAAGAGCTCTTTAAACGCCTCGATAGCTTCGGTTTAACCATTAAGCTAGAGAAATGCGTTTTTGGTGCAACAGAGATTAAGTTTCTAAGCCACCGCATCACAAAGGATGGAATACTTCCATCCTCCGATCGGGTTCAGGCTATCGTTGATCTCGCACCTCCAACTTCTGTCAAATCGATCCAGAAGTTTTTGGGAATGGTGAATTTTTATCACCGATTTATCCCAAAATTGGCTGAACAGTTGGTGCCTATAAACGAGCATTTGAGAGACCTTCTCAACCGCTCACGTGCCAATAAAGTTTTTGACTGGCCAGCAGAATGTCAGGCGGCATTCCTCAAGGTGAAAACCTCGATGGCTGAAGCAACTCTGCTGAACCATCCAATCGAGGATGCAAAATACAGTCTTACGACTGACGCCTCTGATTATGCAATCGGAGGCGTTTTGGAACAATTCAACGGTCATCGGTGGCAACCTCTAGCTTTTTATTCCAAAAAGCTGTCACCAACAGAACGGAAGTACTCTGCATTCGATCGCGAACTTCTTGCAATCTATGCAGCGATCAAACACTTCCGTTACTTCGTTGAAGGACGCAATTTCGTGGTCTATACTGATCACAAACCACTGGTTCGCGCCCTTCACACAAAGACCGAACGATCCCCTCGACAGACCAGACATTTGGGTCTAATCTCTCAGTTTACCACAGACATCAGACATGTGTCGGGTAAACAAAACGTTGTCGCAGACTACTTGTCACGCTCACTAGCAACCGACAACGTCGACTCGGTCTCCTTCGACCTGCCTACACTGGCTCAGGCTCAACAAGGTGACACAGAGCTAAAGTCTCTACAAGAGCACCCCAGCAACGGCTCACGGGTAAAATTAGTTCTCACACCAATACCATTCACCGCCCATCAAGTGTGGTGTGAAACTAGTACAGGCATTCCAAGGCCTTATATACCCACTTCCTTACGCAGACTAGCGTTCAACTCCGAACATAGTCTCTCTCATCCTGGTATTCGCGCTACAAGACGAGCCGTTACCAAGAAATACTTCTGGCCATCGATCAATAAAGACTGCAACGAGTGGTCTCGATCATGCCTAGGTTGCCAAAAGTCCAAAGTTTCACGGCATACGAAATCTCCATTTGAAGCTTTTAAGCTTCCAAATAATAGATTTGATCATATCCATATGGATATAGTGGGACCTCTACCCCCATCTCGTGGATACTCTTATATCTTAACGATAGTCGATAGATTCACGCGATGGCCGGAAGCATACCCAATTCGGGATATCTCAGCTTCAACAGTGGCAAAGAAATTCGTCACTGAATTTGTCCCACGATTCGGCGTACCACTCGAGATCACAACCGATCAAGGTACGCAGTTCGAATCGAAACTGTTCAATGAAGTTGCCAAATTACTCGGCACTCATCGAATTCGGACTACCGCCTACCACCCGCAAGCAAACGGGATGGTTGAACGGTTCCACAGGCAACTAAAAGCAGCCTTAATGGCAAGGGACAACACTACTCATTGGAGTGAAGACTTGCCCTTTGTCTTGTTAGGCATACGCACGGCAATTAAGACCGACTTACAATGCTCACCAGCCGAGCTCGTATATGGTCAGAATCTGAGACTTCCCAATTCGATTTCTATCCCAACGGATGAGAATCCCATTGAAGAATCAGAATTCCTCTCTCGCCTTCGTTCTCATATGCAGAACATTAAGGCAATACATCCTCGGCAGCCCGTCCAAAAGGATGTCTACGTGCCAGAAGCCCTGGAGAACGCCGACTACGTTTTCATACGAGTCGACAGAGTTCGAAAACCTTTCGAACCTCCATACGAGGGCCCATATGAAGTAATCAAACGATTACGAAAACACTTCGTCGTCAAATTGAACGGCACAACCAAGTCAATATCCATTGACCGGCTAAAGCCAGCCTTCGGTTGTGACCGCGACAACGAAGCTAAGCCGTCTAAAGCGGTAACATTCCGTTAACGCTACGCTGGGGGGGGAGTATGTAGTGACCGCGTAAAGTATAATTATCAAACTTTACGCAATGTCACACAACAACTTCCGGCACGATCAAAACGATCAGTCGGAACACTCCCATCGATCACCGAACGAAAGTTCAGTGATCTTGCCGTTCCATATCGAGATAGCAATTTCCGGCATCCCCGTTTGGCACTGACTCACTTGCGACCCGTCCATCGATGCAAAAACAAGTGTGAAACCGCAGTCTGCTTTTAAACAAAACAAATATCAAAAACAAGTGTCGAATAAATATATATATATAGTCAGAGATTTAGTACTCAGTAATATTATTATAATAAACATTTAAGTTTTAATAAAAACCTATTATACTAGTGTAACTAAACGTGTTTCAATAAAACCGTATAGTACGGTAAACACAGTTGGGTTAAGAATTGAGTTGAGTTTATAGTTTAGTGGAGTTGAGTTATTATTATTATTTATTGAGTTGAACTATGCTGAGTTAAGAGTTGCTATAAGTTTAAAGATCTGTTAAGAGTTGAGTTTAAATGAGTTGAGAGTTGAGTTTTATTGAGTTAAGAATTAACTTGAACTGAGTTAAAATAATTTCTGTTAATTCTCGAAATGAAAAATGGCCACCTAAATATGGCCGAATTCGTTAATTGTGTTCTGATTCTAATCTAGAGAAATTTATGGTCAAAACTTATTAATTGAAAATGACCGCACCAAATATGGCGAAACATGCCTGACGATTTCCCGTCCAAAAAGGGGTTCGAAAACTTTATGTACTATGTAAATATGGTAAGACCCATGGGTGACGACATAGAAGGAGACCCAACTTCCGCTGGAAAGATGGCATAGACCAGGGCGCTCAGAGCTTAGGGATGTCAAACTGGATGACATCGGCTCAGAATTGGGACCGGTGAAGAGAACAGTTGCGAGAACGACGAACCAACTACATGACGGACTAGTAGTACCAAGGGTGACTCCTAAGCTTCATCTTACCACAAAAAAGAGATTCCAGGGCAGGATCCCTGTTGTAGCGCCGTTAAAGAAGAAGATCGATGTATTATGTATTAAGTAATATGTATTATGTGCTATGTTCTTTGTACTGTGTACTACACACTATGTACTATGTATTATGTATTTATGCATTTATGTATTTACATAAAACATTTATATAAGGCACAGCTAAAGATGTATTATGGATTATATACGTTGTATTATGTGCTATGCATTATGCCTTATGTACTATTTACTATGTGCTACATATGTATTATGTGCATAAACACATTTTGCACATAACTTTTGATGTAATACGTACTTCCTTCGAAAAATTCGTAAAGTTTTGCTTATGTATGTTGTATGTCGGCGACGTTTTTGCTCAGCAGGACAGCGTCACCTGCCAGACAGGTAGTGAAACAATGATTCTGATTTAAAATGGTAATGCAACACTATAACACCTAAAACTAAGTTTGCTCTTTACTTATGGTTTAAAACAACACTGAACTAAAGCTACAAGAGCCTCCTGGCAGTTACAAAGTCCTCCTATCCTGATTTTGAGTTCGTGTGAGAAAGGTGTGTGCAAAAACTTTGAGTTCGAGTAAGGGAGGTATAAACAAAAGCATTGTTGGTGCTCTGGAAAAATCAATTATTGCCCAACACTGGTTTAAACTCACACTGTCACGCCGGCGTTCGCCGTATGTTTTAACTTTTACTGTCTGACAGAATTTGACAGTAAATAATAATTGTTCTGTCTATTCCCTCGCCGCTATA
Source organism: Thereva unica (assembly GCA_949987705.1). Classification (NCBI taxonomy): domain Eukaryota; kingdom Metazoa; phylum Arthropoda; class Insecta; order Diptera; family Therevidae; genus Thereva; species Thereva unica. The sequence goes on along the minus strand of OX465285.1, from coordinate 64,095,807 downwards.
ACTCATTAATTTATCGCTAGATCGTGCAAATATAGCATTGCCCTGGCCTTACAGAGTACAGTGGACTTATTCAACTAAATTGCAAATGACGGATAAAAATTTCAACGGCCATTTTCGTGGCATGTTATGAATTAGGAAGACGCCATCATCTCTTGCAACGTTCCGGCAATGTATCTCTCCACCCTTTTGGCGGGATAGGCCTGATGCGCAGCCGTTCCCTCTTTGCGACGTGCCCTGGCATGCACCAGCAGAACGATTTAGTGCGTGATTTAGCACTGGTGCAAATGCCAAAGCCAGGAGAGCACAACAATTTTAGCCGTCGTCTCAACGTGGTCGTGAAGAACGGCCGAGAGGAAGCTGATGTTGCTGCAGGCAGCCACCTTGACAGCTCGTTTATGAGTCTCCACATATCTGCACTGTGCGGTGTGGTAACGACGACATCCATTGACATGTTAATTGCTGTCTACAGCATTTGGGGGCTTTAAAGACGACGAAGGAATTCAGAAAATCTAGAAATTCTCGACTTAAATTACAATTAAAAGTCTTCTAGAGTTGCACTTGTACGATGCGATGCTGTTGTTGTTGTTGTTGTTGTTGCTGCTGCTACTTGCTGCTTTGTGCTGTGCGTTGTTCTGTTTCAGTTCCGTCGTGATGCAGGTTTCATAAGAGCTCCAACAAGTTTTATACAGAAAATAATGCCGCGCGCTTAGTTGAAACGCTATGGAAGCGGCATTTCATCAATGGCGGTCCCGCTCTCTGGCGCTCGGACATGCTATGTGGAAGCTTGCGATCGCGACACCATCCATCGTCGTGTATTATGCAACCTCAAGAAAATTGGATTATGGCATGGCATCTTATTTACAATTCCATGCTATTCCTAAGTGCTCGATTCTCTCTGACGAACGAGACCTTGAAACGCTATCGCACTTACCAACAGTGCCGACGACAGTCTGTAAAAATGAGGCATATCGTCTGCCACACAACACCGAAACTTCTCCACACCACACTACACTATATAGAGCGAGAGAGAGAATGGTTTCGTGCCTTCTGTGGCGTGTATGGCGTGCACTTGTCGAGCTTTTTTTTATTTTCAAAACGGCGACCTCTTATCGTTTGCGCCTTCCCGACGGTTCATTGTTCCCCCCCACCATTTCCTTGTTGTGTTCGATCGTGGGGGCATATCGTTGGGGCTTAACTTTCTATGTATGCCTTCTATTTCCAGACACTTGTCAGTGTGACGTCATTTGTCGGATATATATATATATGTACATACCAAAAAAAAAACGATTGACTCCAGTCATTTACTCCGTAGACTCGGTTTTTGTGAATAAAATTTTTTCGCACCATTAGAAGGGAATGATTTTCGTCGTGTACCCAGAGCGGGCGGCGTAGTGGGGGGCTCTTATCAACAATTGGGAACCGGCGGAATAAAGTGGATTTTTTTTCACTTGCAAATAGCTGCTATCATCTGCAAGTTCAAATATTATTATGGCGTACGCGAAGTAATTTATGACAGTGGAATTTTTTCGCTCCCCCGATTTTTTTTATGTAATTAAAAATTAAGAAAATGAGAAAAATAAACTGATTAGGACTTTATTTGCATGCTTATTATTATAAGTTTTTCTATTCTAAAAAAAATCCAGACACCTTATATTTTTCTACTAATTAACACGAAAAAAAGAGTTGCAGGTGATAAACTTCAAACTCAACACGTTTTCCGTCGTCAAGTCAAGCAGAGGACATTTTCTGCAGTTCCTGCAGTTAACGAAACTTTTTTTTTTCGATAAAAAAATCGATGGTTTTTAGCCGACTGGCGTTTGACATTTGATATATTTGACACTTAATAATCTTTTATTTTGGTCAGTGTTATATACGTGTGCATGGGGCACTTACATACGCTTAAAGTAAAGAAGTATAGTAATAACGGATTCAAAGTTGTGTGACTCAGATTTTGCTGTGCATGATATAACTTTCGGCTTAATCTTCTTAAATGGATGATATGGATTTTTTTTTCGTTCTTATTTATGTAAGGAAAATGTATGAAGTGCAATTACTTTGTATTAATAAATTTGTAACGTATCTTTCGAATAGAGTTTGGTTTTTGTTTTGTTTCTTTGGTGTCGACCGAAATTTGACAATATTAAGATATGTTTCTTAACTTTGAGGAATAGTCGTGTTTATTGAGCTGCTCTAGGTTGAGTTAGGTTGAAATATCTCAACAAAATGTGTTTCATAGGCCGGTTCTAAGTTGAACTTGAGCAACTTAAAGCTCGGTTTTCTGCTCTAGAACAACTTCGGGTAAGATTTCTTGCTCTACTTTTTTGACAGTTGCTCTACTCTTTGGTTTCATTGAGCGCAGTTAAAATTTCACTGATTTTTGTTGTACTTTTAACTCTATTGTTTGTTTTACATACATTATATCTGGTTCTCTTTCAACAAAGATGCCATTTTGGAATTTCGAGCAATTTTTGAACTGTCAATATACTACTGTCATTACTTGGTAGATATTGTGTTCCATTATTAACATCAGAGTTTGAACTTTGGATTAAAATGAAAATGTCGTCACTTTTTAAAAAAATATTGCTTTTAATGGAATTTGTGCTTATAACTAATGGAAATTTTAAACCAAATATCAGGCAAATGATAGCCCTCGTTGTCAATAAGTAAGTACACTGTGTTATACTGCAACGTGATTCTGAAATTCCGCATCACTCTTTGCAGCATATCTTGCGCGAACAAGGTATTTCTAAGGGTATTGCATCTATAGGACACGTTGTACGAGCTTCTGAAGAAAGAATTCTAACCAGGATTTGCTATGGTAGACCATTAGGAAAAAGAAGAGTGGGACAGACCAAGAAATAGGTGCATGGATGGACGTGCCTAAAGATATACGGAATAACAAATTAGAGAGAAGAAGATATTCGTATAACAAATTAGAGAGAGCTAGCAAGACGTGGAGACGATTGGGAGAAGAGACCAAAAGGCCCGAGTCCTACATGGACTATAGGTCCATTTAAGAAGAAGACTTATATGTAGTTGGGTCGAACTTTAAGGTAGTCCCATAGAAAAAAATCAGATGTCGTTAAATTTGGTGATCGTAAGGCGCCCGAAATGTCACCGAACTAGAAAAAATCAAGCTATCAGGAAACATTTCCCTTCCAACAACCATTGAATTACGGGCTGTGCTGGCTGTGGCAACATCATGTTGAAACCAGATAAGTCGCATGTCCAATTTTCAAGTTGTGGCGGAAAAACTTTTTTGTTCATGATCACATATCGTTCAGATATGTATGCTGTGGTATGCACGTATGCTTATCAAAAATGTAGGGCCCAACAATGATTTTTTGTGGGGTAAGATGAAGCTTAGGAGTCACGCTTTGTACCAGTAGTCCGTCATGTCGTTCAAGTCATGGTGCAATATATAGTAATAAGCTTGATCTGCAGGTTAGATAAGAAAGAATAGGCATGAGTAGATGTCGATGAACCTTGCATTTGAACTCTGAGACGCTATAGTATAGCGGTAAAACTTGCTGAGGGTTCCTACATTCCTACAGTGGCTTAAAGGATCGATGGAATGAATTTGGTAGCGCGGTTTTGCACCTTGTCTAGTCAAGCCAATGTGATTTTTGGAGCGCCCGCCCAGATATGCAAATTGTATTCAAGGCGGGGCCGAATGTAGGACTTGTAGATTGTATGTAGCCAAGGCAGCTGAATGAAGGAGGAACTTGCATCTCTTAAGGATGCATTGATGCACTTGTTTTACGACTAGGAATATGTGATTATTCTAACGCAGATTGTTGGATAAAGTCACGCCGAGGATATTAAGGGTCAACTGTTAAATTGTCTTCGCCCACTGAAATAGAGGGAAGGTCGGTGTAGGTTTTAGTGGAGATAAGACAGTAGAACAGAAGTAATTGCTATTGGACGGTTGTTTAAAGGGACGTTGGCTTCGCATTTTGGAAATGGGCTAGGCTAGATTCCAAGAGCGGGGAGAAACTCCGGAGAAGTATGACAGGGCAAAAAGTCTAATTAACGTCTATTATAAATTAATCCCACTGATAATAATAACAAAAAAATCACTTTAAAATAGATTTTTACACAATTACTACACATTTTTCTACAAACGATAGATTAAAGCCGTAAAAACTTGCACTTTTTGTAATTCAAATCAATCGAGCAAATTTCATTTGACAATTCGGCAATTTGTGTCCCTCTTCCACACTATTGGTCTTTTTAAACAAGCTACTCTTCGGTTTATACTGTATATATGTAGAAAAGATGATAAGTTCTTGTCTAGTTCTATGACAAATGACATGACGGACTAGTAGTACAAAGGGTGATTCCTGAGCTTAGCACTGCCACATAAAAAAAAAAAAAGGAGTTCCAGTGTATGTTGAAAATGAGCTTCATCTTCATCTTCAGCGGTTCTACACGTTCAACTTCAACACTTTTTTCTCTTTCGCTCGCATGCAAGTGTGAAAAGTGTAAGATTATCGCTTTCGCAAGTTTCATGCGAACGAAAGAGAAAAAGTGTTGAAGTTGAACGTGTAGAACTGGCCTAACGGGTGATTGCGAATGTAGCCAAATATTAACCGATCACTAATTTTCGGAAGCAGATTAATCTTCTGATGAAAAGATCAATGAAGGAAAAAATTCCGCGTACATTGTTCGAGGATTGTCCGATTCTCCATTTCCTTAGCTTCGATTTCATTAGATAATCTGAAGAGGTTTAAAAACACACCGTCTTTCTTTTCAAACGTTCACAAAAAACTTTGATTTTAGTACAAATCAAGTACAATTCGATTAGCTGTCATATGGAGGCGTATTCAAGTGGTGATGTTTTTCGCATTTAATAAAATATTTCAAAACTGCAAAATACGAAATATTTAATACAAAAACTTGCAATTTTTTTTATTTTAATCAAAAGCAATAGGAATAGCAAATAAACCTTGCACAATGCAACAAAAAAAGAAAATTATAAAACAAACAGAAGCTAAAAACTGACGCCCATGAATATCTTCATTAGACAAGAACGATGACAAAAATTAATTTTTATCATCAAAACCTTACCGCAAATGTATCCGTCAGCGATTATTTTCTTCTTTTTTTTATTTTTATTTTGAAATGCGTCAAGGCTAACGAAATAGAAGAGAAGAACGAATCAAAAAAAAAACAAATAATAAAAGACACCGTTTCTTTCGCCCGCCGTCTGTATTAAGAAGTTCAATCAACGACCGCATGCCAGTTGGCCCCCGGGACAGTCCGGTACACAATTGTATAGTGTGTTGTAGAAGACGATGAACGAACGAACGATGAAGCATCAGCGCAGCATCTTTATACATTGTACGATGCTTTTTCAATTTATCCAGCGGCACCGCAATTTTGATTCTGTTGCGCCGAGTTTTACGCGCGCTATATAGAATCGCTATAATCAGATGACATGACAATTTTTCACTCAAGTGTTAAACAAAGATGGAAAATGATGAAAATAAAATAAAAGGAAAGAGTGAGAAACAATCGAGTGCCGCAAAAGAGTGGTGCCTTTTAACGACCATGCATGCGGCCGGACAATGGCGGGAAAATTAAGTCAAAAGAGGGACGATGATTTTTCATTTTGGTGTGCATCTTGATGAAATTGAGGCGGATTTTGCAGCTAATAACTCGCGCTTCAGTGCGGCTTCTGTGTAATTTCGTGGCTTTTTCTTTCATTAAACAGATGTGGTTTGTTGATTTTGAGCCTGGCAATTAGAGGATCGAATTTATGGGAAAATTTAAATTGATGCGGTGTCTTTTCAGTATATATGCACTGCACTTGTGAAAAAAAAACAAAGAAAGGAAAAAAACCCGAGAAAAATTGCAGTTAAGACCAAAAGTCAACTTTAATAACGTCCTAAATCCAGGCTCCAGAAAATCAAAAGGATCACCTTACACCTACATAATACTTTCATTTCTATGCCATCCTGGCCAAAAAGGAATTCAGCCTACACAAATTTCATAAAAGAAAAATCCGACCCAGGTCGCCACACAACCGTAAAGCCGTTGCCAGAGAAGGAAGGAAAAGAAGAAAAGCTGAAATTCAAAAACCCTTGAAACTAGGACAAGCATTGAAAACTCTCATTTTCTCTCTCTTGAACAAGGTGCTGTTCCAGGGGGTATGAGGGTGGGGGGCGGTTCACAAATGATGGCAAAAAACAAAGAAAATTTTATGCTTACGGCAAGGAAACTAGGCTACAACTGGGTTTGTCACCCGTTCAGTTATGAAACAACACCGGCATCGCATCCGTCTTCGTCACAGCTGCACTCATTTTATATTCCACCCTGTGTGAGAGAGTGTGTGTGTGAGTGTGTTTAGGCCAGAGAAGTACTGAGGTGTGAGGAATATGTCCCAGTTGGAGCTGAAGCGAAAATCCCTATAGTGGTACCTACATCAACACCCCAAAATGCCACCGGGTCTCTTCTGTTCACTTTTCCCCATTATTCTGCTCCCCCACCCCTCCACCCGGTCGGCTTCCATCTTAGTATTCCATGCAATTCCCGGCAGTTTAAAAGCATGTCCTTTCAGGCATGTAGAGCGGATCTTTTGGGTCGCCCTGTAATGTTGCGGCAGGAGCCACCAGCCGATGTATTTTACATGAGGACTGCTCTCCCTCCATCTTAGATTTTCATCAAGCTGCAGTCCCCCAGCAGCACACGGTCACCACCGGCTTTCTTCCTCTCGGACTGTGAAGGTCTCGGGTCCTCGTTCGCTTGGCACTAATTTTATTGAACGTGCCACACACTCATTGATAGTGGGACAAGTGCCGGTCTGAATATAATTGCGGCACAGAATTTTATATTTTCCTTTCTGCCTGCGCTCTGTTGTGGGTAGAATGCTGCTTTTCCCACGGAATGTGTGTGCGGAGATTGCCATTTTCCTTCGGTCGGAGATTTTTTTTTCACTTCAAATCAAGGACACCAGCTTGAAAAAAACTAGATCTCTCTAGCTCTCGTTGTTGGAATAATGCAGGGGGAAAATATTTCTGCAGGATGAGAACGGAATAACTGTTGTTAACAGCACTGCAATCAAAAATGGCGCTTCCCTGGGTGAACTGGGACAGAATAAGCAAATAAGAATTAGTAGAGAAATGTTTGCTGACAAATCCTTTTTCACAGTTTTTGTTTTGTTGGCGCTTTCATTTTCTTTTCTTTTTTTTCGTCATTTTGGCCGAATCCATTTCTGTAATTATCTCACCCAGGATGAAATTGCTCTGCTCACAGCTGCTGGACGGATGAATGATTGTTAAGATTCTCTTCTGTATAGCACCTTCCTGAGTGGATTAAAATAAGATTAATCTGCAGTTGGAAGTTCTAAGTTGAACATTAGTTTTGAGGGGAGGGGATGAAAAGAGTTTAATTTTTAATAGAAATTTTGTAGGAGAATTTTCGCTGAAAGTTTAATGGGAAAAGTTCTGGTTTCTTTAACTTTAAATCCTTGATAGAAACAAGGATCGAGGGATCTTTTATATAATACATCATAAATATGCTTTTAAACTTTTCTCGGCTAGTTATAATTTCGCGCCATTGTCTCTCTTCATAGAATTCTGTTGCTGATTTTTGCTTTCACCTTGGCTACTAATTTGGTGACTGAACTCAAACAGTATTTGTCACATTAACAGAAAAACCGTTTTCAAAACGCGCTTGCATTGATATGTATTGCTAAAACGTTCCGTCGACGAAATGAAAAAATCCAAATCCTTCACATCGCCATCTTGAATTTGGAATGATGCCTCGCAGCTAATTGTATTCTACTTGTCATACTCTTTCGTTTGATACCCATAGCGAGTAGGTTGTAAAAAAAGCTATTCCGCCATTTTTTGTTGGCCGTCATTTTGAATTTTGTATGACGTGACATATGTAGCTAATTGTATTCTACTCGTCATACGCTTTCGTTTGATACCAATAGCGAGTAGGCTGTAAAAAAAGCTAATCCGCCATTTTGTGTTGGCTGCCATTTTGAATTTTGTATGACGTCACTTAGAAAATTGTGTTCTACTTGTCATACGCTTTCGTTTGATACACATAGAGAGTAGGCTGTAAAAAAGGTTGGCAGCCATTTTGAATTTTGGAGGACGTGACGTAACTAATTTGTTTCTACTTGTCATAATCTTTCGTTTGATGCTCATAGCGAGTAGGCTATAAAAAAAATGTAACATGCCATTTTGTATGACCCCACATAGCTTAATGTATTCTACTTGTCATATACCCTTTCGTATTCTAGACTTGTGGCCTATTCTATTGTCTTCTATACTTCAAACTTAGTTTACTACTACACAATTCACTATTTTTTGCATATTTTTTCATGTAATAATGCTTTTCACTATAAAAACAAGAGTTCACACTAATTTCTTTCCTATATATAAAAGCATTTACCACTTTTGCCAACATTTAACTATATTTTAAACAATTTAAAACAAAAAACTCGTTGTACAACATCAAATATTATTTTTTTACACTAATCACATAACAAATTACAAAATGAAAACTACATCTGTCAAAACAAATGAAATAAATTTACTTCTTATTTGATTTAGCGCCATCTGCAGCAATTTATCTCACTTGTTATATAACAATTAAAAACTGCACTTTTTTCAATTGTTAGATTTTTCTCAAACACACACACATACACTCATTATTGAAATGTTCACTTTAAGGCCCCCATACACGGTCAAATTTGCTGTACAACCAGATTTTCATCAAACCTATAAGCGCAATGTATTTTGATCGGCCGACCGGCCCACAATCGATAGTTTTGGTTGTACAACCGCACTTCGCTGTACAACCAATTGGACCGTGTATGGGGGCCTTTAGAATAATCCCATATGATTTTTCTTAGTTGCACAGCGCTTTCTCTTAATTCATCTTGACAGCTCTGTAATTTTATAAATAAGAAACAAAAGTGTGGGAACAAAAAGAATTTCTTTACAAATTATGTTTGTGTTTTGCAGTGAGTATTTCCTCTTTTGCGATGAAGAAGAAGAAGAATTGCATTATTAAAATGGGTTCTTGGTGCGATTTTGTTAATTTTTTGATTTTAATTTTTTTTAAAAAAGATTTATGTGCTTTTATAAGTGGTGATATATTCTGGGATATATAGAAGAGAATATTTTGTAGAGTTAACAGTGCTTGTGTTTATTGTACTGATCGATTAACAACGAGTGGCCGTTCGATGCAATCTAAGATGTCATATTTTTTTGCAAATATTTCTAGTTCCAGTAGCTTTGTTCGTTTACTCCAAATGGGTCTCCGCGTGTGCAAATTTCGAATTTTATTACTTTCTCGGGATCGAAAAAGAGGGGAAATTTTCCGCTTCCCTTCTTGCAAATTAGTTCCCGAGTTTTTGAAGGTGGAAAAAGCGTTTTGTGTATGGGCGGTCCCAATGGAATTTGAGAGTAACCGAGCGTGAGGCGTGATCCTTTTATTTTTCAAGTTGCACAGATATTGAATTGTTCCCTTCAAGTTGCATTATACTGCAGTGGTAAAAGCTAGTCAAGACTGACTGTATGAGGGACTCGGAACGACTAAAAATACCTCCTAGTCTTCCAGTTAGCATAGCGTTGGGGCGACGAATCATCCTAGCGTGTCTTTACCTTTCTGCTCTTCCTTCGGTTTCTTTCACCCCCAATTTCCTGTGTAAGGGGTTTCAGCGTCGCCTCCAATTTCCACCACCGATCCTCCTGATCATGTATCCTAGGAGGATGTTTTTCGGTGTTAGTGCGTCCTCGGCCTTCGCCTCTAGTTCGGCCTCGGCGAATCTCGCAATAAAATAAGACGTGCTCTGCGTTATGCTGGTTACTTGGGCATGCCGGACACAAGCGGTGAGTCATCGTGCTCGAAACGATGGAGTTATTTCCTATATCCTCAACATCGAGGTACTGTTTTGGGTAACCCTCTAACATATTCTAGATCATAGATGCGCATCCTTCTTTTGCCAGTATTTCTATTGGGATCACTCCCCCTAGTACGCATACCGCATCGTTGGACATGGCTTTGTTCGCACAGCACGGGCGGAACGCGTAAAGTTTGTATGTGGCTCTCCATTTTCTGCTGCTAGCCATCCTGTTCAACGCTGCTGTCCACACTTGCGCTGCGTACAGCAGGACTGAGGTAACTACCCTCGCCATCAGGACTCGATCTAGGGCCCTTCTTGCATATGTTGCACAAATAGCGGACTTTTTGCTGTGGAATGTGTGGGTGAATGATCTGTTTCCATTTATAGATCCTTGGACACTGGTTTTCTTCTTTTGCTGATCAGGGGTGGTAGCAAAGAAGTCGTTTCAAGGCACAGCTTCACCTAGCGGACGGTTTACCTCCCTGTTCAACTAGTAGCCTGGTGCTGCCTGCGTCAAAGTCTGTGTCGGCTGCTTACCGAGATTCATTTAATTCAGGTGGCATTACACGCCAACGAGGTTATCTCTCGCTAACTCCGACGGTTGTGGCTCAACCGGCTGCTTAAAAAATGAACTCATACAACATCCAAGACTTCAAACGCGAGGCTCATGCATCCTCCAGATTTCCCCTAACCTATCACACCCTTTTTATATTTTCAAGTAAGCTTAGTACTAGACATTGCACTATTATGTGAGCGGTGACGAACTGGTAGTATAAAGGGTGACACCTAAGCTTAGACTTTCCCATATAAAAATGACGGCGGATCTCGTGGGCCGGATAGAAACTTTTCGCGGGCCGCAAATGGTCCGTGGGCCGGGGGTTGCCCACCGTTGTTCTAGGTTATGGCTTTCTTGATTTGCACGAAACATCCCTTACTTTGATATTTTTATCCCCACTATTCAACTTTACTGTCAAAAAAAAGTCGGGATACGGGTGGAGTAAACGAACGAAGCTAGTGTTACAGTGAAACGGATGCCGAATAATGTTGACTGACTTTTTTAGCCTGAAATTGGTGTTATGGTTGTGGACCACGTTTATTTTCAGCAGGACTGCACCACCTGCCACACAGCTTGTGAAAATATTGCTCTGCTTGGTTTAAAATGACACCTTTTGTTGAATTGCCCGTGCTGGCATGTAGAGCTGCAATTGTGTTTTTCGATTAGGCTGTTAAGCGCAAAGTAAGTAGAAAATTACTCCTTTTTGCAGCATTAATCCCCTCACAGTGTAGATTCTCCACTAATAATGTTCGCACCCAAACAAATATCTCAATCAAAATCGAATAAACACCACGGCAAGCACAGCACCGAACGAAAAACCATTCAAATCCCCTCAAAACTTCTCTTAATTCACGCTTTTCCATCCATTTATTACGATTAAGTCTTCGTTTTTTCCCCCGAAGATTTTCCCTTTACGATAAATTTAATCTTCCAGAATTCCCCGTTATAAAATCACCATTTGTTACCGTCTTAGTCCTACACCGTGTAGCCGCGCGGCGCATTGAAGAATAGAAATCACCAGCAACCGGCATGTAACATTGACATCAACCCTTCATTTCGTGACCGTTTAGCGCTTTATCAGAAGATAATCTGACCGTAAGAAAATCGCCCATTTCCATGATGAAACGAAATAAATGGGATAGTGTACACGACGACGACGACGTCGTTTCAAGGCTCCATCCACAGTAGCGGCTGCTGCTGCTGCACACTACCACCTTGCCCTCCAGGTATTTAATATATACCACGAAAAAAAAACGAGAGAATCAACCTAAATGCGTGCCGTGCGAATTGGTTTACGCATATCTGGTTATCATCAAACCGTGACCGGATATTTCGTAAGACCGGTGTATACCGATGGAAGACAATGGAGGTCCCCCGATTATGGCAATGTCGTGCGTGAGACTCTTTTTTTCGTCATTGTCGTCTTCTGTGCCGTCGTCGTCGGTGCGTTTTGTTGTTGTTGTTATATTCCTCTTTTTTTCTTCACCTGAAACATTGCTGATTGGAATCTTTCAAGTACGTTCAACTCGTTTTTTATGCTCTTTAAGGTGAGTATGGTGCGTACCTGGAGTGCCCCGGTCGGTGTGCTGCTGTAGTATTGAGGTAGCGTGGCAGCAGCTATTTTCGTCGTGAGTCTTGCTTTAATTTTTGAGACGACGTAACAACAACAACAATAACAGCACCAGCAGCGACGACGACGACGAGTTTCGGGTCAAAGATTTTTTCGCTGGAGATGTTTTGTCTGCAGATTGAGACTTGTCTGTCTGCTTGTGGCCCATCCGTTTTGTGGCTGGTAATGGAACGTAATTTTTGTGTGCTGAGAACTTTCCGAGATTTCTCGTTCGCTGCGGGGTCATGTTATCTCGGTCCGGCTGAAAAATAGTAGTCAGTCAATGCTGTTCTCCATCAAAATCGGGGAAAAAAACGAAGCCAAGAAAAATAAAATTGGAGCAAGGGTCCCTGTACAATTGCGGCTGAAATTTCCCAGCCACTATACTCTCCCACTAAAGGGCCTCAATTCTTTTTCCTTTGGGTACAAACTCCTCAAAGTTAACCAAAAAAATAAAAAATAGAAAAGCGACCCTTCAGTAATGACTGCTAGCGGATACAACAAAAGTGTATAAATCTACTGAGGAAATTTTTCCTCTTTTCTAAGTACAAAACTACGTAAAGGGAATGTAAAGGATAAAGTTGAGGAATAAAGTATAGAGGAGCGGATGTTGTGCAGGCTGGGATATAGGACAAACACTACAAGGTATAGTCGTCAAGGGAGGAGCAGGCACACACAAAAAGGCACTTGCCCTAGAATTTAGTGAAGCGGAGAAAATGAGAGAGACAAAAAAATGTGTTGGGTCGAGAGAATTTCTGCCTCCTTAATGCGCCCCTCCTTTTTTTGCCCTTTTTTTCTTTCAACATGTTGCTGGGTGACCCATTTTTTATTGTTTCTGGAGTTTTGTATTTTTTTTTCTAGAGCAGTCTGATTAGCAGTATGCAGGCGGAGAAGAGAGATTTTTTTTTGAGAATAATATCAATATTTAAAAGGACAGAGTGGGGGTGGATGATTGTTTTGTCGGGAAGGTGTATGATGTTCGTTTAAACAGGACTGATGTTGTAGGGATAGTTTCGTGTTGGTGTCGGCTTAGATGCCTGAAAATTAAATGACAAGTAATTAGCTATACAGTGGTGAACAAAAGTCAACGTACACCATATTAAATAGCAGAAATCGGTTAAGTATGGTATAAATAAAAAATTGTGAAATGGCAAAATAAACATAATCTGTTGTACAAAACATTTTATTAAAAGTTTATACAATTTCACTATTTCCAAAAAAAAAAAATTAACGAAAAACTAAAATTTCTACCGAAAACAAAGAACAAAAGTCTACGTACAGATACGACTCTTTATATTAGTTGGTTTATTTTAATTAATATTAATATGTTGTTGGCCCGCCTTTCGCTGTAATTACAGCTTTCGTCCTGTTTGGCATAGAATTGACAAGATTTTGCGTCATTTCTGGTTTTATTTTGGCCCATTCCTTACGCAAGGCGGTTTTGGGGTCTTCTTTATTTTTGATGGTGTGTTTTCGGACTCTACGCTCCAGATAATCCCATAAATGTTCTATGGGGTTGAGATCGGGCGACTGAGGTGGAGAATGTAGCTGTTTTGGGATGTTAAAGATTAACCAGTCCTTCAGAATACTAGCCGTATGTTTAGGATCGTTATCTTGCTGGAATGTCCAGCTGGTTCGTAGGCCTAATTTTTGCGCGGATTGTTTTAAATTATTTTTTAATATATTGAGATAAACTATTCGATCCATTATTTCTTCAATTATGACCAAATTCCCCACTCCAGCCGCAGACATGCAACCCCAAACTAGGACATTACCACCTCCATGTTTAACAGTCGGAATTAAGTTCTTCTTATTAAGACTTTCATTTTTTCTTCTCCAAATTCTGGGCCTTCCATCATGTCCGAACAAGTTAAACTTGCTCTCATCACTGAATAGAACAGTGTTCCAGAATGTGGAGTCATCATTTTCATGGAGTTTGGCAAATTCCAAACGTTTCCTTTCATTGACTTCGCTAATGTATGGCTTTTTTCGTGATGCTCTACTGTAGTATCCGGTCTGTGGAGAAATCTACGTATCGTTATTGGATGAACATCCTTCCCAGTAGTATTTTTAATGCCTTCCGCTAGGATTGTTGAAGATAACCCCGGTGTATTTCTAATTTCAGCTAATATACTCCTTCCGTCACGTCCATTTATTTTACGAGGCCTGCCACTTCTCAGCTTGTTTTCAACAGAATTTCTCTCCCGATAGTTTTTTATGACGGTCTGAATACTGGAATGAGATTTATTCACTATTTTCCCGATATCGCGGTAAGAATGTCCTTCCTTTTTCAATTTCATGGGATTATCTTATCATTTATGGCATTATCTGGAGCGTAGAGTCCGAAAACACACCATCAAAAATAAAGAAGACCTCAAAACCGCCTTGCGTAAGGAATGGGCCAAAATAAAACCAGAAATGACGCAAAATCTTGTCAATTCTATGCCAAACAGGATGAAAGCTGTAATTACAGCGAAAGGCGGGCCAACAACATATTAATATTAATTAAAATAAACCAACTAATATAAAGAGTCGTATCTGTACGTAGACTTTTGTTCTTTGTTTTCGGTAGAAATTTTAGTTTTTCGTTAATTTTTTTTTGTAAATAGTGAAATTGTATAAACTTTTAATAAAATGTTTTTGTACAACAGATTATGTTTATTTTGCCATTTCACAATTTTTTATTTATACCATACTTAACCGATTTCTGCTATTTTATATGGTGTACGTTGACTTTTGTTCACCACTGTATATTAGCGTTGCCATTTTTTATAGCAAAAGGCAGCATTGAATAGAGGCCGCACCATAAAAGAAGGGAATTCCAAAATCGTTGTTTCCATGCGCAGTACAGTCCCCACAAGCGAGCAACGTCACTCTGTTTGTTTTAAAACGAAAGTTAGAGGCTCATTTATATTTGCAACATGCGCACTCATTTCCCTTCCTTTCTGATGCAGACTCTAACTCAATTTGGTTGCTTTTTCGAAAACAAGTTCAATCATTAACAATCATTATTAGCGTTATTGATGTAATCGGATCACTGTTTTGGATTCCTTTTACTTAGATTCGAGGTCACCAAATCTGACGTGCCGAACCGTAGCCGTATGTATCCTAACGATCGAATATATGCAAGCTCATTAAATTAATTTAGGTCGATGCCATTTGAACACACAAGCTCGTACGCTAGAGCAAGCACGATACGGCATGCCATATTTGGTTCAGGCTTTGTAGTTTTATTCCTTGCTTCGGTTCCTCTAGATATTGAAAATACGAGTTCGTAAGGAACATGTCTTATGATCTGGTTCTTCTTCCCATTTGATCCGTTAGCTGGCGGCCCGAGGCTGACGTCCCCGCAACCGATTCACTGCTGTCGGTTCCGCTGGGTCTCGCACTCCATTCACAATTCGTTTCCATTGTCGACGATTTTTGGCAACATCCTGAGCCTTGATAACTGATAATCGTTGATTCTTCAAGTCACCCTCGATATTTTCCAGACAGGTTTTCGTCGATTCCGATCGCTGAATTCACTAATCTGTCGGATGATTTCGCCAGAGAAGTTTACGTGGCAAGCGGCTATCATTAATTCCGCAAACATGTCCAAACGACCCTAATCGACGTTTTTGTATCTCTGCTTCGATCAGTATCTGTTGATCGCATCTTTTGCTGTCTCGTTTTGAAGGCGATCGCGGAGTTAGACACGGAGAATCTGCCTCAAGCTCGCATTTGGATAACCTCGAGCTTGTTGACGTCCGGCTTCAGCAGTGTTCACGTTTCCGATCCATAAACCAAAAACCGGAAGGATCAACGTTCGGTGAAGGCGTGCTTTCGTTTTCATGCTTCGGCATCCGTGTCGGCGAAGACGGCGCTATCGTCGGTGGACATCAAGTCGGTTACGAAGTTGTTGTGGTCGTATCGAACTCCGCGTCGTCCTTCGAATGCTTCACGCATAATCGCGTCGATTGCAACGTTGAAGAGAAGTGGCGAAGCGACGTCGTCCAGCGAAGCTGGAAGATACAAGATCAGTGGATACTCGGTTACAGTAATGTCGAGGGCAATGAGAAGGTCAGAATAAGGGAATATATTGTAGCCGAAGTCTATGTGGTATGAAAAGTGATATCACAGTACATTTCTTTTCAATAGCAGGTTCCAGACGAAGTGAATCATCGCCAATTGTGTCCTCGTCTTCGGCTCTTGAGTGGGGGTGCGCTTTGACTTATCTACCTGCCAAAAAACGATTGCCGAAGCTCAGGAGGCTGATAACTTATTCTGCGATCACAAAAACTAATCTTAGTTATGAATACCTAGGATACGAGAGTGATCTGAAAAGTTTCCGATCTCAACGTGAAGATGGCAGCACTCGTTAGTAACAGCTAATGAATATAGTTGTGCATCTTTTAACAGTTACACACCAAAGTTTCAGCTATTTGGGGCGTGCAGTTGTTATTTGACAGTCGTTTGCGTGAGTCGATTTGAGTGTTTTTATGAAAATGATGAGTGAGTGAGTGATGATGAAATGATGAGTTGGACTCTGTGTACTAAGACCCTGCACCATTATTTACCACAGTGAAATTTTGGACAGTTTGGGAGACGATGAACGTTCGGGACGTCGAAAAACTGCAACTACTGATTTCCACAAAAACACTCACATCGACTCACTCAAACGTCTGTCAAATAACATCTGTGCATCCAAAATCACTGAAACTTTGATGAGTATCTGTCAAAAGATGCAAAACTACATTAACTATCTTTTGTTGACGAGTGCTGCCATCTTCACGTTTAGGAACGAACTTTTCAGACCACCCTCGGTAATTTCCCTAAGCTAAAAGTACTTGTTATTAATAATCTCGAGAACCACCAAGAAAGCTTGAGTACAATGAGTTTTAATGTATTGTGCTGATTTATGCGCCATCTATTTGTAACCAATTAGTTAGAATTTGAACGAACGATTTCGATTATTTTTCAGTTAACATCCCGCCATCTATTATTCAAATTTTGAACGAGTTTCTAGGGAGTGCAAAAAGTCTTGAATGTTCCAGTAATAGAGGGCCTCCAGACTGTAGTAGAACGATATAGAAATTGGATAAGGGAACAGCTTGGATATATAAATGCAGTGGCAGCGGCAGTTAGAGCTTGTTTTGATTTGAAAAGCGATCAGAGTGACCTAAAGTGATTAAAGTGACCTAAAAGTGCAATTAAATAATGAATCAAAAGGCGATAAATACAAGTTTTTAGTGGGAGATATTAAATTGCAAGTGATAATTAGTGAATTTCAAGAAGTGGGTTTAGTATTTTACAAACTATTAACATAAACCAGAAAAATAATCTGAAGCTCACCCTGAACTACATACCCAAAAAAAAAAACATTGACAAATATATTTTTTCTTTCATCATTAATTAATCGCCCCAAGACAAAATAAATCACATTAATTACAAAAAAACTCACCATCGGACAACTACTTGACCATCATCGTCCATCGTTCATCGTCCATTCCATCTTCGTTTGTCTGAGCAATGTCTAAAATGACATTTCTAAGAAGTTTTACAATCTAGCAAGAGCCGTAACGTAAATCTTGCAACAATCTGGCTCTGGCAGTAAGTTTAACGATTTACCACAAGATACATCTTCAGCGGCGGAGTAATAAAAACGGCCACCGAAGGCACACAAAGTAACGAAAGAACCGAAAAAAAAATAAGAAAAAATTAAAAACAACAAAAAGAAATTTTCTCGAATGCGGAAAAGGAAGAAATCCACTCTGGTCTAATCATCTAAAGAGCGATCTCACAGCATCCCATCGGGACAGCATCGGATCCGTTGGACCCTAACCACCGCAGAGAGTTGCAATCAAATGGCTGTACGGCAAGGCAGAAATGGATCCTCCGCTGGTGTGCTGTTGTATTTTTCTGCCAGACGAAAAGTCATTTCGTCCGCCAAGGAGAGGAGATCAACATGAGACTCCACTTATTACGCGGTCATTAAATTTTACATCACCGGAGACCGGACACCAGAGCTCCAAGAGCCTCGCTTGTTGTTGGGGTTCCGCTGCCCAGCGAGATGAAGGCAACTGATAAGACCCGGCCGCGCTAAGGTGCGATCGCAACGGTGGGGTAAGAAAACAGCGCCGCGAAGGTAACAACAATAATAACAACACAACAACAACAACACGGCGAAAACAGCAATACAATAACAGTAACCGGCCGTATGAAAAAAAATAAAGCAACAACAGACAACGAGAAATGTGCAGAAAGAAAAATGAACGCAGCAGCGGAAGACCTTAAGGTTGGTCTCGACGACGCCGCAAGGAAAGGCATAAAACCTGCCTCTAATGAAGAAAGATGGAGGTGATGAGCTCCAGCTCCGCCATTGAAAATTGCGAAACCGTTAAACCAATTTCAGGTAATACAGCTTTACCTTGAACTCGCCGTGGTTGTTTTGCTGAGGCATGCGCGCAAGTGCAGTTCAATGGCTGCTAGGTGATGCCTGGCCGAGTCTGCGGGTGACGACTGCTGTTGGTGGTGGATCTACTTCACGTACTAATAAAAAAAGGCAGATTGGCATTGATGTACGTGTGTGTGTAGTAGTGGTAGTGTATTAATTGATTTTTAAACAATCTATCTCTTCCATCACTTCGGCTGGCTAGATTGGCACTTGCGCCACCACATCAGAGCTCGGCTATTCTGATTTCAAGTGTTGAAACTTAAGTGGCCCTTGATTGACTCGTTCCAGCCCGGAGGCAATAAAATCGATGTTCACACTGACACCACAATTTCATTGTACGTGCAGGAACTCCACTACTTCATCGTCCTTGAATCCCCCTGGCAAGTTGACAATTTGACTAATGAGTGACTGCTGGGGTCTCCACCCTAAAACTTGCGGTGTATAGCCGCCCCCTTTGGCCCGCACCATGGATCGCACTTAACATGTTGTGAGTTGGGATATCTCTTCCAGAAATTCCTTTGGGATACTCGTTCAACCAACCAACCCCCCCTTTGATGGTAATTTTCGGAAATAACTTAGACAGCCCCAGTAGCAGCAGCAGCAGCAGCAAGGGCGAGGGTTGAAAGGCGACCGACCACCGGGGCGTCGTCGCTACCCTTATTATCCTGACGGAAATGTATGTAGAACTGTATAGACTGGTGAGTTGGGTATTCCAGTGTCAGGAGGATATAAAATGATAACGAAATGCTGAAACTGCTCATAACATAGAGAGAAAGGAAGCTATGCCATCAACGGCTGTGTAGTGACAAAACATTGCAGGAAATTTGACAAGGACCATAGACAGGCGAAAATCATGAGAAATATCCTTGAGGAGGCGAGAAAATGCTTGGGACTCGGGCTCTATCTTCTTTTTTTTCTCATTTGTAATTTTCTTGAGTTTCCCTAACTGGGTGACATTAACTTCTTTTGACCTTCGAACTTTTATATGGAAAACATTCTGAGTTATGTCTCTTTTTTCTTCTCTATGCAAGGGGATGCGAAAATGTTCTGAGAATCTAAGATACTGATAACTGGGAAGAATTATATTATGAATTTTAGCTGGCGAATGTTTGTCGTATCGAAATGATAGGGAAAAATGGGTGAAACATATTTTCATATTCCTTGAAGCAAAAAATATTTAGGTAGAAAAAAATACGACTGCCTTATATGTCCAGGGGCAAAAAAATTGAATCTGCTTTTGTTGAGAAACATTGTTTCGGTGTAATTTCCAATCAAATGGAACACACTATTCTCGAAAAACAAGATTTTATTCCGAATTTATTAGAATCGAACAGTTTTTATCGTAGGCATACTTTTCAACTGACGTTTGACATTTCGCTATAATCGCATTTTTTCTGATTTTTGAGAGTAAGTATTATTGTTAATCATAGAAATCCTCAAAATATCAAAATTTATTCAAATCTTGGTCCTTAAATCAGAAAATGTCAAACCAGGCCAATTCCGGGCACTTTTCAACTGACGTATGACATTTCGCTATAATCGCATTATTAAAGTGATTTTTAAATGAAAGTATAATGGTGAATCATAGAAAAAAAACAAAATAAATTAAAATTTATGGAAATCTTTGTCCTTAAATCAGAATATATCAAACCAATTCCGCATACTTTTCAACTGACGTATGACATTTTGCTATAATCTCATTTTTATTTTTATTTTTAAGGGAAAGTGTAATTGCGGATAGAAATAGAAAAATTCAAAATAAATTAAAATTTATTGAAATTTTTTTCTTTAAATCATCAAATATTAAGCGCAGTTTTCAACTGACGTATGACGTTTTGCTATAATCTGATTTGTATTGTGATTTTTACGGGAAGGTTTAATTGTGAATCATAGATAAACTCAAAATAAATTAAAATTTATTGAAATCTTGGTTTTAAATCCTAAAATATCAAACCAGGCCAATTCCGCGCACTTTTCAACTGACGTATGACGTTTTGCTATAATTTCATTTTTTTATTTTTGAGAGAAAGTATTATTGTTAATCATAGAAAAAATCAAAATAAATCAAAATTTATTGAAATCTTGGTCCTTAAATCATAAAATATTAAACCAGGCCAATTCCACTTACTGATGTATGACATTTCGCCATAATGTATGACATTTCGCCATAATGTATGACATTTCGCCATAATGTATGACATTTCGCCATAATCGCATTTTTATTTTGATATTCGAGAAAAAATATAATAATTAATTCTATAAAAATTCAAACTAAATCAAAATTTATGCTGAAATCATAAAATATCAAATGGCCTCAACTACAAATCAGATCAAACCAAATTCACAATTACTTATTTCACATTTGACAGTAAACGTCATAAATATGCTCATATTCAACTTGAATCCACAGAAAACAACAACGTTAACATATCAGTAAACAGTTGATGAGTCGTTTATAGGATATACAGCAGCCCTTCTTCTCTAAATCATACATCGGCATTGATATCGCCGTCTCCCCATCCACAAAACAACAAAAACAAACTAAAAAGTAACATCCATGACATGAATGGAAAAATCCAACAATAAACTTGTCAACTATTTTCCAACAAGCAATAAAATATATGACAGGAATTCATTTAACCTACAAAAAAAAATCCGTCTGTCGTACAAGTTAGTAATTTTCGAACTCATACTATTTTCGGGCGCTGTAAGCGATGAATTCTCCTCTCTCTCAATCCATGATTTTCCGAACATAGTCTTCCATAACCCTAACCCCCCAGAAAAAACAAAATTCAATACTGATCGATTTTGTCAGGCGACCCGTCAATTCTTATGCTATCAGCTCAATCTTACCCCAAACTACCCTATCCAGCCCAGCCGTCCGCCCATTGAGCCGCCATCGTCGTCATCACGGGGTTGGCTAACGTAATTTGACTTGTCTGATCTACCAACACATCAGTAAATAGGAAAACGACCTAAAATCTATAGAAACAGTGCAAGGATAGGCAGACAATAAAATCGGAGAATGAAAACCTATGACTGGTGGCAGGGCGGGTGGGTAGTCGACGAGTCGTCGGGGGTGGCGATGGAAGTAATATCCGAACATCATTCATTCCTAACATTTCTTCGCTCTTCATGCCTTACTTTTTTTTCTTGGTATGCCAGAAGGCGCAGACAATTGATTTTGTTTTGTAACATCGATGGAAAACAACATCTTAATTAGGGAATGGCACACGGGGTGGTATACGGCGAGCAATTCATGTGTAAAACCAACCCCGCAGCTCTTCTGCACACTTCCGCCGAGCTTACGTAAGCTCACTTCTAGAGGGCGCGCGTTTTTTGCAAAATCTCTTCTACAATATTACGTCTCTTGCCGCACAAATCGTTCTGTAAACGTTCTTTGGTATATTTTTCGTGACTTTTCCATCGAGTGTGTTCGAGTTAAATATGAAGAAAAATATAAAAAAATATAAGAGGAAAAATTAAAAATCGTCTGACAGCTCTGTCAACCTCATGCCAAAACCCAGCAAGAAGAGAGAAATGTAAAAATACATTTCTGCCCATCGCGTATATGAATGGTGTAAGCAGAAGAGCATATCCCCCCCACCCCTTGCTCCAGAAAAAAAAAATAGATGTTGACATGTTAAACCTCAAAACCAGTCCCGCAGCTCTGTCATATGGTATCGCGCACGTTAAGGTCGAGTGGCTGCCGTTTCGGCGGATGAGTTTGGAGAGTGGTGGTGGTGCTGTACTGGTGGGTCATAGGGTGTCACGTTATAACGTCGACGTCAACGATATCAACGGCGTCATGATTGCCATCATAATCAACACAAAAAGAATCCTGGCTCCACCGAATTCTCTCTCATACACACTCTGATGTGCGATCCGGCAAAAACTTTTCTCTGGCAACGACAGAAAATTTGCAAAAGAAACTCATATAGCAAAATATATACGTACGTACATATGTATGTATATACAAATGTATGTACAAGACATCAGCCATGAGGAGGTAGAGTAGGGCATCTGTAGCTAGACAGACGCCATTCAAAGTATAAACATGGCAGACATTTATAAATGATAAACAAAAAAAGGACGAATAAGAAGAAGAAGAAGAGAAAAATCACAGAGCTCCTTCTGCTCGTCAGAATAAACCCCCATCCCACAACCATCATCAAGGCGCAAGAGTTCCATCCTAATCACTCGCGAACATCTCGTCGTTGAAGAGCCTGCGGCATATTCTGGAGTGGTAGGGACGGGGGGTGGTTGAGTTGCTGAAGTTAGGATGACAGTAAGCTGCCTGTTATAGCTCTAGAGGTGCTCTCTAGCCCGAAAATTCACCATCAGGCAGCAGGGTGGCAAAACTTTTATACTGTCATCCTACGGATCTCTCCACATCCGTGCATACCAACCTACACGAAGCCACAACGTCGGCAATATATAGATATATATGTATATACATATATCCATATATATATACTAACCAACAAGGGAATAAACCTCCAGAGTTGTGACGCCTGCGTTCCCACTCGATAAGGATCCCAGTTGATACCCTTAAGGGAAGCTCCTCGTTCGCGTCCTGCATACATAAACCAGTAAATAATGTAAAACAATTTCATGTAAATAACCCACAGTATGTATGTGTGTATGTAATCGTTGTATGTGAATCCTCTTCTAGCAAAACCCACCCGTATCTCCACTGTCACTGCAGACATTATACAGACGTAGCCCAGGATTTTTTCTTCTTTTGCCAGACATAACAGAAAACATTGGACACGCCATCATGCAGACAATCCAATGCAGACACGCGCAGACATTCACAAAACGTGGTGGAGGTTTCCCCCCGTCATGTAAAATATACTGCTATGGTAAGGCAAAGGCAATGGCAGAGGCAAAGGCAAAGGCAGCATGTTTAGCATTTGGTAAAACCTCATACCACCACCAGCCCCAGCCATCATCCCATCCAACGACTGCCTGAAGGTTCGAGCCCTTGGAGGCGAAGAGAGAGAAGGAGAGACCAAGATAGAAAGAGCGAGAGCACATGGCACTAGAGACAAACTGATAATTTTACAACAAATGTGGAAAGAGGAGAGAGAGTTATCTAACGACCTTCAAAAAATCAGGTCAAACATTGTGCTGGATATATGTATGGTGAGTGCTGGAGCGGTTGGGTGGGGGGTTTGTATTGCTATGCTGGGTCGTCCGCACCGACCGTAAGTTACTGGGTTGAGGGTGATTCAATTTTATCTTAGTCTTCGCATTTTTAATGGAATTGGGTTACAATGAGGAATTTTCGGTGTCGGGAAAATTTTTTATTTCGTTTTTTTATTGATTGACTAAAAAAAATCATTGCAAATTGTGATTTTGATGAGTTTTAAATAATTATACATTTCTGCTTGAATCCCCTTTGGAAATTAAGGTGTGTTTGATTTTTGGCTTGTTCTAATAAGATTGACTCAGCTTCTGCTCTACTTAACTACAACAAAAAAAGTACGGCTCAGTGAAAACGCCAATGAAATTAAGGGAGGCGGTTTTACTTCATTGGCAACTTTTTCTTTTTGGATAATAATAAAAAAAAAAACAAATTACGGCAAATCTCTTTTTCTTCAACTTTTGTCACATAAATATTAAAAAAAAAAACTGCAAAAATGAAACAAATAATGCAAAAACAAATTTTGAATGACAGCTGTCAAAATTTGTAATTATAGCTGTCAAAATTTGTAATGACAATGTGGTAGTTATATTGATTCAAAATTGACAACTAACGTCACTCGAGGTCAAGAATGTAAACTGCGCTCTCTTAATTTATACTTTTCTGTTCTGGAACAACTTCCGTATAAACTCTTGCCCTCAATAATATCGAGAATAGTATCCAGCACAAAGGGAAATTTTAAATTTCCCTTTTCTCAACATGTGTTAAACTCTTATAACTATACTCTTAACTCAACATTGACCCTAACTTTTAATGCAACTTAACCTATCTCATCTTATCTAAACTCAACTTAACCCTTAACCTAAGTCTTAACTCAAATGTTATCCCATCTCTTAAACCAAGTTTTAACGTATCTTAGCTCAAGTTCACTTCCCTAAATCTAACCCTTAAATCAACTTTCACCTCAACTCAACTGTAAATTCAACTTTAATTCAACTGTTAGCGCAACTCTTAAACCAACTCCTAATTTAGCTCAAACTTAATTCCTTTAACTTAAACCTTAAATCAATTCATCTCTTAACTCAACTCAACGCTTAACTCAACTCTTAAGGCTACTGTTAGCTACCCTTTTAAACCAACTCTTACCTTAACCTAGTTTAAAAGCTTAAATTTACGCTTAACTCAACTCAAATTTTGACTCTTAAACCAACTTTTAACTTAGCTCAAAAATTCACTTCCCTAATCTTTTCCCTTAACTTAACTCTTATCCCAACTCCTAACTTCTCCTCTTAACTTAATTCATAACGCAACTCTTAAACCAACCTGCAAATAGCGTTATACAAATTTCCGTCACGCCATACTAATCGGCGTTTTACCCCAATTAACTCAATTCAAATCCTAACTCAATTCAACTCTTAACTCAACCGCTAGCGCAACTCTTTAACCAACTCTTAACTTAACTCAGCTCAAGTTCACTTCCCTAAACCTTACCCTAAATTCAACTCTTAACTTACCGCTTAACTCAGCTCTTTAACTCAATTGAATTAAGCTCATGACAAATATTACAACACGGCGTTATACAAATTTCTGTCACGCCATTGGTGTTATACCCGCTAGTTGGTGTTATACCCCAAGGCGGGACAATAGTCTCATATCAAAAACGCAACTGTAATTACTTTCTGAACAGGCTCAATATTATACATTAGTTTTATGTTTCAGGACACGTTTGTTTGTCCGCCATTTTGATTTGGCTGTAAGTTTTCAGTTCACATTTGACAGTAGTCAATAAGAATTTATTATGAAACGACAAATTCATGACGTCGTTCTAAGATGCTTGGACGCCCACGTACTCACACTGCCTCATCGAAACATAGAATGAGTTCGAAAACTGCCTATCTGCGGTAATACTGTCAAGGTAATACTGCAACTCAGATGTCCGAAAACGTCAACGAGTTGCAAAAAGTTCTGCAGTTCAGCAGGTTTCGAGTTCGTCAATGCAGCATAAACGTAACCCTGCGACAAAGTTGTGTAGATAGAGCAGAAATAAAGAATACGTCAGATTTTTAAATGACAGCTACTTGCCGTCTACAATCACGAGTTTAGAAACGTCACATAAAACTTAAATACGCTTCGATGCTACGTTTACACGACTCGGACTGATTTTGTAATTCTTAACACGCAATTATTATATTTTAAAGAAGATTTGTACCTTAAAGCTTTGCTAACCAAAAATTCCTCTCATACGATTAGTTCCTTAACACCCATTGTAACCCAACACCCAACAATAGACGTATCAGTTGTAGCTAAGAAAATGTTGATGTAGGTAGGTGTACACAAGAACCTCACGGGCTTCAACAACCCCTTTTTACCCTATCCACCAGCACCGGGGCGCAGTTAGTTTTAGATACACAGCTGTGTAGCTTTTATCTGTTCAATATACACACTCCTACATACATATACAGACTACGCAGAAACTCGACTTTGCCTTTGTTGAATACAAGCCACCCTCCGACCCCCTTTCAATCCATGCTACCACCCCATCGACCCACCACCCGCTCTCTTCTCTTCTTCTATCTCGGCCTTTTCTTTATCACGATCCAACCCTCGGGGAACTCGTTTTTGGATGGTGAGGCGCAGCAGCAGGGGTTTCCACCCTCTCGCCCTCCTCCCTAGTATTATGCGCGACTGTTAAGGCTTACGTGTATATACCCAGTTATGCTATATATACATAATATGTATACATGAAGCGCACGTGCTTGAGCGAGTTCTAAAATGTCATAAGTTTTCGCTTACTAATCGCAAAATATGTAAAGGGAGTCAGTCTGCGGCCTCAGTGTAAAGTACGCTTTTGGAATATATATGTAGGTAAAAGTAGACTCTTTCGAGCGCTGTTGTTGTTGTTTGCATGTTAAATTATATATTTTGTTTCTTCCCTTTGGGTCAGTAGACAAACACAAAGGGACACAAAAAACCACCCTTCCCCACACACTTGGTTCTATCTTTTTTTTTTTGTTCATTGCCTGCACAAGAGTGGAGCTTATTAGTATGGGGCGACATTGTTATGCTTTTTATGAAGTATTTATGGTTGCAAAATTTTGCAGGTTTGTAAGAAACTCAGAATTAGATAATAGTGTTGGTCCGGGCAGTTATTCTAGTCATTTTATTTCAATAAATCTTCGAGTTTGATTTGTATGAAATTTTCAATCGATTTTTTCCTATATTGGTTTGTAAAGCTTTTACTAAATGCAATTAAAAATCTTTTTATAATTCGCTTGTAAAATCTCAAAACTAGATTAAAATGATTGGTGTCAACATTTTAATGAGAATGAGGTAGCTATGTTGGTTCAAAATTGACAACTGGTATCACTCGAGGTTTTAATTTATTCAAAGCTTCTAGCTTTTACTTTTAGTTACATACTCTTACGTTTGATACCAATGTCGGGGGGGGCACTGTTAAGAAAAAACTAATGTGCCATTTCGTGGTGGCGGCCATATTGGATTTAAAATGGCGTCATATAGCTTAATATGTTCTACTCGTCATACTCTTTCATATGACACCAATATCGGGGGGTTGTGAAGAAAAAGAAGAAGATGATCCATGGTTTAAGGTGGCCGCCATATTGCATTGTTACTATAGTCACGTATCTTACTGACACAACCAATTGTATTATACTTATCATTTAATACCCGTATCGAGGGGTTGCACAGAAAAAGGTAATTCACCATTTCGTCGTAATCGCCATATTGGATTTCAAATTAATATAGCTTAATGTGTTCTACTCGTCATATGCTTTCATTTGATACCCATGTCGGGCTGCTTGTAAAGAAAAAGGGAATCCGCCATTTTGTAGAGGCCGCCATATTGGATTTAAAATGACGTCACATAGATTGCTGTATTTTACCCGTCATACTCTTTCATTTGACACCCATGTCGGGGTGGCTGTAAAGTAAAACGTAATCCGCCATTTTGTAGGGGCCGCCATATTGGATTTAAGCTGACGTCACATACCTTACTGTATTCTACTCGGCATACTCTTTCATTTGATATCAGTCTTGGAGATTGTAAAGAACAATCTTATCCGCCATTTTGTGTGGCCGCCATATTGGATTTAAAATGACGTCACATAGCGTTCTGTATTCTACTCGTTATACTCTTTTATGTCGGGCTGGTTGTAAAACAAAAGAAGGAAATCCGCCAATGTGGCCGCTATGTTGGATCTACCATAACTAATGTATATTCTATATGGTATTGTCTTCAGAACCAAACGTATGTGCAAAATTTAAGCATCACCGGATATCGGGGAGTTAAGAACGAC
This sequence comes from Thereva unica, assembly GCA_949987705.1. NCBI lineage: Eukaryota > Metazoa > Arthropoda > Insecta > Diptera > Therevidae > Thereva > Thereva unica. Next base: position 64,067,876 of record OX465285.1, on the reverse strand, counting down.
GAAGCTTGTAAAAAAGAACAAATCTGCAAAAATTGATTTTAGATACATGTAAAAATATAGTTAACTATGTTTCAACTTTTTTTAAAAATTCAATGTTGATCGTCACCTATCGGAAAAATTTTGTACTACGAGCACAACAATTATCTAGACAAATATATTCAGAATAACTTTCGTTCACGACCGCGTCCCCGTAAATCGTAGCATAGTTGACAAGATTCGTCCGCCATATTGGCGCGGCCATTTTGAATTTATAAATTTTGATCATAAATTCATTTTTTTGTTGTCTTAAAAACCCCAGATACTAGGATCAGGACAACATTGGCAAATTCTTCGACCATATTGGCGCCGCCATTTTGAATTTCCATCATGTTTGCGCAGCCATTTTGAATTTCGAATACCGCAAACATACGACAGAAACTTGCTTCTATTAATCTTGATTCAATGACTAAAAATACAATTTTTAAAGTACACTAATTATCACTACCACAAATCACAGTTCATTCCAATAGATGGCGAAACACCAATTCATAAATCGTTATAAATTACTTTGTCTAATAGATGGCACTATTGTATAAATGTGCTTAGAATTTGTATGTGGTTGTAATTAGGTCTGTTCACGTACCTGTAGAAAGTACAGAATCTATCAGCTGCTTCTAATTACTTAACAGAACTCTATTCCCGTACATTTACTGCAGCCGCCATACCAATTTGGAGTAGCTACGAGCTGCTGTAAACTGTTATTTGAAATATGGAAATGTCAAAACTGTCATTCCCGTGTTAAAACTGCAGAAACATGTTTCTGCACTTTCTGTACATCATCCTCACTTCTCAATAAGCAACTTGCAGTAAATTGACAGAATGCAGAAAGCTCGTGAGCATACCTAATATGTTTATAATTCAACGCTCCGGTTTGCGTCTTGGATATATTTTTTATGAAGTGCAAAAATCTCTACTGGTTATACTAAGGAGGCGTTCGTCGCTCACTATAGTTACATATTAGCCGCTTGGATTCTTGATCTTACAAATTTATCTATGTCGGTTGTAGTAACTTCGGATGCAGTCTAAATTTTTTCCTAACTTTAGCTCTAGGACGTTGCTTTTCAGTTAAAACACGCAGTAGCTTCTTTTTTCTTCCTTCTTTGAGGTTGAGAAAAAGGAAAGAGGCTAATCGGTCGATGGGTCTTTATTTGATGTTGCAGTTCTAAACTCAGGAATGACCCTTTGTGCAAAGAGGGGCAGAGAAGTAATGCCTTAATGTGAATGTGCCATAAATTTTGCAAATGGCGTCAAATGCCATTTTGCTTTGACATTTATGTTGTAGACAGATAGAGAATTAGTTTGACAATACAAGCAATGTCTGAATGAACGCCGTTTAGACCACATTTCCCCCCTACTCGAACTCCGTTTTCGGCTGCTCTCTAAAAGCTCAATTACATTGAACCAGTTTACAAGCTTCTAGCCAGCGAATTCAATAGCTACTTATAAACTAGCGCAGTGCCATCATGCATGTTCACTAGCTAACTAGAAGATTGTTCCTTTGCTCCTTTTACTCTAAAGTAGACACTTGTCTTGTGTTTAGGATATCTTCCAAATGCTTAGCACTAATACTGAATATGTCACAAATACCATAAAATTCCAACGCTCAATCTACTTTTGGAACAAATATTAGAACATCTAAGCTAGTTCAGAAAAATCGAAACTCCAAAACTGACAGGCATTAGCGAATGAAGATATATTTTCTTCTTATTTTAGATGCCGCTATAGTACTCGATGGACTCGGCCCAACTAACTCCACCTCGAACTAAGAATAGAGATTATAATCTGGTAATTATTTTCAGTTTAAGCTAATCAGCCCATCGGTTTCTATAGAGAACATCAAACACATACATCCACTGCCATCTTTGAGAACTAATCCCAATTAAGAACCCAGGCTTAGCCTAATGGAAATTCCCTCCTCTTGTTCTGTATTCACAAACATAAAATAAATATCCTTTTAACAACCGCGAATTCCCCCCGTCTAGAGCATTATCCTGCATTCTGCTATAAAACTAGAAATCTTTCAGCAATACTGAAAAAAAGTACAATTAGAATCCGCCGTGCACTCCCGTCGTCGCCGGTAGTTTATGACGAGCGAATTTCCCCGAGACATCATTCCAGCCCGAAGTTAGCTTTTCTCTGCGTTCTACAGTCACGTACATTATGGTCGTAAAAGGCTTTGGAGGAGAATACAGAAAAAAACCTAACTCTATAATCTAAAAGAGCTAGAAAATCTAATTAAGCCAAGAGACGGGAATGCGTTCGACGAATAGAAGCTGGAAACTTCAAAGATGCCGGCACGGGCTCTACTTTGCATATGGGGCTGCTCAGCCTCGAATGCTGAAGTGCTGCTGCTGCTGCTGATGCTGTTGTGGCCTACAGAACTCCTCCATTTTATATATGGCAAAGCGAAGCTCACAGCTGACTTGGCTAGAAGTGTCGGGAGTTCTTTTATAGTTTTTTTTTATATTTTCTGTGTGCGCTCTCTAAATACCGCCTCACTTAATTCGATTTAATTTCAGTTATGGTCAGTTGTCTCCATTTTCTTGATGTTGTGTTTAGCATTTTTTTTATAATGTCAATAAAACTGACGTTTATGTCAAGCGGTGTGTGGGTAGGTTTTGTGAGCTAAAGGTTCTTTCGGGAGGAACCCCTTGAAGGTGATCAGTTTAGAATGTGGAGATGTGGTGAAGCGGTTTACTTTCAGAGAAGTAGGAAATAGAATATAAATTTTTAAGGTGGACTTTTTAAGATACTAGGTTTTATTTGCAAACACGTAAGCATCGGCGACATTTCCGGTAGATGAACTCAATGTAGAAATTTCAATGTGCGACCATAACCTATATTAGCGTCGAGGCTGTGGAGTCATCTTTTCTATGGAAAGTGATGTGTTAAAATGATGAACTAATCTTATAAATAAACGCCATCTACAAGCCAAAGTTTTAAATTTGGATGTGGATCAACATAAACTAAAATATCGTACTATGTTCCACATTTGACACTGTCCTGTATAACTTTGATTGACTGGCTAGAGAGAAATCTAATTTACTTTTTGAGAATTGAAGCATTATAAAAAATCTTTGAATGGTCGAATTTGGTCTATAGCTTGACTGCTTGTTGCTTAAAATTAGTTTCGATTATAGACATTCAATATGACATTCAGCCGTGAATTGTGGTCAAAATGGCGTACACAATCGGTAAACGCTACTTTAAGTTTATGGGCGCATGAAGAATCGAGAGAGGGATAGATGAAGAGCCTATGCATTAAAAGAGGTAGTAGTATCCGATATCCTAAGAGCCTACCGTTAGACATTCCGCTGTATGTAGAATAATCCTGTAGTACAAATGGGCCCGCCTGAGGTATGCATGCCTCTGTTACAGATATGGATGTATTCACCGACAATTCCAAACGCGAATGCCATTTTCCCAAGCGGTCCCCCAACTAAGTACTAACCACATGCTGCCTGATCTACGTAGACAATCGGCCGAGAACCAGTCTATTGAGTATGCTTATGGCATTTAGTCAGTGCGTGCGTTCCCGTTGCAGTCTAGGAGCGGCTAAGTGTTATTTTTATTCGTTTCATGTTAAGAATGGAATAGAATACCACTTTTTAGTCTTTCTATCGAGGATATTCTGCTAGTGTTACACCTAGAAGGCGAAGAAACGTATTAGGAAGCTCCAAGCCATCCAGTGAAATCTAGTTCTACTAAAAATAAAAATGTTGGAGCTTGGCTAACATGTCATACTATGTGAAGATATCCCGAGCAACCAGATCACACCAAACGTACCAAAGTGATGCGAAATTTGGTTGAGGTATTCTGAAAGAGACACTAGATCATCGAACTCAAGCAGCATCAGGTTCGATTAGGTTAGATAGTGGATGCCGTGCTCAGTGAGACGAAAAGAGAAACGCGAGAAATCGTTCATGTCGTTGAAACAGTTTAATTTTGTTATATGACAGAGTCAAGAATTTGCGTAGCGATTAAGCCATAGACATGGAACATTTATTTAGGACTATAGAAGGTATATTGACAGATCCTGTTGCTTTTTTAACGTGAAGTTCTTTAACGGACTTATATCTCGCTAGTCATGAAAAAGAGCCCGTCCAATGAGTGTGTCAAAATTTTGGTGGCAGCGGTGTGATGACAGTGTCGAGCATGGTCATTTGGCCATGGATTTGCTTAATGTTATCATCAGCAATTGTGCTTATTGTTATTTTACATTAGTAACGTTCAACCTTTATGCAAATTAAAACCTGCAAAAAATTCCCAATCAATAAAATAAACACGCTATCAATTAAAAAACCCCGTCCATCAAATCCTTCTTCCACCATCGGCGCACATTTAATTCAATTTGACTGAATAATTTCTTTCTATATTAAAAATTGTTTCGTCCATCAAAAACGCATTCTCTGATCTACAAAAAAAACTGATTTCAATAAAAATGCAAATACATACAACTATGGCAGCGGGCAGGACATTTCAAAAATTCATCGCTTAGTATCCGTTAAATTGAGTCGATCTTTAACACAAAAAAAATCAAAAACAATATCCCCGAAAGAGGAACAGAAACGATGAAAGATAGGATCCTTCACAGCCAGTGCCGCTGCCACCAACATTATTAGGGTCGGGAAAAGTTGAAATATGCCAACGAAACTCTGCTGTAAAGTTGATTCGCTATACAGTATCGTCGTATATGAAAGGAGGACATCGAGGACAGCAGCACCACCACTACGAGGGACCGAACGATGATTAACATTGGCTGGAGAAAAAAACGGAATGTCCATTACCTAAATTTCTTGTATAAAACTCCTGGAGCTGAGTCGAGCTTCTGCATGGTTGCCTGCCTGCATTTCATAATTTGCTGATGAAGCCGCCCTAGTCAGCACTTCATGCAGAGTCAAAAGCTCATCGAGTAAAAACAAAGGACGAAACCTAAAAAAAATATGTATTTGGCGAGTAGGAAGGGTAACGACGCGGTAGTGATAGGGGCGAGGGGCGCAAAAAAATTTGTAAAGCTCAGTGCGCGTATGAATTATCAAGTCGTCGAGTATCGATTTTACATGATGCGGGACTACGGCGAGGTCCTCCTAGCACCATCATCCATTTATACCAGATACTCGTCGGAGCCCCGAAGTCCTTCGACCTACACACGCACCTTCCTACATATAACTGTGTTTCCCGTTTGTAGAAACGTCCTCCATAAAAAAAGCCCACAATAGGATTCCCAGTAAACGAAAGCACATGCTTAACCAGGGCCATGGAGGAGCCGGGATACTCAGCATGGCCCTTCTCGTCCTTGTCGCCCCCTATCGTTCGGCGCTCTGCTACAACAGCGCCATAGCATAGACGTGTTCAACACAGCCAGAATACATAAAAGATAACGTCCCGACGGTGTCTGTAAGCTGCTGGTATATAAAGTCTGGGGGCCGGTACATAGAGCGTCAGTAAATATATGGCCTCCACTGATCCAGCCCAGCCTCATACCCTCCCCACCCCGTCCTGTGACCCTGCTGAAGAGCAATGTTGCGGCGCTGTTGGAGCTATTCTGGGTGTTTGTAACCTGAAAGACAACAACAAAGGACGAACCCATTCTGAACGATTGCGGCTCCTGATGGTGGCGGATAATACGATAGTAGCCTACGGGGCGGAATGAGGCTGGTTAGATGTATCTGGGGGTGCCCCAGTGGCAAGTAAATGGCAGCCGGGACTAATGGATGGTGTAGGCTTTTCCTTTCCACCCCCACCCCCTGCCCCTGCTGTGTGCTGTGTGTGGGTTTTGGTTGTAGGCCTGCTGGTGCGCTCCTCTACGTCGCTGTGCTGCCGCCCTCTTTTACGTCCTTGTGAGCGATCCTGCTATGGTAAAAAAAGGGCCTCCAAATAGGTTGCCGTCATTGCGATGTGACCCTTCCCTCGGTGCCATAAATTTTGATACAGAACTCCCTTACGTCAGCATTACTACAGCTATTTTTGCTGGGTGAACCACCCAAACAAAGCCCTCTTTATAGCGACCGACGTCGTTACCTTTTTCCTTTTATGCTCCATCGTACTAAATTGGGTTGTCACGCTGGAGTGTGTATCTGCTGCTGCTGCTGCTACTGGTGAGCTGAGCTGCTTTTGCTGTTGGGGCCGGGACGCTAGAAGGGATTTTCCGTCCTTGGGATTCTAGATTTTTGGTGTATATACTTATATAGGGATCTGTACATATGTATCAGAACGTGCCATGTAGATTGTTTAGATGTTGATGGCTCCTCTTTCCCACACTCTCACTCTCGGTTTCGTTTCTGGTTCGGAAATGCTATCAGCGACAAGTTTCCATGCTTTTGAAATCCCTTTACCTAAATACATCAGGTGTATACATCACTATCGCTGGCTCCGGTGCTACTACTACTACTGCTGCCACCTAGATATCCTTTGATATTATGAGTAAAGGACTCCAGAAGGTTAAGCTCCAAGCGAATCTACATTAAACTGATTAAGGTCCATATAAAACAGGATTCTGGCCCAGTTTTGATATACTTAATCCCGTTCCCATCCCCTCCTCCTTTTTTTCTTTTCAAGGGATTTCTAAGACCTCCTCTGTATCCGAAACTTAAGCATAGACAGGGCTGGGCGCTGTCTTGTGCTGTTATTATTTCGTCGTCGTCGTCGACGTTGTTGTTGCTGCTATTGTTGTTGTTGTCGTCGCTTTTTTGGCGTCGTCATAGTTGTCTGCCATGTTCTCATTTCCAAGTTCCAGACGCCCCATAAGAGGGGAGTTAGTAGTAAAACAACAACGGCCTAGAAGGATGGTGATATAGTAAGCTTCAGGAAAGTACACGGAAAAAAATAAGAACGGGACCCAGCACGATAATATGACCCTGGGGGTTCGGGTGAAAATGTATCACATCACAGCACACCATACCAGAATTGGCTTCAGCGTCAGCAGCAACAGCAGCAGCAGCACTACTAGCACCAGCAGCAGCGGCGATCTTAATTTACTATAGTCGTCGACGACACACAAAATGGAAGTAAGAACATGGAGAGGACGACTGGCGTCTGTTTGCCCAGCTCCTTGATGGCATGCCATTGATGGTGGTGGGGGTAGAAGTCTGGTCTGGACGGTTCGGCCCATTTGTGGCGATGATGGAAGCCGTAAATGAGGGTCGTGTTACTGAAATATTAGGCCTTTTCATTTCCCTTTATGCCGTTATGTTTCGCTTTCCGTTGTCTAGGCCTAGAATGTTTTTTTGGGGCATATTTTTGGGGGTGGTTAATGTGACACGGCGCGGCGGCTTGGGCGCTCCCTATATAGTTGTGCCAACTTATCAAATTCTTGGAAAACGTGGCCCTCTTTTCGGCCTCCCATATTCCGGGATTAAACATCAGCCGGAAATGAATCAACGAAAACGACCAAAAATTGGATCAACTTTGTCGAGGGCAAAGTTCAAAAAGTTTATGACGAGGGTGGGGGCTCAAGTGGAGAGGGCGAGTGGTATTCTAGAAGTAGACAGACAGTTTCGCCTTTTTTTTTTGGTTTGCTGTCATATTCATGATTTTTAGTGTCGTTCATCATTGTAATTACCTTGTTTTGTTCGCTATCTTTTGGTTTTTCATAAAAGCAACGATCTGGGGGCATTTTTTATTGCTTCGAGTGTAGTTTATTTGCTTTGAAGAGGAAAGGATCGGTAAAGGCGTGCGTTTGGGATGGAAATTTTAGTTCTTGTGAATCATTCTCTTGTTATGTTAGAGGTTACGTTTCTGATGTCAATGGATTGGACTGACTATGATTGGTTGGAGATGTTTTTTTATATATAGTTGATTTTCTTGAGGGTTGTGGAGGTGCGAATTGTATTATAATTGTAATTGTAATCGAATTCCTAGTAAAATCCGGATTCAGGTGCCGGCTCAAGCAGAAACAGACTGTATTGTAGAGATATTGACCAACTCGAGTAGAAAAACAAACAGAAATAATGCAGACACTGTCTAGAGAAAATGGCTAGAACTGAAGACGATACTGACATATGTATGTCACGAGGAGACCGGGAGCCCTTCTCCTTTATCTATTTCTTACTTCTCATCCAAGCTAGTCAGCGTTAATTTCCTATATCCATCTTCGACCACAACCACCACAGCTCCTAAAAGAACCGTCTGGCATTATCAGAAAGCCAATTGGGTTTTTCAATCCACTGACTGGGATTTGTGTTTTCGTACTGTCAATACGAACTATGCCGGTCTCTGCATCACCAAAATTATACGAGCGGGTATGCGTTTGTTCATTCCTCACTCTACCAAATCTAGGAAGCCAAGGCCGAACAGATGGTTCAATGGGGAAATTAAAGCTAAAGAAGCCGCTTATAGAGCATACAAAAGTTCGCCTAATGAGTCATTTCGTCGTGAGTGCATCAAATTGGGAAACTCCTGTAATTCCATCATCAGGAAATTCAAAATATCATTCTATGATAGATTAAGAAGTAAGGCTCTCTTTACCGCTACAGGCAGTAAAACCTTCTAGTTCTTGGTAACATCCATCAAGAAGAATCTTACTTTCTCTTCAACACCGCCTTTCATTTACAACAAGGAAGTGATAACAGAAAGCAATCCTGGTTGAAGAGTTCTGGTTGATCTCGATATTTCAAAGGCTTTTCACAGAGTATGGCGCCCTGCTCTGTTGACCAGACTCCAAGCTATTGGTATAAACTTAGTTCTTAGTTCGGTATTCCCCAGGGATCAATTCTATCACCCGCGATTTTCCTAATCTTCATTAATGATCTGCTCTCAATTCCTCCAAACCACTTCACTGCTTCGCTGATGACGGTACTTTGCGTTACTCTCCTTCGACAATATAAGACAAGCACGTGCCAGACCTTGTCTTCACCACCGTAAACCGAATCGCTGTCAAATTTGCCAACCCCGCAAAACCCATTTGAAATATTTTTATGGTGGGCTTTTGGAAACGAATTTTTCTAGACAAGTCGTTCTTATTTAATTATACAGTCGCTGACGCCGCGACACAAGATGCCCTTGGCATTTGACATGAGAAGACAGCACATCTGTCATTTCACGATTACTTACCAAACGTCAGAATCGCAAGAACATTCATGCTTGTGTTATTCTTATTTTCTAGTTTTTGGTAAGGCTTATAATGTAATATAAAACCGTTTAACTTAAAAGTTTTTTTACTTGTATCCTTTGTATTCTTAATTTAGTCATTTTTGTATTTTACGTTTTACAAGCTGTTGGTGAAGTGATTCGTTATGCATACCATACTGCTAGCGTCATTTTGAATTTTCAAATTTTTACAACAAAATCATTACTTTTAACTTAAAACCAACCTTAAACACCCCCAAATAGCGATTATCAGTGAAATTAAATTGTAATTGTCAAAATCGTACCGCCATATTGGCGCCGCCATTTTGAATTTTCCATTTTTGATTACAGATTTGTCATTTATGTCCTTAAAAATCCCCCAGAACCGATTTTCAATGAATTCAAAACATATTTGCAAAATTTGTCCGCCATATTGGTGTCGCCATTTTGAATTTTCTCATTTTGATCGCCGATTAGTCATTTGTGACCTTAAAAATTACCCCGATACCGATTATCAATGAATTTAGAGTCCATTTGCCAAAAACATCCGCCATTTTGAATTTTCAAATTTTGACTATAAATTCGTCATTTGTGCTCATTTAAGATTTTCAATGGAATCCGTTTAAGATTTTCCATGGAATCGGAATACAATTGCAAAATTGGCTCGTCATCTTGATTTTTTTTTACGAAATTTTCAGATTGCATTGTCACGGGAATTCAATGTGTGTGCAAGTTTCATAACAATCGGTTTAGTAGAAGTAGTGACGCAAAGATATAAATATACGAGGTCAAGCTAAATAACCCACCCTTACATAACTCGGTGCAACTCAACCAAACTCTTAAGTCAACTTGTAGCCCTATTCTGAACTCAACTCAATTTATCCTAGCTCATCTCATCCCTTAACTCAACTCTTAATTCTTATCTCAACTTCTGGAACTCAGCTCTTAACTTAATTCTTAAACCAACTCATTACTCAACTCAACTTAACTCTAGACAATTTGCCTTGCGAGTCGGTTTTACAGCCAAAGCGCGCCAGTAGATGTTTCACGTCAAAAAAACATAATTTAGACCACGATGTTATGTGTATGGTGGGGTTAAGATATCATTCATTACGTAAATGCTGTGAACTGTATCGACTGAACAAAACAATTAATCGAAAACTACTTTTACAACAGACCTATTCCAATACGAAGGCGCTCATTCTCACATAGCCAATATAACAAAATCTGCCATTGAAATGTTAGTCAAGTCATGCTGCATCAGCCATATTCTTCGAAATTGACTCGATCCAATTTCCTATTTTTCGGATCTATCTACATTCTTTGGGGCGTTTCAGTCAACGATGGCGTAGAATTAATAACTCTATTTGACCAATTGTTCATGGCATGATCAAGAGATGACGACTTGATGTCATAACTAACAACATTAGAGTTAAATATGATGGACTTTTCTTAAATTGTCCAAATGTTTGTTCGTCAACTCAAATAGCAAGAGAAAAACTCAAAACATTATTAAGCGATATTACGCCAAAAATTCTCCAACCGTAACAATCTTTTTGAACAGAACAATTCTCCCTGAACTGAATACGCGGTTTCTTTCTCCACTACTATTATCTGTTTGTTTTTTATTCTTTTACACACAGCCGATGGTTAATTTGTTTGAATTTATGTCAAAGATGTGATAAAGAACTCAAGTGGAGAGAAAATATTAACTCCAAAGTAGCTGACAATAGCATTCTACCGTTTGGCGTTCTTCGCACACCAGAAGGAACGACTTAATTAACAAGAAATCTTTGGCACATAACTTGCAAGCTACACTACACCACAATATCCCCAAAGAGACCCATTATCCGGCAAGTTGGATAACGACACGAAAAGATATGACGACGTCGGCTTTAATCAGAAGCGCCGCCGCCACAATTATCGTTCGTTCTACGGTGGCTATCACAGCTTCCGTTAATACATCTCTAAAGCGGGTAAAGGGTATATATATACGTTTGTATATAGACAGAGACATTGTTGCACCCATATAAATAAATTCTATATAGATAGATAGTTATATATACGCTGTATATAGAAATCCTGATTGTATCGTTTCATCCTAGGCGGAGGTTTTCGTTTTTTTTTATACGGGCAAAAACACGACAAAGTGGAATTGTGCAACGGTTGCCATCATTTAACCAAAATTAATGACGCAAATTATCTTGTCGTCCATTTTTCTTCAATAATTGCACTAAAAAAACTAAACTGAAGCGCGGCATTGAATATAATTATTTAGTTCGTTCACATTCTAGTTTTCTCCCTTTTCTAGTTTAATGTGTTGATGCCGAGGCAGGTTAGTGGCGGTGAGGCAGTTGTGAAAGTTTAGAGTTGATTTAGAGTAGGATTGAAAAATTGAGTTTTATTGGAAGTTCCTGATAGTGTATTTTTTGAAAATTGGAATATATTTTCGATTTAATCTGAGTGATGAAATGAAGTCAATTAGACTTGTTTGTTGATTGCTGTGCACACACCTCCGCCACCTCCAGCCGGCCTGGACATCCAGTAACTTCTTCTTTAGTGAGAGGCCACTTCTCTTAGCCTATTGTACTAGTACACCTCTATACCTTATATTTATATGCCAGACTACGTTTGACTTGACTAGAGGCTTGTTCCTTGGACTTAGGCTTGTTGCTCGAGCTATCTCACAGAGAGCAGGGTGCAGTGTCCGGTAATCAAGCCAACAAGTTTGCTGCCATTGTTTCTTCTGTGCCCCAAACATGCAATACCCACGTTAAGAGACGCCACAGAAAGGAACCGCTTAGAGTTCAGCGTTCAGCCCTTGATCCCTTTTCACTAAACTGGTCAGGTCAGTGCCCCTATCAGCGTTGCCAACTCTTTCCTCGAGAGATCACTAGATTAGACTTTTAAAGCCACCAGAAAACCACTAAAATGTTTTCCTCTTCCACATATTCAACTGAGGATAAAACGAACCTCAGTCCCCTCAACTGGAGTCGAACTGAAGTTAAATGTTAAAACTCGCTCAAAAGAAAGTAATCAACTGGAATAATGGAATGCCACTCCAGTAAGTTTTTGCATTTCTAACTTCTGACGAAAAAGCAACAACCATTTCAGGCACGAACTGAACATGAAATGGACTTGAACCAGTGAAGATTGAACTTATGTGGATTGAAATGAACATCATTGAACTGAGGTAGGTAAAGCCAGGGTATTAGCCGGCACGTTGAAGGTATACATGGCTCCAATAGCGCATCTTGTCGGCTTATATGTTAATCGGGGTACAAAAGTTTCACTAAGGTTGGGTCTTTACCTAGCGAACGACACATCTGATTGGCCCGGCTGGTAGTGTGGCACTGCCGGCGTCAGAGTCCTTGTTAGCTGGTTAATCGGATCTACCATTTTCAGGAGGCGTAAGATTCCAACAAGGATATCTTCCGTAAACCCTGACGGTAGCCTCTGAACTCGTACAACATCAAGAGTTCAAACTCTAGGTTCACTGCCAACTCCTCATGCATCCCTAAACTTCCTTTAACCTTTCATATCCTTTTTCTATTCTTCGAACTAAGGTTCCTACTAGGCATTGCACCATGACATGAAAAACGTTAATATAAAGGGTGACACCTGAGATTAGGCTTTCACTTATTGTTGAAAATGTTAATGCTGCTAAAGCCTTTAAACATCGGTGTTCGAATGTGACAAAATTAGTAATGAAATAGCAAAAGTGGCCGATCAACCTACTGTTGATGCATCTTTAAACTACAGTAGACGTATACGAAAATTTGTTGGTGCTTTTGTTTCATCCCACTTGATGAAATGATGGATTTGACGCCACTGTTCATCAACTTTGACAATAAACTCTTGGATTTTATTCAAGTGTGTCATTAGGCTAGTAGTAATTGATGTTTTGTTATGGTTGAGTGCATGGCCAACACTAATTTTGTATACTTGTCAAATCCACTAGTCACTAGATCTTTCGGTAAAACACTAATTTGGCAACCCTGGCCCCTTTGGTCGGCCTGTAATATCTTAATGGCATTCTCGGTGTTTAAATATAACAATTTACATATTTATAGTAGGGATTCTTATGTACTATCCTTATATATATTATTACATACTATCATGACTAGGCCTACTCACTTACATCTATATAATGAATACAATCTAGTTTTCTATATAAACTACCTTAAACTACTTTAGTGTGAATCAAAGTGTATGTATAGCTTTTATCTATGAGGTTATGTGGGCACTTCGGGCCAATTGCACAAAACCGCAACCGAAAACTGTCTATTTTCCCAAACCCACTATAAAGTTAAAGGATATGACCCATTGTCAGCGTAAAATGACGGCAATTGTGTAAATAGTAAATTAATCATAAAAGAAACTACTTCTACTTGTCAATTAAGTTTGTACGCGCTCACCACAATAGTTTTCTCCCAACATGCCTTATTCTTACCAATACCCCTCTAACACTTCATGTGCAACATTATTTATTAAAATCTCCATTAATCTTTTTTTTTGCTAAATATCTCGACATTTTTCTACGATTTTCACTTAAAACTGACAGTTCTTGACAATCCAAAAAAGTTTCCATGTAGCTGTCACTATTAAAATTCCAATTGGAATCTCATTACGTTTACATGCTTACTTGAAGTATACTTGAAGTAGATTTCAAGTAACTAAATATGCATGTAAACTCGTCCTGACTTCAAGTATACTTGAGTCAAGTAAATCACAAAAATTTGTTTGATTGACTTGAAAAAGCTCATGTAAACACTACTTGAATACTTGAAAATTTGCATGCGTATTTTTTCCTTGGAACAAGAAGAAGATAAAAACTGTAGTGAATGTATACTTTTGATGTAATATTTTTAAAGTTATTTATATTATAATTTGAAGATAGTTTCTGTTATAATATGAAAGGTCAAGTTGCAGTTCAAGAAAATTTCAAGACATTTTGAAGTCAAGTAAATGAACCGAAAACGCAACTTGAGTTTCAAGTAAATTTCAAGTCAGGAACTCAAGTAAATCATGTAAACGTAATGTCTGTTTCATCGACGTATAACGCACAGCCAAGATGCAAGAATATATATTCTAAAATGGGAATTGTTTTCTTTACTCTTAACATGTTTTTACATTTTAAAATATTTCCTTTTTCCAAAAAAAACATCCTGTCGATTTTTTTAAGAAAAAACAAAAAAAAAAAAATAATGTATATAAAAATTGTATTCCCTTCGAACTTTGGATGTGACCTCAATATGTCATCGCCGTTAACTTTATCCCATCGGGAAATGCCATCAATTTCCTCCACCTCCTACACTCTGTAACGGACCTGTTTATGACATCTCAGTACTTGGGGAAAGAAATCTTTCTATTTTTTTTTTCTTCCTTTTTTTGTGTATTATTTCATCTTGGTTTCTCCTCTTTTTCTTCTCTCTGTCTCTCTTAGAATATTTTGCACCACGCCTGCCAAGAGCATTGAAACGAGTCTTGACAGATTTACCCAGTGTAAGTCTGACAAACAGAGATCCACTATAAATAAATGACAGGCTGGTTGTCATTTTGCAGGAAGACTGTTTAAATAAAATTGAAACGTGTTTAGAATCTTATAGTCGTCAGTAAAGACCGAGACAGGGAGAAAGAGAGAGTCTCGAAGTCCTTCTGTGGTGGCTTTAGAGGATTCCTGAATTCCTGTATATCCTGGCTAGATTCGTTGGCTGCTGTGCTGCTAGAAGGGTGATCCCATTCAAGTAACGAATTCCATAGACAGTTGCACTGATTACCACAATAGGTAGGATAGAGGAGGGATGGCAGCCCGGGCGGGTGGGGGATTTATATAAGAACAAAAAGGGAAAGGGAAAGGATCTAATTTTGCGGAAATCTGCCGACAGCAATCTCTATTCCCTTGTTGTTGTTGTGGGGCTTTGGGTAGGGATGAATGACTGAGAGAGAGAAAGGAGAGATCTAGAGGCAACTACCGGCTATGGGGCTTTTCTGTTCTGCTTATTAATTCCAAGTGAGTTCTGGCCCAAAAATCCATCCATCCATCCAGAAATTGGTTCAATCCAGGCACAGATGCTGACGATTGGGATTGGGCTCGGGAGCGACGAATGGAACGGAAAACCATTTTCCTCAGTAAAAGGTTTCCCTCCACTTGCCTGCTGCTTTCAAGCTGGTGTTGCTGTTCTTCTATATAATGGTGCATGGCTACCAGGCCGATCTTTAAGGCTCTGGAGGCTTTCACTTTCTCTGCCAGGGTACCTCCCTAGAGTATGAAACACAGTCTGACAGACTTTAATGGCCTGGAGAAACAATTACCGCATCCAACCTCTGTTGACCCTTAATCACTTGATTTAATGCCACTCTGCTGGCGTTTAGAAGCAAATGGAACGAAATATACTTTTAGTTCTGCTACAGATGAAAATTCGGGGTCGACTTTTATAGAACATATTCAGAACAGAACCCACTCAATCCACTCTAGCCAACACGCATATAAACGCGCCCGATTTTTTGTTCTGTTCGTAGTTTTCTGTCTTTGGGTTTTTTTGCAGTCGTTCCTTTTAGGTTACTTGTAAAAAAATATATTTTCCGCTGTGTTTTTGTGGAAACTCTCAACTCTGATGAGAGGATGAGAAAAACTATAGTATCACCCCCACCCCACACAAGGATTACTCTAGAAAAGAAGATGGCAACAGACAAAAAATACTGTGGATAAAATCAGATTAAACAGAAAGACGGACAAAGAAGGGTCGATTGAGAGAGAGGAAGAGCGCCCAAAGGCAGGCCGTATGGAAGATCCCCGGGAAAAGACCGCTGCTGCAAGAAATTTAATGTCAAATGTTTAAGAAGATTTATTTCTAATGTGGAAACTCCCACGCTATACGTCGCCTTTGGGAAACATTAGGAATGAATTTTCCCATTTTTCCATTTTCCTTTTATTTTTCTCTCTCTCGAAATTTTCTCGTCCCTTTTCGTTCCACTCACAGAGTTCCTGGGTGCCACTGCTGATATCCTATCAGAAAAAAATGTGTGGATATCAGCAAAATTTTTATGCCAATGTTGAGGTTGCTGTTGTTGTTGTTGTGTGTTGCTCCTGCTAAAATTAGACTTTTTGCTTCTTCTTCTTTTTTTCGAGCACACAAAATTCCCGTCCTTTTTATTAATTAGAAATAAAAGATCGCCTGATATGGGTGGGATTTGATGTTTCATTAAATTTAAATTACGTTATTAGAATGCCGGCTGAAGGTTGTTTACGTTTCTTTTTGCTTTGCTGGCTTAAGCTTATTGCCTAACCACTGGGGGGAAAAGCGTTCAAATTATAAAAAAATCGATTTTGGATAGGAAAATTGCAGGGAAGAGAACGTACGTGGGAAGAAGACTTCGGCTAAGTAGTACGATATCATCTTGATGACCACTTATTTAACATAGTTTCAAGTTTCAACCTTTGTGGAAATGTATCTTCGATCCATATCTGTGTGTACGTTCTGTGCAGGATAGGCTCAAAGTCACAAAGGGTTACAGTCGTTAATAATTCCCTTTAGCTTTACATTACATTTTGTAAAACAAAGAGCGGCCATGTTTTCTTTTTATAACAAGCTTTCCCTTTCTCAATGACAGCTGTCATCTTTGCAAATTCCGATATTCGAATTTTGATACTTATGTCATTCTTTACTTGTTGAAATGTTTCAAACTGATTAATATAAATCTATTACCCTTGGGGGCTATCAAAGAGAGCAATTAGTAGCCGCCTTATAACAAGAACGCGATGGTCAACTTTTTTTTATGTGGCAGTTTTAAATTTAGTGAATACTACTGTGCTCTCAGGTTATTAATTACGTCATAGAGTAGTGTGTAGTAGTAAGCTTAGCACGAAGTTTAATTGGAGCATAAAACAGGTTAAAAGAAGTTTGATTGAGGTTACTGAAAGAGATGGCGCTGAGGTAAACCGGCAAATGCTTGTATGTAAATATAAAGAGTCTTTCAACACGAGATGTAATTTTAAATTTGTGGAAGCCTTTTGCACTCAAAGATTGCAGTGGTGCAATTAATTCCCAATAAGTGAAACTTCTTCATAATACTCTTGTATAATATGGTATTTCCTTTTATGCACTATTCTTCTCGTTTACATATAATTATTAACACTTAATGTAAATTGATTTGAACAGGACAATTCTATTTTTACTAATTTTAATCATATTTGAAGTTGAACTGTCAACTATTGAAATTTTTTTTTTTTTTTTTTATTACTTAGCCTCGGTCGTCTTGGTTTTCAAGGCAAGTCTCCTTGGTTAAGTAAGACCAGAAGTAGTAGGACGATGTCCCTACAAATTTCGCCCAATTTTTGAACTGCAACATACCATTTCTAACGAAACAGGCCGCTATAAACAAACACAACAGCACCACCGCTGTTAACACAAAGACAAAACCGCAGTACAAGACATTACGAAACAGAATAGCGACGCGCAGCTAGGAACCAATATAAAAGGCCGGTGCATGCCTGCGAAAGACAGACGTGATCAGACAGTGGAAGAGATGATTCCTCTGGCTGATAACTGGACAGGGCCATAGGAGAGTTGTTCGTATGGTTTACAGACAGACAATACATTTATAAGCCACGGAGAGAGTTGATCCAGTGGTACCGAAAGACCGATACATTTACCGGCCACGGAGACTTGACAGTGGTGCCGACCGACTAATAAATTTACAAGCCACGGGGAGTAGATCCAATGGGCGCCGACCGGCTAATACCCTTTATTTCCATCTCTTACCCTCCCCTCGGTAGTTGTGTAATATAGAATTTCTAGAAATGAAAAGGACATAAACGTAACAGGGCTAACCCGCCGCTCCTGACGTTCCACATTGTCAGATGCCTTTCTGGTAATTGCGCGCATCAAAAATTGCTCTTCGAGCCGTGGATGGTAGAATTATGAATTATGTTTGTTGACATATCCACAAATATGAGAATGTGCCTTATCACTAAACAGAATAGGAGTAAAAAATCGTTCCAGAAGGGCCTCGCATAATCTGATCTTATTGTATAATCGTCAGCTTTTAGGTTTTAAACAATTTGCAGCTTGCGTTAGTTGGCAGTTTCAACGCATTCGCAAAATTTTATGAACCGACGTTTTTTTATGCTTATGAACGATGCGTCATCTTGGGAACAGATTGGTGTGGGTTTCGCAAAAATTCCTCTCTCACGCGATTCTTGCTTGAAGGTCTAGGCCAAAGACCGTTTTGAGCTCTCCAGTCTCTCTGCTGAACTTTCGAATCCACACCAATATCAATTGATGGGGCTATTCTTTTTCTGCGAATATCAAACTGCGAACCAAAACGACACCTCAACTGCAGAATCGTGTTCTGAGCCATGAATACTAAAAATAAAGCCTAGTTCTGAGTTCAAGTGAAATGAAAACCTTTCACAGGCTTGATCGAGAAGTGCTCTAGGGATCGATGACGTGCTTTCGAGCGTTCACAGCTTTGCCTCACTGCATCAATAGTTTCTAATGTACGTTGGCTACATTTTCACTTGCTTTATCTCCCAGTGTAGGAAATTTTTTAGAATTATTTATTCATTACTCGCTGAATGGTTCCCTCATCTGCCACATTACTAACACCAAAAAACCATTCAATTTTCTTCGCATATTCATAATTGAACGAATAAAATGTTGTAATAACTTTAATGCGTTGCGGCGTTAGATGGTCTATAATAAATTGTTATCGACTACTATTCACAACTCTCAAATATGAACTGGACAAATGACAGCCAAACCAAAATGGCGGCCAATCAAAATCAACCTAAAACGTAAAACGACAATCTGTACATTTAAGGCTGTATCAGAACCGAATTTTCGAGTAGCGGCAGCAGCAGCACTACAGGCAGCATGCTGCCTTTTAAATCAAAATTAGCAGCAGCTGCAGACTTTCTATTTGACAAGACCTGCACAATTACCAGATTTTGAAATGTCAAAAAATGCTGCCGTCTGATCGAAGCAGATGAAACTATTTTGCTTCTCTAAGACTGTTCGTTCGTTCGTACGTTCCTCACGAGCTTTTAGATGAACGGGGAAGTGGGGATGAAGCCTTTCATCATCTCCACTTCCCCGTTCATCCAAAAACCTCGTGTAGAACGTACGTTGGAACGAACAGTCTAATAACCGTCTTAATGTTTCATAATGACAGTTGACAGTTGATCAAGTGAACTTGAAATTTGCGGCATAACCTAACAAAAACCGTTGGACAATAAGCTTGATGGAGATTACATTGAAGACTTAAAATGATTGATATTTTATGATTAGACCATTTTATCTCATTATGTTGACTCTTCGCAACATGCATCACTATGAATCCTTTAAGATCAAGCAAAATGTCAAAGAAAGGCGTGTGTATGAGTCATATGCACGGAATGACGTCTGAAATTATATTTAAATTATTTTTTAAGAAAGCTCCATTTGCTTTATTTATTGATTTGATTAACTTTCTCCTAAAGAATTACTTCGATTAATCAACGACATTAACGATTATCAGAAATTTTTATCACAACACTTCGAGAATTTATCAAAAAAATTTCAACATTTCTTACGAAGATTGATCAGAAACACTAGACTACATAAACGTAAACAGCTTGCAGATAACTGAGCTTATCGCCATTTAGTGATATACATCAGAAAATTATTTTCTCCGCTAGTCTAATTGTCTGACATGCCGATAAAATACAAGATTACAAACCAAAAAAAAAAAAAATATCAATTTATAATATTTTTCACAAGAAAAAATAAAAACCCAAATTTTTTTGACCACCTACACAAAATTTCAAGATCGCGTCCATGGAACCGCACTCATCAAAGACCTGAGCGAGCATCATCATCAACCATTCCCAGGGCAATGCACGGATCATCATAATATAGATCTAGTGATGCCTGATGATACCCGAATCTTACATAATCATCTTGCTTGATCGTCATTTTTTTTTATTTCGTTTTTTAAGGTTAACCTGCATTTTGCACCTCGTCTCTACACACCGACATCTATCTGTGGAGTTGTGAGAGCACTCGGTAACAGGCTTAGAATTATTAACAAAACCACCTACCTGCCTGAATGGGAGAAGAAAGAAAAAAGTCTCATCGATGGTGCGCGCTGCACGAACAGCAGGAGCGCAGCGTCGCGCCACAGAAAGAAAGAGAGAGAAAGAGAACCATGATGGTGGTGTATTTTATGGAAATATTGTAATGTTGCGAAATAATAAATTGGCTCGACGGCGGCTGGCGGCTCTGGTGGTAAAGCGAGAGTTGCGGATACCCGCAAAACGTTGAAACGTTTTGTGGAATATACATACAAACATACATATATGTATACATAAGCCTCGCAGGTACCACAAAACTGCACGGAAAATTATGTAAAGTGCATGGCACGCGAATTAATTCAAGGCCGATCCGTCATTACCACGACGATGACGATGACAATGGCGCGCTGCGACGGCTACGATGGTGCGCAGGGTAATCACATTTTGTGTGCTGTAGATATTTCGAAATTTTTGTGCATTATCCACTTGACTTATCACAAGAATTGTTGCCATGGATAATTGACGGGGAATTGTTTATACCTTGCTTTTTTGCACCTTGCGTGATGGTAGTCACGGCATTTTTTTTACATTTCATACTTCTTCTATTCCACTGTTAATTTCTTTTATTTTTTTTGGTTCGTTTTGCATTGTTTTGGTGGTGGAATTATGATAAGATTTCGACTTAATGCAGGGTCAATGTCCATTTTGTTTGGTTAATGAGTAATGAGTTTGATGGCTGTGAAATAAAAAAAACAAAAGTAATGAAGCACAATTTGTGGTTGAGATGTCTGGGTAAAGTGCTAATGACCTAATTTCTTGAATTAAAGTTGGAGGGATTTTTTTATGGTGGTAATTTTTCGTTCGGTATAATTATGAATTTGCATTTACTGACACAGTAGGTGAACAAATTCTAATGATCTTAACATAGTAAATAGTGTTTAGGGTCAGTAATTGTCTTTTGCTACTGCAATTTCCTTAAGTACTAAAAGTTTAGGGTTTTTAGGCCTGATTTTTTTCAAGGTTTTAGCGTCTTTATGGTATATTGCCCAAGCGAATTAACGGATTTTGGGAATATTAGACAGAACTTTAATTCACAATGGAGTATGTTAAGAGGAGTGCTGAAAAAGACCTAAGTGCGTAAGTCGTGATATGAACAAGACACAGATTCCTAAACATCACTTCAGCGTATCCTTAAAAAATATCAACTTCCATTCCTTACAAAATTTAATTAGAACACGTCTTAAAAAGGAAAGTGCTGTCGTAGTATTGACAGGTAAATAGCTTGGAGAGGGTGCTCAAAAGACAAAATTGTGCTTTATTCTTAAAGTTCTTTTCAAGGAGGTAAATATACCCACTCTAATCGATGCGGGTTGGCGAGACAAGAAAGTACAGTATGTGATTTGGGAAAACTTGAGAACTGAGTACATCCAATGTAAACGTAGCATTCAGCTTCGTTTTCAAGTGTACCACTTGATCGAGGCGAATGTTGCTGTTGCCGATGCGGCTGTGAACGGCGGGCGTCGATGCTTCTTTCTTTCCTCAACCAATGATTCCAAATATTTAAACATCTGAACCTGTTCGATTTGGGTTCCATTGAAATGAACATTGGTTTTCGATCCGTCTGTTGGGAACACTTTGGTCTTTTCCGCATTGATTTTTAACCCGCATGACCGGGCGATACGGGAACTGCCGTATAAGATGTCTGTTGTTTTGACATCTGTGTCGGCGAAAACGGCGCTATCGTCATCAAAGCGAACATAAGTCGATTACGAAGTTGTTGTCGTACCAAACTCCGAGTCGTCCATCGAATGTTTCAGGCATAATCGCGTCGATCACAACGTTGAAGAGAATTGGCGAAGCGACGTCTCCTTATCGGATACGAGTTTGAATCTGGAATTCCTCGGATAGGTCGCTTCAAATTCGAACGCTGCTGGTTGACCCACCGTACGACGCTTGGGGAAGTTGAGAATAATTTTCAATGGCACGTGTTCGGTTTACAAGGCTCTCCACAAGCTGTTCCAATCGATCCAATCAAAAGCAGATGTGTGTTATGAGGACGTGGAGTTTTTGTGATAAGACATCACCTTTTTTCAGCGATTTTATTGTCAATACAAGAAGAAAAAAGCCAACTTTCAACTATCCAAGATTGGATGGAGTACAACCACATCTAGCCTCGGCGATCAAGTACCTAGGTGTTATACTTTACTGAACCAACGGGGCTCCATATTGAAGAAGGAGTTAGAAGGGCCAATTTAGCACTCTATTCATGCAGGAAAATGCTTGGGAAGATATAGGGACTTAAGCCACGAATGGTGCTATGGACGTGCGCAGCCATCCTATCCTCGCATTTGGATCAATAGTATGATGCCCAGAATGTAAGAAGGAGTACAACGGTGCCAATAGAAGCAGGATCCAGAGAATTGCATGCATATGCACCACAGGAGCATTACGCACAAATCCAACGGTTACGACTCGAAGAAAAGGGGTACTGGAAAGAAAAGCCCTACGAACATAGCAAGAGGTTTGATCTCAACCACTACGGTCGTCATTACCCCGAAGTTGGAGTTGAGCAAGAGGTTCCATGTTTAAATTCCAATCTACCAAGACGTTTCAAAGTTGATGTGCGAAGTAGGTGTCGTGGTCTTCTCTGAATCATGCAATATAACCAAAATCCAGGGTCTTCCAAGCAGAAATGCTGGCAATTAGGAAGGCGTGTCAACTGTGATTGACAGAAGACAACTCTAGAAGAAAGAATATTGAATATTATGCGCTCGAACTCATAAGCAGAAATATAAACGTCACCTTACTATGGGTTTAAGGCCACAGGCGAATATACAGGGGAACGAGATAGCTGATGAGCTAGCAAGGGAGAGTTCGAATATGGATGCCTATTCAGCGGATGAGGTAGACCTCCCTAGACGATTAAAAGACCAGGCACAATACATTTGGCACCTATGAACTAACAGCTTGAAGACCTAGCCACGCAGCACCCAACGAACTTGATATAGCTCTTGAATGTTGCAAATTGGATCTAGAGAAAGGCGTGGTCTCCTAATTACTCCTCCCAAATTGGAAGAGTCGATTCGGCTCAAAGGAAGTTTGTCCGCCTCCCTTGGGATAACTCTCTTATTCTTCCGTCTTACGAGAACAGGCTTAAATTAATCAACTTAAGCTTTCTACATAAGCGTCGCGAGGTTGCTGACGCTATTTTCGTTCATTGGCTACTGAATTGTAAGGTAGACTCAGGTTTCCTGTGAAGCCGTGCGTCGTTTCGGGCAAATAATTATAACCTGAAGGGTGAACCTCGCATTCCAGCAAGTGAAGTTGCTCTTAAGAAATCTCTTTTTGATGTGGCATGACTTCCTCTCTCTGCTTTTGCACGCTTCTCTATTATTTGTTCTTGTATATGTATTTGCTTTTATCTTTGCATGCTCCAGCTGAGCCACAGAGCAGTGATAAATGTTTCTCAGCCCAGCTGTTATTTGGGGTTACTCTATTATTATTATTATAAAAACTGTAACAAGCCTAATGTTCATGCGAATGAATGGTGTCAAAGCGGCGCTAATTGACGGTCAGACAGAATATATCCGCCCCGCCACTTTAATCAACTAACCAGGCGCATGAATCAGATAGAAATATAATGCATCACTGGCATTGAAGTACACCTTAAATCGCAACAAGTACGTGAAATTAAAAAATCTGGTGTATACCTTTCTATAGAAAACCTCCATTTTAGGTATTTTATGATGCCTTGTTTTATTACCCTTTTATTACCGGTAATAACCATGATTTTTATGACTTTTACGATGCTATTGGTTGCACCCGTACTAAGCTTACTGCTAGACATTGCACCGTGACGTGACAAATGACATGACGGACTAGTAGTTCAAAGGGTGACTCCCTTCCTGAGTTTAGGACTGCCACATAAAAAAGAACGTGTTCAGTAGTTTTCGATATTTGTGAGAAATACGGTGTTAGTATAGTATATTATTACAAAATAAAAAAAATTGAATTAATTTTTATATTTTTTAAGAATTTTTTGTGTGGTATAACATCTAATCAATTTTTTTCGTTTTTTTCAGGTAAGAATCTTTAATCCTGGGAAAAAATACTTCAACTCGTAAGCTAATAGTTTTAAGGGCCTGTGTGAATTGGGACTAAATTGATGACTAAACTAAATTTTTCAGTTTTTGTCGTTAATGTAGGGAAATGCTGTGTGAATTCTTTGTCGATGATTAGACTGGACGTTCCTACGTACGTTCCTCACAAGCTTTTGGATGAAAGGGGAAGTGGAGATGAAGCCCTTCATCTTCTCCACTTCCCCGTTCATCTGAAAAGCTCGTGAGGAACGTACGTAGGAACGTCCAGTCTAATCACCGACATTTAAAGACTAAATTCAATTGACAATAATTTTTATTTTATAATTTATAGTATATGATTTTTATACAGTAAGCAACTAAATATATGGATATCGAAGATATCATTATTGACAACAGGCTATTTTTTCTCTACTCTCCTTTCCGTTGTATTGAAATATTTCGAAACAAATTCAACATCAATTTAGTCAACTGTCAAAAAATTTAGTCTCCTCGCCAGAAGACTAAATACTGTATTATCGACACTAAATTTTAGTCATCGAATTCACACAGGCCCTAAGTCTATTAATAATTTTAAGTCTGATACTTAATATTTTGACTAAGGATATAGGGCAACTCTTACAACTCGAAACTACGTACCATGAACTAGATAAAAATTCAGTAGTAGTAACCCTAATTCGGTGTAACCATTGGATGGCGCAAATGGAGGATGGATTTTCAAACATCAAAAGTGTGCAATTAAATAATCGCAATGTTCTGTTGCTTGGGGAAAATGAAATATTTTCGGAAATAAATCGAAGAAAAAAACCCGTTCACAATATAAATTACAACAACAACAACAAAAACTCCATTCTTTAAATACAGAACGCAAAAGACCTACTTTATCTAAAAATAAACTCATTTTAACAGATTTAGAAACCCCTTAATTAAATTCAATTTATAAACTCTTTTCAACTTAAATATAAACATTAAAATTGCACAGCGCGGCAATTTTAGCTTTTTGATAATTTTTGCTAAGAATTTATTTAAAATCTGTTTATTTTTAGCGAATGAATGTGTCTCATCGTAATTTAATTGTTTAGAAATGCAAAAAAGAAAGGAATGAGTAAGAAATTCAAATTATTTGTCGTTTTCACGAGATTTGACATAAATGAATTGCGTAATATATGGAAATTGTTTTCTGTGCAAAATTTCGTTGTCGTTTAAGTTTTTGAGTGTTTGTGCATTTCCAATTGTAAAAAAGAGTAAGACAACGAAATCCCTTGCAATATATACATATGTATGTATGCATAAGTAAAAACAACCAAATATTGCAGCATTACTCACATGGCCAGCACAAGAACCTTGCTTTAAAAGTCATTCATGCATGGACATTTCTGATTTTTGCATTGCACAATAAAAAGCTCCCGTTTGAAAAGGCCAGTCAGCGAAATATATGTATGTGCTATGTGGTGGCCCGAACTGACTTCTGTGTGTTCCAGATACCGCGGCGTCAAACTTCATCTGAATTTAGATTCAAAGTCCATAACTGGCCTTTACCCATAGAAGACAACGTCACTGCTGTGGCACTCATCTGCGGCAACAGCAGCACCCGTCGACGACCACGACGAGTACGATGGTGGCGGCGGCGGTGGCGACGACAACAACGACGACGACGACGACGACGACTACAACAACTGAGGTGACCTAATTAAGGTGAAGTATTGATGTTTGATGCACGAAAGCCAATGATTCGCTTCGCAAAACATGGCTGAGCGGGCCCCGACTCGGGCTGTCACTGTCATCGAGCAAGAAGTCAGTAGACCATGGTCCAAGGTCATCATAGTGAATAGTCGCCTCGTTCCCATGCCACGACACGGGTATCTGCTGCAGCCACTTACAATAAGAGAGCCGAGCCTTGACGGCATGCTTGTATAGCTGCGCTGTTACGTGCTGCAGCTGCTATAATTGCTGCAAATTCAACTGCATCCCTCCATGTCAGCTTAATAGATGGATCAGAGAATGGATATCCGCTGCCATTCCGATGACATTGCACTCTTGGCAGACTCACAGCGCTGTGCTACAGCACTCTGGGGGCTTGGGGATCAGCGTGCGATAATCCGAGCCCCATTCGGCCCGACTCTACGTACACACAAAGCAATGTTGTACGGCTTCTTGGGCTCGTTTATCTATCGGCTCACCTTTTGCTCGATTTCAATTAGCTTTTTGCAATTGCATGCATTCAAACACATACACAAGCGCTATGTGACATGTGAAGCTGGAACAAACAAGAACGGCGGCCACTGCGCCCGCAGTTAACTATTGTGTGCCGTCGTCGGAGTCGAGCTCCATTGCATATTCAATTAGACCTAGACAGTGGCTTATACCGAGCCGATCAATTCATGGAAATAGCAATCGAATGGGGCCTGGGATAGGCAGACCATCGTTGAGCCACTCCGGTATTGACCATTTCATTTTGCTTTATCTTGTCCTATCCTCTAGCATTGGCTCCTCATGCATTCAAGTACATAAAAGCGTAGAATCCAAACAACGAATAACGAATGGCCTTCCATTATTCATTTCTTCCTGCCATTTGGTTGGGGCGCGGTAGGTAGCGGGACGAAGCAAGACATCGCCATCACCGGGTCGAGTGACGTTTTGTTTTTTATTTTGTCTTCTTACTCTATACCACTCCGTACATATACATACATATATACGTACGAAGTGCTTGGGAATTTGTAGTCGACAGAGTGTCTAGCCTTGCTTAATTCAGTAGCACTGCTTTGGGCGCGAGGGGGTATGCATTATCAGCTAATGCTAAGATAATTACCACGGGGCCTGCGTGATTGATATGCGATGATGGAAGAAATCGACAGGAATTTTCAGCGCTTCAAGTAGCTCTATTCCTGCTAGCCGATTTACCAATGTGCAGATAGTCGTTGGCGTCGCCACACCAGTTGCTTGTGGTTCAACTTTAACTAGCACAGAAAATCATATTGAAAGACCTTCACCTGAGCGACTAGTCGGTGAGATAATTTGTGGTGAAGTCTTGTTTTGTGGAATTTTAATTATTTTTGGCACTTTTCTGTTGTTGATATTGATTAATTGGGAATATCATGTAAATTTATGCAAAAAATATAGAAGAATAATGATATTCTTGACCTATTAAATTTTTCTGACGTTTTTTGTGAAAGTCCAAACTTAGGAGTCACCCTTTTGTACTACCAGCCCGCCATGTCGTAATTATCATGATGCAATGTGTAGAAGTAAGCTTGGTTTGAAGGATAGAATAGAGCATACTTCATCGGCCATTTTGAATTTTCAAGTTTTAATTACAAGTTCGTCATTTGCGACCTTAAATACTCCTAGATACTCACTTTTATGGGAGTCGGAACACAATTGCCAAAAATCGCCCCGCCATTTTGAATTTATAGGTTTTAACCATAAATTCGTTACTTTCGACCTTAAAAACCCCAGATACCGACTTTCACTGGAATCGGAACACAATTGGCAAATTCGTGGGCCATATTGGCGCGGCCATTTTGAATTTTTGTAAGTGTTGACTACAAATTTGACATTTGCGACTTTAAATACTTCTAGATACCCACTTTGAAATCGGAATGCAATTGCCAAAATTCGTCCGCCATAAAACCGGT
Organism: Thereva unica; assembly: GCA_949987705.1. Classification (NCBI taxonomy): domain Eukaryota; kingdom Metazoa; phylum Arthropoda; class Insecta; order Diptera; family Therevidae; genus Thereva; species Thereva unica. The sequence continues at coordinate 64,039,983 of OX465285.1, read as the reverse complement.
ATTAAGCTCGAAACTAACTAATTAAGTTAATCAAAGTTTAACTCAATTCAGCTCTTTGCTCTAAACTGAAATGTCAACTGAACTGTTAATTCAACTTTTATACCCTGGCTTCACCGGCCGAACTGGGCAAGTTCGAGCAAATTGGTGAACCGAACTTTAAAATAACCTCAGTTTAGATACAATTTCCACATATTCAACTGAGTGTGAAACAAACCTTAGTTCGTCCAACTGAACTCTCGTTCAAAAGAGAATAATAGATTGAAATAGTGGAATGCCATTCCAATGAGCTTTTGCTTTTCTGCCTTCTGGCGAAAAAACAAAAACAATTTCAAGCACGAACTGAACATGAACTGAACTTGAGCCGGTGAAGCCATTTATGTGGATTAAACTGAACATTACTGAACTGAGGTCGGTGAAGCCGGGGCATTAACGAGTTTTTTAACTTATAACAACTCTTAACTAAACATAACTCAACTCAACTCTTAACCAAACATAGCTCTATTCAACTCTTAACGCAATTCTTTAAAATCGACTAGCCTCAATTCGCTTGAATTGCTCATTCATCCCTTAACTCAACTTAAATCAACCTAAATCTCCTAAACTCTTAACTCAACTTTTAACCCAACTTATGACTCCCCTTTACTCAACTCAATTTATCTCAACTCAACTTATCGCAACTATACCCAACTCAACTCTTAATCCAACTCGTTACTACACTCCCGTTAACTTAACTCAAGGCAAATATTATGACATGCCGTTTGCCGCCACGGTATACGAGTCGGTCTTACGGCCCTATCTCATTAGTACGCCATGGCATGAGTGGTTATGACTACCTCAGGCAAGTGAAGGTCGCCAAATCTCAATACAGTCTCGATTTTGAATCTTTCTACATCGAAACTCATTTTCTACGGCTCCTATCTCATTAGAACGCCATGGCGACGACGCCCAGATACATATCCAAACAATTCGTATTGAAGTTTATGGCAGCTATCCAACCGTTGCCATTGTGGACGCTCGGCTCAATATTTGTGTTAGGGCCCTAACTCATTAGGACGCCATAGCGAATTTGCCGGCAACGTTGGTATGGCTACCTCAGGCAACCAAAGGTCGCCAAGCGGAGAAACCAGCTACTGTCTGTCTCAGTACAGTCTCGATTTTGAATCTCCACAATAAATCTTTCTGTATCGAACTTATTTTCTAACACAATAGTGAGTCGTGCGTCCTCAATGGTGGCGGTTGGACACTGAGTAAGTGAACTGCAGTACAACTCGTGTACATTTTACTGGCCATGTTGCCAAACCGTTGAGTTAGCTGCCATATATTTCAATACGAATTGTTTGGATACGTAGCTGGTGACGTCGCCATGGCGTCCTAATGAGCTAGGGCCCGATTTTTCTACGTTTACTCTCCGCAAACCGACGCTAAACAAAGCTTCGCTTCAAAATTTCGCAAACTCGATATCTTCAATAGAAGTCCTGCTGAGTCAGAGTTAGCGGGGAACAGCCTCCGCGGAGTGTTTGCTCCTGTTGAAACAAGTGGATTTCTCTTACCGGCCGAAAAAGGCTGCGATGCTGGCAATACTAGATTATCAGACGAACAAGGAGGAGTATCGTTCATTAGGTGAAGACTCAACCCAAACGAAACTTTGGTACCCTATTATTTACTGGTTAAGCCGACGAGAGATCGTTTTAGGGGTAATCTAAGTAAAATTAATTCTTAGTTTTACCGTTGTGGAGCAATAATCGGTTTACAAAATTTGGTTTTCAAGCCAACTTTTAACTAATTATATAAAATTTAATCCAAACTATAATCTCCTACGTTTGTTAAAACTGTTTGTCAGCGTTCTGGAAACTTATAAACCCCCTGGAAAAGAACTCCTCGCCGTCTTTTATGTCTTTTGAAAGTAAGATAGTCTTTCGCTGCCATCTGGCAGCCCTCTAGTTTCGACCCCAAGTCTTACCTGACTTTGATCAGTATCAGGTATCTGGATATACCTTAGCGCATAACTTCTACATCATAGAAGAATAGTCAATTGCATTATGAACACCGCATTTCCGAACACGTCTAACATTCTCGCGTTGAAACTTACGGCTCGTCAACGTCTGCTCTAGTACTTCTTGTCTCCTACTAATCTATCGGACCCTCCTCAACAAAGGATGATCGCTAAACTTAGTTTTTTGCAGATTTGAAGCATAGCAAATTCTGTGTAATTGTTCTAGAATGGGGATTTAGTCAGAAAAACCTAGCTACGAACAATTTTCATATACTTCGTCGTAGATTTTTCGCCAGCAATTAGTCATATCCTTCCAAGAAAACCAGCGGAAATAAGTCAAATTTTGACTAGAGAAAAAAACTCTTAAAAGCACTTCCATGCGTTCAACAGAGCTACTTTAAAGTATAGCCGCATGTATCCTGCATGTATATCTATATTTTTCCCTCGAGTTTCTTTTGCAAATCTTTGCCGCCAAATACTTAATGCCTCATAATAAATTGACTACAAAATATTATCAACAAAACTCAACAAACTGCCAAAAAGCACTGAATAAAAAGAAGAATTTCAGAATTTACAGTCCTCCTTTCATTTCCAATTACACGCATTAAAACGTTTCGATCACCACGGCCAGAGCACTGCCCAACCGGGGGCCGGGCCCGGGGGCACGGGTGGCTCATCGGGGCCAGGCCGCATCGGTCGGCACAGCTCGTCGTCATCATCAGCAGCAGCCAAGCAAGCAGGCAGAGGAGGCGACTCTAGCACATCACAGATTTAGAAAATCTTGGAACGATCCTCGGCGATCATAATAACGGCCAGCAGCAGCGCGGCAATAAGACAACACACAACGCGGAGCGAGAGTGAAGCAATAAAAGCGTCCACGCAAAACATCGTAAATATATCAATTTTTTTCTTCCTTTTTCTTTTTCGTGTCGTTTTTTTTCGACAAAATTTCAGTTGGAATATAGAAATTCCGAAATTCCGATCTCGGGCGCAAAAAGTGTTTTGAAAATTTTAAGGACCCAAACGGAGCGAAGTCGCTGTGTTGTCGGCAGAGAGCGCGCGGTGTTCTTTTTCAACTGCAAGCACATTACCGCATTGGACCGCTGCCAATGATCAATTTTAGCCTTTCGCTGTTGCATGTGAATACCATGCGCTTTTGCCGCGGGAATTGTTCACGCTTACGTACTTTATTAATTAGTCATTTGACAGTTTTTACAGTGTACGCTTATTAAACTTAAAATTAGACGAGATGCGCACACACTTCCATCATAAAAATATTCCCGAGGAGATTTTCATGAATATTATTTCATTCAAAACAAAATATTTATGGTGAAGACAAGAAATGGGAAGAGCATAGTATTTTGCTGTATTTATGATTTCGAAAATTAAATGATAATAAATTCAATTCAGGGAAAATTCAAAATCTTAGATCGATAAACATCAACGAAGATTTTCAATATCTTGAAGCTAGGATTACCTTTAGTCGTAATCCGTACAATAATTTTGAATTCTGCAGCATCAACCAACGTAAAATATGAAAACTTTAAGGTTTGGCAATACTTTTCGAATATTCCGAAATTCTGTGACATTTGGTATAGCGACTGTCAACCATTTTTTTGCCTTTGTAGCTCAAGCTCAGAGTAAACCTTACACGAACATTGCAATCGCTGGCGTATTTGTAAAGTAACAGCTTTGAAAGCCACCAATGTCACACCTTAAACCACAGCATTGTTGGTGTAATTTAACGGAAAACGCTTCAAAATTTCATTTTCGAAATACATATTTTGGATTTCGAAGTTTTATACATGCCAAATGGCTATCGAGTGCAATAGAACTATGCTTCTATAATCCGTTAGCTGGCGGTCCGAGCGGGACGTTCACACAACGGATACGCTGCTGTCGGTGCCACTGGGTATCGAACTCGATTCACGATTGGTTTCCGATCTCGACGATTTTTGGCGACGTCTCGAGCACTTTGGTCTTTTCTGCTTTGATTTTAAACTCGTATGACTGGGCGATGCGGGAAATGGCGTATAAGATGTCCGTTGCTTCGACATCCTTGTTGGCGAAGTCGGCGCTATCATCGGTGAACCTTAAGTCGTTTACGAAGTTGTGGTCGTCGTATCGAACTCCGAATCGTCCACTGAATGCACGCATAATCGCGTCAATCACAACGTTGAAGAGAAGTGGCGAAGCGACGTCTCCCTGTTCTTCAAAACCGATTCCGACCATTCGATTTGTTGATGTCGTTTGTTGATGTTGTTTTGTCGCCTAACCGCGGGACTGTCTGGTACAGCGTCCGATACTCGTGCTTCGACACCATGTCGGCCCATGTCAGCCGCAACGTTATTCCGGTACGATTCTCGTTCCGCTTTCATTTTCTGTTGAATTTCTTTGTCCAATCTTCGGGAGTGCTCGACGTGTTCCATTCGCTTCCACTGATTGACGAGGTACAGACAGCAGTCCGAGATCCATGGCTGCGTCTTCTACATCGATATCGTCCGGTATTGCGAGCGCCGCGATTTTGTTGGGTAGTCCCATTTGAAACTCTCGCCCAATGGTCGGGTCCCGTAGGCACGCCCAATTTTTCTTGTCTGGTGATGGCTCCGTTTTCTTAGCTCTTCGTAATCGTATTTGTAATTTCTCTTTGTAATCGCATCTGTAATAATTTAACTTGAGTGGATGGCGGAAAATACTGTTGCCAACGATCAAATTATTTGACGCTGCGAATGAAAGCAGGCGTGACCCGTTGTCGTATTACTCCATGTTCGAATTTGCCCATCGTTCCTTCCGAGCCGGTTCGATCTGCTCCTGAATGTGCATTCAAGTCCCCCACAAATATTATTAATTCGGTTCGAGGTATCATATCTAGCGTCTGTTGAAGCTGATCGTAAAATTCGTCATTTCGTGATACGATATGGGCCTTGGCCGTTCCACCGATGGTTATAAACGCCAAACGCTCGGATATCGGTTAGAATGCGATAACGCTGCTGGCAGCTCGTCGTTCTACCATAAACGGGACGCCGGACTCTCGTCTCTCAACACCGAAATAGTAAAACGTCATCGTTTCGTCGATTGTTGGCGGGAGGATCGTCAATGTTCCGGATCCGGTAAGTCGTAATTCCGATAGCGCAGCAACTGATATTTTGCATTTCAACAATTCCATTGCTATGATTTCCTTTTGACCGACACGATGTCCTGTTCGTACATTCCACGCGGCGAATTGAATTTCCATTTTCGGTATGACTAATAACCACCTCCTCCTTTCACAACCTTGCCTTGGGCGTGAGTGCGACAGTGCCAGTAGAACCGGGTAAGGTTTATAGCTTTACTAACTTCTGCCATAATTGGTGATACCAGCATAGAATAGTTATCAATTTTATGAATAATTATTTGTGATGTCTCTAATTTTCAGTTAACTCGTACTTTAGCAATTCATGAACGTGCTCTGATCGCTCCGATGTCTTTCAGGATCGTGGATTACATTACCTTAATTGTTCTTGCAGCATGCAACGTGGTGAAAATTACGTCATACTACCGATTCTGATATGCTCTAATGTCAACGTACTCCTTTTCTTGTTTTATGTTTGTCTAAAATTTAATTTTTAAGGTCGCGATCCCGCCAATAATCGGGTCAAAGTCTAGGACGTTATTTATTAGAGGCCTTAGCACACAGAAAACTAGAACAAATTTCCTTCTGGAGCCATTGTTACCGCTGTGAAAGATAGTATTTATTAATTTCAAACATATTAATTTCAAGAAACTACTTTTTCAAAATATGTCAAATCTGTTCTAAAAAGAGAAGAAGAAGAATAAGAGAACTGTCACTTCTAAATGAACTCCAACCGATGAATTTCGCGAACATAATTATTTAAAACTAAAATCCGACTACATTTAATGAAGTGTTTATTTTATTTTATTTATTATCTCCAATTTCACGGTGGATTACTTAATAAAAAAAAATTACAAAAAACACGAGTGTTAAAATCCCTAACAAAATAAAATCGTGGAAAGTTTCACATTTCAAGGCAATAAATTTTGCTTTTTAAACGAAATCCATTTTTGGTATGACAGAAGAGCATGTCTGTCCCCTCTCCTGTTTAGCTTTAAATATATAAACCTATATTTTTTTAAATCCATTACGAAATGAAAAACTCCTGTTACCTAAGGCCTGCCACTGACTACAATGTAATTTTCTGACATTTCTTAATATGTCACAAGAAGTGTCCGCCGCCGAACCGCCACACACAACACTACATAACTGTTGTAAAAATATTTCAAAAAAAAAAAAAAAATAAAGAAAACTCCATCAATGATCATCAATCATCAGAGTGCGTTCTGACTCCGACGAGTCTTTTGTCAGGCAGCTATCTCGCCTTCATTTGTCACTAAAAACATGAGTCTACTGTTAAGCTGCCACCAGCGTCACCTTTGTGCCACGTTTAACATTTCTGTGTTCGCCATGTTCTTCGACTGTTTAGAGCTCAGCTGAGAAAGATGACCGATTACGCACGATAAGTAGGTCCACTATGCCATATCGAAATACTCCTTCTTAAATCCCCACGTGGGTGCAGTGTTATTGAGGACTTTGGGCTTGTTTCCCAACAATATACACTGCAGATTACTAGGGAAAGAGAAAACTCATCCACAAGCCTGGTGGGCCCCATATTTCAGTATCGATTACTCGATACCTTTGGGGGATGGTGGGAGTTAAAATGCGAGACTGCCGTGATGAATGATAAATTTTCAGCAAAGACAGACTGAAGGGTCAATGTGGGATTTTTTTATATATTTATGTAGAAATTGGGTAAAAAAAAATTTCTTCAAGATTTTTATTAAAAAAAAATGTTTTTTTTTGTATTTTTGTTGATGGATCACATAAAAGATGAAAAATGTTTTTGCCCACTTTTGGATCGATTTTCAGCGGGTGTGAAGTGCGTCGTCGATACCCAGCTAAAAGAAACCATTTTTGACATTTCATCATGGCAATCATTCAGAAATTTTGACAGTTCCATTCGTAAGCTTGACATTCCACCCTCGTTTTGGTGGTGGCTGAATCTTAAGTAGGCGATTTTCAAATTGCGTGCAACATCGAGCTTGGTAGTAATGGTCATCACACATCCACTTACTAGCAGCGCGTCTATAGGCAACACGATGCAGTCAGCCATTCGAAGACGACCGCGATCGCCGCTCTTCATCGATCAGCAGAAATGAAGGCATCAAAGTATAATCCCATTATAGAACCGTATGTGCACTTCCACGCTTTGTTTACGTAGCGTCGCCTTTCGTAACACTTTCGAGCGTAAACTTTCGATTTTTGTTCCTCTTATTTTTGCTTTATATGTTGACGTTTAAAGACTCCGCTTTGTAGTACTTCGGGGGGTTTATTAGTCTTTGCGCGATATGCCTCCGCTGGGGTCTTTCTATCTGGAATGTAAAGTTTGGATTTGATGAATCTTAGATGTTTATGAAAGAGAGGATGCTTGCGTCGGCGTTCTTATTTCTCTTGAGTGGTTGTTTGCTTTTCTTCAACGCTTTTTCTGATACCGTTTCTGATTTGGATAATGTTTTGATTTTTGTTCCTTTTTTTTGATTCTATTATTTCTTTTCTGTTTTTTCTTTTGCTTTTAGGATTATTCCGCGGTGCTCAATTTAAACAAATGCAGTATGAATAATGGATCAAAACTCTGGTGACTGGTGGCCTGATCTTAATAAACAATGATGAAGTTATAAACGGGGCGTTTTTTGTGTTATTCAAATTTCATTGATAGTTCGAAGGAGCTTGAATGAAATGTTTTGATGAATATACTTCTTTTTATCGATTCAGAACAAAACAAATTGTTTTTTGCACAGTTTTAGCATATATCAATGTTTCGATATGCAGCCATGTTGATTTTTTTTGCATTCGAAGCAGTTTTAGTTACAGTGACTAACAAAAAAGCTGCCCACATAAATCTTATTTTTGGTTCTTCACTGTAAGTTCCCTCATAATTCTTTTTTTTTGATTATTATTTTGCAACTACCCCCTATTTTTTAGAGTTTTTAGAATCGGATAACTGCAAAGGCGGATTTAGCGTAACCAGCAGTGTTATCGCTCCTAAACTACTATCTTAGAATCGCGACGCATTCAACATAAAGAACAAGATGTATATTTGCTAAGACCAGTGTATACAGATTAATAGAAATATTGGTTAATCAAGGTTGATGTTTATGACAAAATAAGGATTATCCTCGTTGATGTTTACGGCCCTCTGTATATTTAGCTTGGTATATTTTATTGAATATCTATTTCTGTTATTAGCCCCTATCGGGAGCTCCGTTTTAACTCGATTCTGTTTCGATTCCATTCTTTTCACATCGGCATCTATACGTAACAAAACACGTAAAAATGTGATCTCCGACGCCCGAAATTACACTTTGTGTACTTTCAGAAAACAAGCACTAGAGCATTTTATACAAAATACAGTTTCCGTATACTTAAGGATTCACGAAACGAAATAGATTTTTTTAGAACGATCCGAGTGCGTAAGCCTCCGTAAATTTGTTTGCAGTATACGATTAACCGTGAGCTTGAGCTTTAGCTTAACGCTGAGCTTGCGTTTTACATTGAAGTAGAAACGAGAGAACGGGCCAGTTTGCTTCCAGAAATGTTCCTCACGAACTTTAAAGATGCAGGGGGAAGTGGGGATTATAAGAGCTACCACCCCACTTCTCATTCATTCATAAAGTTAATGAAGAACGCGAAATGAGCGAAGCGTATAAACAGGGCTATCTAAATGAGCGTTGGAAGCGCGATGTCAATACTGTTTCCATGCAGTTTACCATTGATTAACTTAACTCACAGTAAGCGCCAATTACCGAGTTGCCTATTGGAGTTCGACTCGTGTTATACTAGAGTTGGACTTCGAGTTAAAACGTATAGAGTTAAGAGTTAAATATTTAATGCATACAATACAACAACAATTTAAACTCAACGACAACTCAACTAGACATCAACGGAAACTCGGTATATGAAAATTGTTATTGAGTAAAGCTTCATTAAATCTAAGTAAACTCGACGAAATAAGTCGGGTTAAGCCGGGTTTGGCATATGTGTGTGTGTCTGTATGTTTGAGTATCCTTTACTGTACATATACCAACGGTGACACTACGTAAAATTATTTATCTGTCACTTCAACCCCGAACCGTAAAGGAAAAACCATCGAGTTAATTTGAGGGGAAAAACTTTCTATTTACACAACAAAAACTCGATCCCAGCTCGTGGAAAGGCAGCATATGTGAAAAGCAGAATCATAACGAGCATTCCATTTTGCACCTTTCCACGCTTGCCCAAATATAGCTTTTTGTTCAGAAGCTTGCTTTTCATGTATACTTAAGGCCCCCATATACGGTCAAATTGGATGTTTTTAGGAGCATGTAATTTCAGCGAATTAGTTAACCCAACGTTAACTCAGAGTTAGCACCCATAGAAACGGAGGTTGAGTAAATATTCGTTAGTCTTACCAGTCGGGTTAACCTGGGGTTGGCACATGAGTCTTTTTGAGTAGGGTAAACACATGCCCCAACAGGCCCTTATGCAAAACCCGGTGTAACCTAGCTGATTTTTTGGAGATTAGTTGAGTTTAACGAATCTTTTCTCTACATATATGTACCTACGGCGACACAACGTAAAATTATTGATCTGTCCCTTCAATGTAAAACCGGCATGAAAACAGCATCGAGCTAACTTGGGGGGAAGAGTTTTTTGTTTACTTAACGAAACTTATAGAAACACAGTAAATGGGAATAAAAAAAACCAAAAATAGCTTTTTTTCAGAAGCATGCTTTTCGTGTGTACTTAGGACCATGTGCTTTCAGCAAATGAGTTTACTCTGGATTAACTCAGAGTTAATGTTCATGGAAACGCGGTTTGAGCAAAGTTTCTTTAAACTTACGTAAACTCCACGGAAACAGTCGGGTTAACCTCGGGTTTGCACATGTGTCTGTTTGAGTAGAGTAAACACATACACCAACAAGCCCCTATGCAAAACCCGGCTTATCCCGACTGGTTTTTTGGAGTTTAATCCATAACCGGCATGAAAACGGCATCGAGGGCGAAAAAGCTTTCTGTTTACTCAACGAAAACTCTAACCCGGCTCATGGGGACATAGTAAAAATGTTATTAATTTTCGAAAATATTCGAAAGGTATTGCCAAACCGAAAACTTTATATATTTTATACTTGTTGACGTTTAAGCATGTTAAAAATATCTCAGATTACTGATAAACGCAATACTTGATCCGAAATATATATCATTTACGTTTATGGTTTTAGGTGGGTTAGAGGGCTCTCTTAACTGAACTCAGAAGTATGGTTATGAAAATCTGCGGAAACTGTGGCCTATTATCTTTCAACTAGTAGTTTGGTTGTAGCTTAATGTGTAATAAAGTTTTTTCAATGAATTCAATTAAAGCAGAAAAGTTTTAAATCAGATCACAAAGTTAAAAAAATCCGTAATTCATCTGCAAAAGGCGCACAAAATCCCCCGGCAGAACCAACTATTCCATCGCTGATAGATAGAGACACATCTAGCAGCAATAATCTCTTGAGTCATCATATATGTATAATCCTACAACAATTATTATAACTAAAAGAATTTGACATTTAATCGAAACTGAAAATTCATTCGTTCGAAAAATGTTTAATTGCGCATACCGAAACGTCGCAATAGATGAGGATTTTTCTTGGTGGGGCAGAAAGAAAAGACGACAACGAGGACGACAACTACGACCGACTGCGACAACGACGACTCCTCCGTCTACTCGACTAACGAAGACGTAAATAACCTCTGAAGTATCCCAGCATATATATATCCAGTCAAGTGTGCGCTAACTACGTGGTTCTACCAATAAATTCACATGACACACACAGCATCCTTAGAAGAAGGAGTTTATAAGCATCCGCACAAAGAACCACCGAGTATAGAGCCGGGCTGCGGCTGCTGGAGGAACCAGATGTTAAAGGTTTCTACGGGAGTTTCGTTTTATTATTTGTTGTTGTTGTTGCTGGTGCTGTTGTCTTCTATCTAATCTGAAATAATTTCGGGGCTTTTAGACCAAGGGGAATGCAATACCTCAAGATTAGAACGACGCAGTTTGAAGACCTCTTTTGTGATTTACGGTTCGGATGAGAGAAGAACCAGGAAAAAAATGAAGTGGAATGGGATATGGGAGTGAATAATGTAAACAACTTTTTTTGTGGTCTCACCTTTTACTCACCGATGTAGTTTTTACGACGGATCTCGATTGATTGTGCATTTGTGATTTTTCATTTTTTTTTGACGTTTTCATTTTTATAGTGGAATCGTTCAGATGCTCTCTTCTCTAATAACCGACCGAACGTCGTACAAGTGAACTCACGACTACTCATGACTCAGATCAGCATTCAGGATGTCCTTTAATCAGCTGAGGATTTTTACGATTGCTGATTTGAAGTCTTTTTTTCTGGATTTTATCGTATTTCTTTGGTCATTGGCCGCATTAAGACGACGTCGGACCATATCCATTCTTGCCATTCTTCGACCAACAGCAGTAAGAAAAGTGAGACAAAGACTTTTCTGCTCGTTGGATGATGTTTTTTTTCGGACAAGATGAAAACTGTCATAAGAATTTAGGGACCAATTTACAGATCCAAATACGCTTCTAGCTGGATAGATACTGCTGTGTGTATACATCAAAGCGCCATTACATGGCTTCCAGGGAAGTTACCTATGAGGTCATTCATTCTATTCCCTTTCAACGTCATAAAATCCGAAGAAAGAATCGAACTCAGACTCCTTTTTTCCTCCAGGATTGTGTGTGATTTCTGATATTTATTCGTTTGTCCTTTGTTCATTTTGTGTGCAATATACGAGTGTATATCCTTTTCCGCATTGGCGCAGGGTTTGGGGTGACAATAGAAGCTTTTGGAAACTTATCAGAAAGTGGAATGAACTCTGTGGAACTCTTTTGTTATATGCCATTTTTATATAAATAATAAAACATGCATGAATACTTTATGACAGTTTTTACGGTAATCAAATTTCATTGTGAATGCGGATGAATTATTAAAAAGGTTCTTAAAGAAGTTCTAGGAAAGTTTTTGGGTGCCGCCGTGCCGCCTCGTCAAAACTTATTACTAATTGGGGGTTTTCGTCTCTATCTATCTCTATATATTTTTTCGGGGGATCCAATTTTCTTATATACATCCATCCATACAAGAAAAAAACACAGAACTGTAATTTCAATCCATCAGGGTTCATCTTCTGTTTTAGTTCTAAATTACTAATAGACCAAGAGCCAGCGACGTATTTTGGGTTGTCATTTCATTAGTCATGAAAATTTCCACACTGAATCTTATACACCTGCTGAACAATAAAAGCTAGTTCTGGCAGCCCCCAGTGGCCGGAATGTAGTACCCTAAAATTACAAAAGGGGTAGGAAATAAAGTTCAATTTTGTTATAGTATTAGTCATGAATTTTCAGGAGATTATTTTTGATGGTATTCTCTATTTATAAAAATTATTGCCAGAACATTTACCCGTCACCAAAGTGCCGCCAGAACGCTGTAAATATTCATTTAACAAAACGATATGTTTGTTATTTCATTATAGTTCAGTCGACAGAGTCAGACTAAATGTTAACTCACGAAACTTTTTCTAAAAATATAGTTTTTCGTGAGTAGAATATGTTAAAAAAAAGGTTTGGAAAATCGGTTGTACGCTACCCCTAAAAACAACCCCCTAAAAACAGAAAATTTCGTTTTTGGTTAATATCTCTTAAACGGAAAGTCCTATCCTAAAATATTGTTTACAAAGTTTGTAGATCATGCGATTATCTACAAAAAATGATATTATACATTTTCCCGTACGAATCGCTGTTTATGAGATATCGCCGTTTTAAAGATTTAAGATACTCATCCCCTAATTCTCAACTTGTATAGGTCATCAGACGTTCAATAAATCCTCTGTTGCACTACATGGCTATTATTTTCAGGGGTGATTCCAGGATGGTTTTGAAGAGACAAATTGTTCTAGAGAGGGGGCTATGCCCACTATCCACTACGATACAGGGTGTTTACCAAAGAAAAAATGAAATTGTTTTTTTAATATCTACAATATAGGGAGGTTCAAAATATGACCAAAATTCTAAAATATTGGAATTTTTCTGGAAAAACGAAGAATATTGGGATTTAGATGACACTTTTTAATTCCATATCGCGTAAACGGAGTCCCTAAAGTTCCTGTTCTAAATATCATATAAAATAATACACATTTACCTAAAAGATGAACCTAATTACATTGCTCTACGATAATTCGTCTAGGAGTTATTCAACTTTAAGTAAATATTTAAAAATACATTATTTACTTTCGTAAACACCCTGTATCGTAGTGAATAGTGGGCATAGCCCCCTCTCTAGAACAATTTGTCTCTTCAAAACCATCCTCGAATCACCCCTGAAAATAATAGCCATGTAGTGCAACAGAGGATTTATTGAACGTCTGATGACCTATACAAGTTGAGAATTAGGGGATGAGTATCTTAAATCTTTAAAACGGCGATATCTCATAAACAGCGATTCGTACGGGAAAATGTATAATATCATTTTTTGTAGATAATCGCATGATCTACAAACTTTGTAAACAATATTTTAGGATAGGACTTTCCGTTTAAGAGATATTAACCAAAAACGAAATTTTCTGTTTTTAGGGGGTTGTTTTTAGGGGTAGCGTACAACCGATTTTCCAAAACTTTTTTTTAACATATTCTACTCACGAAAAACTATATTTTTAGAAAAAGTTTCGTGAGTTAACATTTAGTCTGACTCTGTCGACTGAACTATAATGAAATAACAAACATATCGTTTTGTTAAATGAATATTTACAGCGTTCTGGCGGCACTTTGGTGACGGGTAAATGTTCTGGCAATAATTTTTATAAATAGAGAATACCATCAAAAATAATCTCCTGAAAATTCATGACTAATACTATAACAAAATTGAACTTTATTTCCTACCCCTTTTGTAATTTTAGGGTACTACATTCCGGCCACTGGGGGCTGCCAGAACTAGCTTTTATTGTTCAGCAGGTGTATAAGATTCAGTGTGGAAATTTTCATGACTAATGAAATGACAACCCAAAATACGTCGCTGGCTCTCCCTCTATAATTTTTTTATGAGTTACCCTTCTTTTCTCCACGAAAAAAAACGTTTCATAACCCTGCCTTCTTGGAAATCTGATCCTAAGTTCTAAGAAAATATTTTTTTCATCATTTCTTGCGCTGACCTCAGCTAGAAAATTTAGGTCTAGCTAGCATGTTCTCTGAACTTGAGAGATAGGTGGAACTTTATAAGATCTTATATAGATTTGGGTTTAGGTAATAAATTTTTTATTCTTTAGCAGATGATTTCGGAATCTTGGGTGGATTTTTAGTGCAGATTAAAGTTTTGCCATTTTTTTTAATGCGTGCAGTAAAAAATAAAGAAGATTTTTAATCATTAGGTATAAGCGTTTTTGAGTCATATTAATCTAATTAAAAAAAACAAAGAAAAGATTATTTTGAAAATAAAATAAAAATCACATTCTCACAATTGCGCAAACAAATTAAAAAACATAGCTACAATTACATATGTGGGATTTTATTCTATATCTATATCTGTCTTAACCAGCATGGCCGCCTGAAATTTGACATATCGTCGTTTCGACATTTTGATATGACTAGTTTACTAAGGGCCCTTTTAAACGGGCAGACACCGTAAAGGAGTGGCCCATTAGTTACGCAAGGCGTTTAGAGTGAAGGGGGTCGACCCGAATCTCACCCAATCTCACATGGGGAAAAGGGGGTCCCGGCAAATATCACGTAACTTTTTTCCCCAAGAAACAGTGTAAAATTGCTAAAAACTGGGTTAAATTAAGTAAAACACGTTTCTCCACTAAACACCCTCATTCACCTACAGGTCGCCGGCAGGCCGCGGCCTTTCAGGCCAGGTCGGCAGGCATGGCACGATGAAGGCCACTTTTTACTCAGTCTGACTGAGGAATGAGAACTTCAAGTATCCGCCTGACATGTCATGCACGTGACGTCATGATTCCCTACAGACACATAGGCGAAGACGACAGTTTAGCATAGCAGGTTGTTAATTCAAGTGCGAAAATGTTCATGACCTCAACGAAAATTTTATAGGCACACACAGATTGGTGACGGTGACTGGAAAAACGTTTAAAATACACGGACCGCCATATTTGTTATCGCAATGGACAGGCGCGGAGAAGTCAAATGTATGGGAAATTCTCACGCCGCGGCCGTGAACACCCGCGAACAAACGATGGTTGCCGAGCCTTGCTTTCAGTTTCGAGTGGATACGGCGTGAAATCGTGCCGTAAACTCACGGCTTGAAAGGACATCAACGAACGGACGAACGAACGAAAAATGTTAAAAACTATTGGATTTTTGTTGTTGCTTACATAACACCTATGTCAAAACTTCATGACTTGTTCTTGTTTAAATTTTCTTTTGCCTTCTCATCCTAGCAACAACAACAACACTGGAACTGTTAAAATGTCCGTTCACAGTCCGCTGAAAGTGTCCATGAAAATTCTCTGCCCTCCCCTTAAAATAAAAGCGTATTTTTTAGTTTTTTCAAACTATTTATTTTTATTTTTTGTTTTTGTTATTTTTCAACTATTATATGTCCGCCATTTTGTGCTGACGACGATATTAGATTTAAAATGAAATGACGTTACACAGCTGTATTCTACACTTTCATTTGATACCCATTCCGTGGGCTCGACGGAAGTCGAGTTGAGTTAGGGTCGACTGAGCCCGACTCAGCTCTGCTACCTAAGTTGAGGTGAAATATACAGACGTGAGTTCAGTAACGAACTTGCCCATCAACCGGATGAATATAATCGGTCATGTTTTTTGGGGTACATGTGACTGTGGTGCGCTCATTAATCAAACGAAAATTGACAACACGGAGTTTGTACTCCCTGTTAGGCTGAAGCCACACCGAACCAGGCAGAACAAAACAAAAGCAAATTTCCATACTAATTCACACAACTCAAAGCAAAACAAGCAAAACAGTTTTCCAAAATGTATGGAAATTTGCTTTTGTTTTGTTTGCCTGGTTCGGTGTGGCTTCAGCCTTAGGGAATCCACTAGGCACTATTTTTGCGGGATCAGTAATGCGGGACTAGACGTGTGGGATCCGCGGGATTCGCGGGATATAGCCAGTAGAAGCACCTCTTATAAAAACCGGGAAATATTTAAAAGTAGGACAGATTTAGGTCCTCCGAGTCGACTGATTTGCAATTCCAGTTGCACATGCATCTGTTTCATCATCTCTCCTGTATATGGCAGTGGGAATCCATACACGGGTAGACAGAAACGATACCGATTTGAAACTTGTTTGAGCTGCCCGCGGGCAACTGTTCTTGCTGGTCCGAAGCAATATCCGTTACGTGGTTGCACTTGATTTAAACTACTTAAAATTTAGCCAAAACCTGTAAACCTGCTATGTGGGAACAGAACACCGATTGATCCAAAGTCAGTTGTGTTCGTGTGTGGACAAAAGTTGAATTTTGGTTGCTAATTAGTTGTGCGCGTGTGATCATTGTGAAACTAGTTTGAAATAGGGATTTATAATCAGTTGAATCGTGTGCATAGGGCCTTAAGCCTCAATTATACTGGACGCACACGCAACGGAACACAACAGACCGGATTGAAATGTCAAAATGAGTTTCAATACAGAGAAATTATGTATATTGAGATGGTTATACTGGACCAACGGAACGGACCGGATGAAAGTTTCAAAAATTACTAAACTAAAAATTTTAATCATAAGTCCAAAATTTGGTAAGACCTTGCCGAAAAATTAGGAAGTACAAATGATAGTTGCATACGTTCGATTCCGTCAGTATAACCAGCAAAATCCCACTCCGTTCACTCTCCGCTTCTTTGCTTTCCGTTGCGTCCAGTATAATTGAGGCTTTATACTTCACAAAATATTTAAATTCGTTAGTTGAAGATGTCTGCCAACTAAGCAATACAGCTTTAACCTAAAATTGTCTAAGTATATTTAGGTGTGTGTATTCGAACGTGATCAATTACTAAGTTTCCAAGCATGGTTTATTCTGGGTTAACTCAGAGTAAGCGCCAATGGAAACGGACGTTGGGTAAAGTTTCGTTGAATCCAATAAAAATCGTCGAAGCACGTGGATTTGAATCGGGTTTTGCATATGGGTTTGTTTAAGTGCGTTTACTGCACATAATATCAACGGAGACACGATGTAAAATTATTTATCTGTCACATCAACCCAGAAAGGTCATCGTAAGCTTTCTGTAAACTCAGCAAATACTCTACTCTAGTTCATGGAAACACAGTAAATGTCAAGTTACTCTATAGAATCTATTTTTTTGCAGTCTTGCAAATTCCGCTGATTCGCGGGATTGTTCTCGACGAGATTGAGATTTTGATGCGGGATTGGGTTCCCTACTCCCTGTATAGTCTTCCTGGCAAAAGCAGAGGTAGCTGCTTCTGTTGTCATGTGATCCGCGTTGACAAATAGAAACAAACATAAATTTTTGTTACGCTGCTTTGGATGTGAATCGACCAATAGATGTTGTAGGAGTTAGGAAATACTGACTGCGAAAGATTGTTCCACGGTCGAGTTATTCTATGCTTTGTTCTTTTCTAAGTAATTGTCTCATCATAAATATCGGATCTGTGGTAGGTCTATTACCGTTTACCCTCTCTTCGGATTTGTTACATATTAAAGTGTTATACATATATTAAAGTTTTTATTTTTCTGAACATTTGCGGTTTTGCATAATCCAGTTGTCTTTTATTGATGCTAAAAATTAGAATAGGTGAACTTTTAACTTCGTGTTTCGAATGATTTTCAGAAATAAAGATACGAGATCGTCTCGGAAATAAGATGAGAATGCGGTCGAGCACTAGAGTTAAAATAAACCTATCATTTTACAACCCACTAAATTGCAAATATAGGTTAACAGAACAGAACCACTTTAAATAGTTTTCAAAGAACTTCTCTTTGTTCTCTAATGAATTTTACTTGTTTCTATTTTAACTTTATTTTATGTTCAGCTAGTTTTGATTGCGGTTAGACTCTTTAAGTTATTAAATAAATAAAAAAACGCCCGAGTTTGAAAACATAAATATATTTATTATCTATTTTGATACATAAAAATAATCACCAGCCACATCGCCGCGCACTGATACTATTCTGCAGCCAACAAAAATTGAATTGATTAAGTTTCTATTCAGCTTTCCTCGAACCCTTTTCTTTATGAATGATCTAATAAATAATTCAAAAAAAAAACAACGACAGCAACAAAAAAATATATTCACAAGATAGTTTTAAGCTGATATCTTGAAATGAGCTCGAAAAAACTTATATGCGCATAGATTAGCCATGAAATCCCGATCCCCCTCGGAAATGTATTTCTTCTTCAGAATTTATAGTCTTTATAAATCGCAGCAGCAGCAGCGAGCGGCATTGTCCATCTGCTGGGATGAACCAAAAAAAGAAGAAGAAAGGAACGCTATGCCTCTGCTCCTTTTATATAAAAATGAACTATAAGCGCGCGGAATTGAATCAAGAACGAGTTCCCGCATGGCGCGGCGTTTCTTCTTAATATTTTCGCTTCGTCCATCGTGTGTTCTTTCTTCGAACCGGCAATATTCGCCTCGATTCGCCCTTGCTCGACCGAACAATGGGTTTTGACACGTTCATCCGTCCACTTATCAAAATGTCCGCGATGTCATTTATTCCCTTCAATGTTTTTTTTGCTGTTGCGTCGGTTGCTGGCCTGCTCTCGCCTGATTTAATTTGTAAAACGCGAAAGCAACAACACACAAAAAAAGGATTAATAAAAAATCACCAAGAAAATGGCGCTTGTGCGGTGAGAAACTAGTTTTGCGTATATTTCCCTACGTGATGAACGCGTCCCTTTTTTTAATATCGCTTGCACGTTGTCCGCTCGTCGGTTTCATTTTTCGCACTCCCCCTTTTGCATTATTTTGTCAGTCGTGTCCATTTCATCTGCGTGTACTAAAAATTTGTTGATTACCCTTTTTTGCTGTCGTTGTTGTTGTTGATGTATTTGAGATTGCGCGATGGGATTGTTGATGTTTTTTACTTAACCCCGGCTTTTTTGCCATTTGCATTTTACTGCAATAAATTTTATAGCTGACGATCATTACGCTGAAGTGAATTTTTGGGTTGGGCATATTTATTCCTGGAATTAGTTCAGGAAAGAATTTCGGAGAATGGTGTGGATCAGTTGTGGAATTTATTGGTAGGTTGTTGTACAAGGGATTTAACGTGTAATGCCACTACGTCAACATCTTAAAGCATTCAATTTTAATATTTTTTTTATCAAGTTATTAAAACAGAAATTCATTGAAGACTTACTCTAAAGGGTGATCCATTTAGAAGTAAAGATCTTTTCTTGATAGATCACGCGGGTTACATATATTGACCCTGAAAGCTCTTCCAAAGAAAACGAATTTAATACCTCTGAATTATCAGAGGTATGTCAATTCGAAAACAAAGAAAAACCAATGGCTTGGTAATAATAAGAATATTCCTCAACACATTTTCGTTCTCATGAAAAAGTGCTGACGGAATATCTGGAGCATCATATATCATAAAGAAACAGTTGTTAGAAACTAAGTATGAAAATAAAGTCAGTTTATCTTCGGTAATTGTTCAAGTCGTTTCGGGTTTATTAATTTTAATAAAATCATTTTCCTTTTTATTTGAGAAAAAGTTTGTGTTTTAATTGTAGTTAGCTTTTTATTATTTTCTCCCAAAATTAAGCTTTTTTTTCAAGAGATAAAAAGTCGTGGAATAGAACTCGCGTGAGTAATGTCAAACAGTCATGGTATTTTTGGTCAGTAATGTTTTGACATTTCATTATGTATAAACTTAACCCGGGACAGCGTTTACAAATTATACAGAAGAAGAAGATCCACTGATTTCTACCAAAGTTTTGTCCAGCCATGAGTCCATTTCTAGCTTAATGTCTAAGCCAGTAAGCCATATGGGTGCTGAAGACCAGCCCGAAGAGGTGCAAGAGTTTCTATTACATCCAGATAAAACAACGGTTTGGTGTTGTTTGTGGGCCGGTGGAATCATCGGTTTTTTCAAAATTTGGGAATAGTTCCAACAAGACGGGGTGGCACTACTTGCCACAAAACCCGTGAAACTATGGTTTTATTGCGAGAACAATT
The DNA here is from genome assembly GCA_949987705.1 of Thereva unica. NCBI lineage: Eukaryota > Metazoa > Arthropoda > Insecta > Diptera > Therevidae > Thereva > Thereva unica. The sequence continues at coordinate 64,019,717 of OX465285.1, read as the reverse complement.
CGGTGAGCAGTTAATTTCACTCTACGCACCGGTGAATAGTCTGGCTAAATATCAATACCATCGATCTCTAGGCTTTTTCCTTTGATGCCGTAGAGACCAAAGTCTAGAACATGGATAAGCCGGCTACGATTGAGGAATTAGAAGCCAACATTACTCCCGTCATTGTTTAAATATCACTCGAAATCATCGAATATTTGAACTTCAGCCAACAAAAGTACATTTACATGGATCACTCAGTAGAAAAGAATACGAATGCCCCAACATAATCTTGTATTACGTATACTTACTTCAAATATAATTGCTAATGGTATAAAGAACTCGTAAAGTGTTTTCAATGAAATCGTTGATGAGGAAATGAAGAACAAATTTTGAGACAAGGACTCAGGCCCTAGCAAGGGTAAGTGGTCGTCAATGTCGTTGCATGACATATGGCGCCATCTTGTTGAAACGAAATGTCATTCAAGTCAATTTTGTTCAATTCACTTCGCACACTAGATGAAATCTTAGCTTGATAGAGTTCTCCACATTGGCAGTGAACTTCTTTCACATTCAAAAAAATAAGTAACAAAATCAATCCTGGAAAAATGCACTCTGATCGTACTAAACCGACAATCACAGTTCGAATTAATCAGTCCACTGAATCCTGTATCATGCGGCTTAAAATGATTTTATGTCAAAAATCGTCCTCTGTAATCTACGATTTAATGCGCCCGATTACCATCGCCAGAGGTTCGTGGTTCGAATCAGTTGATTATTATGGCCGAAGGCGAACCGATTTTTGTTCCTGTTGCTCAATATTTGCTCTAAAGCTGGTGACAGATACGCTCGAAGTTGGTCAGTTTCACATGGGCCAACAGCTAACCAACAAAATTTGCTGTAATCGTCAATTCCCTTTTGAAATTGGCTGAAAAGTAGCGTGGGCTTTACACGAGCTAACTTTTCCAACCAACTGAACGTCAGAATGTCTTAGATTATTGTTGTTGTTCTTGATGTTAATTCTCCCATCTGTCATTTTTCTATTTTCTTCCAGAAACAAAAAACTAGAAAATACACACATCTGCCAAAAAGTTGACTCAAAAATCCAGTGAAAGAGTTGGTTCAAAAAAATCGGCCCACCTCAATGTCCTCTGTTACGACAAACGACGTTTTCAGACGATTTTTGTTGGTTAGCTGATTGCAGCATAGGCCAGTTTCACACGAGCCAACAGCCAACCAACAAAAATCTGCTGTCATCGTTCATTCCCTTTTGAAGTTGGATGAAAAATCGCATGGGCTTTCACACGAGCCAAATTTTCCAACCAACTGTACGTCAGAATGCTTTGCTTGTTGTTGTTGTTTTTAATCTCTCTTTCTCTTTTCTGCTGTTTCTCTCTCTTTTCTGCTAGTAAGAAAAAACAACAACAACAACACAGCTGTCAAAAAGTTGACTCGGAAATCCAGTGAAAGAGTTGGTTCAAAAAATCTGCGCACTCCTTCGTCCTCTTTCACTCTCTTCTCCACAAACGACGTTTTCAGTCGATTTTTGTTGGTTGGCTGTTGGCTCGTGTGAAACTGGCCATAGCTGGTGCATTTTTTGACGTTTACGAACTCACACATCCTTTTTATACATCTTAATGTCACAACAGTTAAAACTTTACGAATTCCAGTTGGTTTTAAGCAAACAGAGGGCCAATCATTGAACATGATTCGATTGAAATTATTTACGATTTGTACTTACGACCCGATTTTTATTTGGTATCACTGTAGGTAGTGCCATATGAATGTACGATTTTTCATAGAAACCACTTTTTCTAACATACATTTCAACTTACGACTACTCAAATGCCATTGGAAATTTTCACGACTGAAAGACAACGATTCGGCAAAAAATCGCATCAATGATTCCATATTTACGATTAAATTGAATCGAATCGGCCCTAGGTCAATATCGGACCAGCTGCTGAACTTAAAGCTAATTCTGGGGCTCTATTACTAAATACGAATCGATCTAAAATATTTACGATTCGATTTGAATTTGAAGTGATTGCCATTTATTTTTTCGATCATTTTCACCACAGCCAACTTCACTTGTAATTTGACAATTAAGTTGATTTTGCCGAGATATAATTAGTTTGTAAAGATTTTCATTAGTGAATATTATTACGATAAAGTTTTTAGTTTGTGACAATAATATCAGAAATGTTTAGTCATTTTTCGAGTAGTAGCGACAGTGATAACCAGGACAGACCGCGCTCTTGATGTGCATTTGCTAAATAAACACTAGGCGCTTACTGTGCATTAAAAAAGAAGGTGACAGACGCCATCTGTATGACATTAAAGCCTGAACTACATTGAAAAGCAGTGCAGTGCAGCACTGCGAAGTGAAATTTAAACTTCTTGTAACTGAACGTGGCAACTCACATTAACTTCACTGCCTTGCATTGCACTGCACTGCGCTGCCTTGTCTTAGGCTAATTTCTAAAAAACTACTTCGCACTGCATGCCAATTTCTAAAAAACATCATATGAAGTTGTCATTGCCATTGTTGTCAAAATGGATGAGTAAAAATTGATGGAATTAGTGAGAAATAAGGACTTTCTAGACAAAAAAGGTCACAGGAACTACAAAAAAATTACAAAAGGCTATATAGGAATAGCCAATGTCAAAATACTGCTTATTCAATGTGTCTTACCATGCGTTCTCTAATAAACTACTGCAACATACTGCGCAGTGCTGCACTGCACTGCTTTTCAATGTAGTTCAGGCTTAAGTATAAAGGCATTTTGATGTTGACACGTTTTTTGACAGCGACAACTTTGAAATCTTAAAAATGCAATAAAAAGAGAAGTAATGAACAATAACAAGAAAAAATACGTAAAGAAGCATATCTGAAACATTTTATTTTAAAATATTTCGCCTTAAGGAGAGAATAATGTATCATATTAAACATCACTGGCGAATAGCAAGCAACGAATAACTCACTGGCGAAAGTAAAGATCCAAAATTCAGCTCCGTGAAGTTGGCCGGGAAAAAATCCCGGCTGGGGGGTAAAACCGCAAAATCGATTGTCCATCGTTAGACCACATTTTACCCCCCAACGGGTACGTTTTACCCCCCTCCACTTTTTTTTTATTAACAAAAACTTTTTTCCCGGCCAACTTCACAAGCCGGGAAAATTTACCCGGCTAGGGGGTAAAACGTGCTATTTGAAAGGCCTTCGTTAGTCCATGTTTTTCCCACGAAAAATTTCGTTTTACCCCCTCCCAAAAAAAATTATTAAATTTTTTTTTTTTTCAAAAAAATTTTTATATATAGGTATATTTTTTTTTTTTTTCAAAAAAAATAAAGGGGTTGAAGATAAGGGTTGGAAAACGTTTTACCCATTTCAGATTAACCCCCACGAGATTTTACCTACCCTCAGATTGGTTATTCCACCCCTCCGAACTTAGCCGGGATCGAACTTGTACTTAGAAAAATCCCGGCTAACTTCACATTCTCGAAAAAATCGGAGGGGTTGGAGATAAGGGTTGGAAAACGTTTTACCCATTTCAAATTAACCCCCACGAGATTTTACCTACCCTCAGATTGGTTATTCCACCCCTCCGAACTTAGCCGGGATCGAACTTGTACTTAGAAAAATCCCGGCTAACTTCACATTCTCGAAAAAATCGGAGGGGTTGGAGACAGGGGTTGGAAAACGTTTTACCCATTTCAGATTAATCCCCACGAGATTTTACCTACCCTCAGATTGGTTATTCCACCCCTCCGAACTTAGCCGGGATCGAACTTGTACTTAGAAAAATCCCGGCTAACTTCACATTCTCGAAAAAATCGGAGGGGTTGGAGATAGGGGTTGGAAAACGTTTTACCCATTTCAGATTAACCCCCACGAGATTTTACCTACCCTCAGTTTGGTTATTCCACCCCTCCGAACTAAGCCGGGATCGAACTTGTACTTAGAAGAGTCCCGGCTAACTTCACATTCTCGAAAAAATCGGAGGGGTTGGAGATAAGGGTTGGAAAACGTTTTACCCATTTCAGATTAACCCCCACGAGATTTTACCTACCCTCAGATTGGTTATTCCACCCCTCCGAACTTAGCCGGGATCGAACTTGTACTTAGAAAAATCCCGGCTAACTTCACATTCTCGAAAAAATCGGAGGGGTTGGAGATAGGGGTTGGAAAAGGTTTTACCCATTTCAGATTAACCCCCACGAGATTTTACCTACCCTCAGATTGGTTATTCCACCCCTCCGAACTTAGCCGGGATCGAACTTGTACTTAGAAAAATCCCGGCTAACTTCACATTCTCGAAAAAATCGGAGGGGTTGGAGATAGGGGTTGGAAAACGTTTTACCCATTTCAGATTAATCCCCACGAGATTTTACCTACCCTCAGTTTGGTTATTCCACCCCTCCGAACTTAGCCGGGATCGAACTTGTACTTAGAAGAGTCCCGGCTAACTTCACATTCTCGAAAAAATCCGAGGGGTTGGAGATAAGGGTTGGAAAACGTTTTACCCATTTCAGATTAACCCCCACGAGATTTTACCTACCCTCAGATTGGTTATTCCACCCCTCCGAACTTAGCCGGGATCGAACTTGTACTTAGAAGAGTCCCGGCTAACTTCACATTCTCGAAAAAATCCGAGGGGTTGGAGATAAGGGTTGGAAAACGTTTTACCCATTTCAGATTAACCCCCACGAGATTTTACCTACCCTCAGATTGGTTATTCCACCCCTCCGAACTTAGCCGGGATCGAACTTGTACTTAGAAGAGTCCCGGCTAACTTCACATTCTCGAAAAAATCCGAGGGGTTGGAGATAAGGGTTGGAAAACGTTTTACCCATTTCAGATTAATCCCCACGAGATCTTACCTACCCTCAGTTTGGTTATTCCACCCCTCCGAACTTAGCCGGGATCGAACTTGTACTTAGAAGAGTCCCGGCTAACTTCACATTCTCGAAAAAATCGGAGGGGTTGAAGACATTTTAGCTGCCCTTTATTTCTATGGACCACTCTTCGTATCGTAGCCCAGTGCGCCAAAGTAAAAATCCTGACTGAGATTTTTTGATTGAAAATACCAAAGGTTTGGGAGAATAATATTGCTCTAAGTAATTGTCAGACAATCATCTTTCAGTGTCACTTTGATATTTTTAGTTTAGTTTTAGTTTAGTTTAGTTTTGTTATTATACATTTTTCAACGGCATTTTGTTCACACCACATTAATCACACCATTATCATAAGAACATAAGTTTCAACTTCCATGTGCATTTTTTATAAAAAAAAATAAAAGTATCATACTATATATCATATCATTTCAACTATGACTAATAATCCAATCAATCTAAAATAGCTCCATGTAATTTTTGCGTTAATTGCCAACAAACAGAGAACAAAAAATATGGTCATATAGAAAAAAATTCTAAAAAAGATAGCGTCTTTTTTTTCGGAATTTGGAATGGCGAACCTAACCTTAAAAATTCTGGAAACTGAAAAAAAAAAAAAAAACCGTTTTTAGCGAATAAACGAAAAGCGTGACCTCGAATCGAAAAAAATCAAATTATAAAATTGTAGCTATATTGAGTTATAGGTTAGCGCACAAAATACATATAGATAAAAATGGGAAAAACTGTCGAAAATCACGTTTTTTTAATTTGTTAATAACTTTTGTTTAACATCACTTACATATTTGTTATTTGGTACAAATATTGCTTCTTGCTAGCTGAAAAAACGGTGTAATTTTTGTTGCGAAATATTGAACAGTTTCCTTGAAATTTCACTTTTTGCAAAAAAGACGTTCTTTTAAAAACGCTCCTCTTGGTCCGTGGATTTTGCTGGATCAACGTTCGAGAGCTTAAACTTTTCTTCAAACCTTGTACTATCATGTACAAGTTAAAAATAGTGGATTTAAAAGCGTAAAATGCTCAAAATGGCCCCAAAATGTATTAATAATGAAAAAAACATATGTTTGGTGGAAAAAACTGACTTTCTGAGTCTGTTTTTCATTATTAATACGTTTTTGGGGACCATTTCTCAACAAATCCATTTCCATTTGACAAAAATCTCAGTCAGGATTTTTACTTTGGCGCACTGGGCTACGATACGAAGAGTGGTCCATAGAAATAAAGGGCAGGTGAAATGTCTTCAACCCCTCCGATTTTTTCGAGAATGTGAAGTTAGCCGGGACTCTTCTAAGTACAAGTTCGATCCCGGCTAAGTTCGGAGGGGTGGAATAACCAAACTGAGGGTAGGTAAAATCTCGTGGGGGTTAATCTGAAATGGGTAAAACGTTTTCCAACCCCTATCTCCAACCCCTCGGATTTTTTCGAGAATGTGAAGTTAGCCGGGACTCTTCTAAGTACAAGTTCGATCCCGGCTAAGTTCGGAGGGGTGGAATAACCAATCTGAGGGTAGGTAAAATCTCGTGGGGGTTAATCTGAAATGGGTAAAACGTTTTCCAACCCTTATCTCCAACCCCTCGGATTTTTTCGAGAATGTGAAGTTAGCCGGGACTCTTCTAAGTACAAGTTCGATCCCGGCTAAGTTCGGAGGGGTGGAATAACCAATCTGAGGGTAGGTAAAATCTCGTGGGGGTTAATCTGAAATGGGTAAAACGTTTTCCAACCCTTATCTCCAACCCCTCGGATTTTTTCGAGAATGTGAAGTTAGCCGGGATTTTTCTAAGTACAAGTTCGATCCCGGCTAAGTTCGGAGGGGTGGAATAACCAATCTGAGGGTAGGTAAAATCTCGTGGGGGTTAATCTGAAATGGGTAAAACGTTTTCCAACCCTTATCTCCAACCCCTCCGATTTTTTCGAGAATGTGAAGTTAGCCGGGATTTTTCTAAGTACAAGTTCGATCCCGACTAAGTTCGGAGGGGTGGAATAACCAATCTGAGGGTAGGTAAAATCTCGTGGGGGTTAATTTGAAATGGGTAAAACGTTTTCCAACCCTTATCTTACACCCCTTTATTTTTTTTTGAAAAAAAAAATATATGTATATAAAAATTTTTTTGAAAAAAAAAATTAATAATTTTTTTTGGGAGGGGGTAAAACGAAATTTTTCGTGGGAAAAACATGGACTAACGAAGGCCTTTCAAATAGCACGTTTTACCCCCTAGCCGGGTAAATTTTCCCGGCTTGTGAAGTTGGCCGGGAAAAAAGTTTTTGTTAATAAAAAAAAAGTGGAGGGGGGTAAAACGTACCCGTTGGGGGGTAAAATGTGGTCTAACGATGGACAATCGATTTTGCGGTTTTACCCCCCAGCCGGGATTTTTTCCCGGCCAACTTCACGGAGCTCCAAAATTCAGTAACAGAACAGTTCGAAATGGGACAAGGTCATAGACAAGGGGATGGCCCCATTACACTTTAATCTCGGCCTAGAATTGGGGGTAAGGAAAACCTCAGCCCAGAAAAGTGCATCAATAGCAAGACACTATGTACAATTACTTGGATATGCAGATGACGTGAACATCGTGGACAGATCCTTTTTGAATCATTGAACAGCTTCCCTCTTTGTAGTTCGTTTAGGGGTGAGAGTTTTAAAACTAAAATTTATATTTTAATAAACTCTTGTGGCTTTGCAGTATTCAGTTGAACTTTATTAAAGCAGAAAAACAAGAAAATTCTACTTGGAAACTCACTTTTGACGCTGTATGCATTTTCCTTTCCTTGTTCAAAATATACGCACATACAAAAAAAATGAAAAAAACAGTTAAATCCACCCCACCCTGAACTTTATTTTTTTAGAATTCCCCAATTAATCCGTAAGAATCCAAAAATTTATAGCCTCTACAACCACAAAAGCTTTAAAAGAGTTCCTCATTTCCTTTTACAACAACGAAAAAAAAAATATTTTTTACGACATTTCAGCCTTTTGGCATAATTGGCCATCGGTCCGCTCCTCTTTTTTAAGCTAACAACAGTAACGGAGGCGAACTTAAAAATTCACTTTTTAACATGTGCAAAATAACAACAATGCCCACCGCCATCCATGGATGCTGATTATTACACTCCCATCCCGAGCTCCCAATAACGTAAAAACGACGTTTTATAGACATTTTAACCACCCACATGTTCACTCAATTCGAGTTCGTCAACCCTGGCTAGCGGAGGAGACGTCTGAAAGTTTTTTTTTTTTAATTTTTTTCTTTGGTTCTTCCCAATCCGCTCCGGTCGCGGCCGGTCGGTCGGTTGGCTCGGCCATAATGTATCGGAATATTCGGAATTGGCCAGACATCTCGCGCATCGTGCGGAGTGAATGAGCTGCTGTTGCCTTCGACTTCAACTTCGACACACCTACTCCATGAAATAAAGCCAAATTTAGAGGAGGTAAAATTTTCATTTACAGCCTTGGCACTTTGGGCCCCCGATCTCGCACGGCCTGGGCATCAAGAGGCATCAGACGCCGGCCATTCCGAAATTAATGACTTTAAGTCGACGTCGGATGGAGAAGCGGAGAAGACACAACACAAAATTCGCCATTAACCTTAAGGTACAACGGCGCTGTAGATGGTGGATCGCGTTGATGCGTAGGCGGCAGGCACTCGGCTGGCTCTGAAGATTCACAACTGTGAAGGCTTGATAAAGCTGTCGGTAAATCACTCATCCAATTACATACTACCAACTTTGGACTTTAATTATTAAGTTAGATGTGGCGGCACACTGGAGCACACCTTTCTGCATCCGATACGTCCGTCACTGTATGTTTACCTTGGGAACTCCTGCTGAAGTGTAGGAGCCAGAACAGTATTTGGAAGAGCACTAGAATTCCACTAGATTCACGCCAGACAAAGTTGAAGGTAAACAAACAAAATCTGCACCATGTTTGGATAGACTGCTTGTCTATTTTCCAGCTCGTTAGGTAATTTTGCATCTTGTAAACAGCTTTCTGCCCCTAACAGCAACTGTCAAGAGCTTTAGAAGTTTTGTTTTTTTGGACAAGAATGTTGATAACTTTTTATCGGGCGAAAAAATTGTTCACACATTTCATTCATGCAAAAGAATATTATTGTGAATAAACATAAACAAGAAAATCCATTCGTTCATGTAAAAGTAATTCCTATTTTCTTGGCAATTCTTACTTGGTACTTAACTTTATTAAGGTTGCTATAAATATCAAAATATTGAGCAAATTTCAATTCGTAATTGTTTTTTTTACATACATTATGTACTTATATTCAAAATACAATAGAATTGCGTTTGCGATATGTCAAATTTTAAAAGGCCTTTGAATTCGCATCTAGAGGGTGCTGCGTTAACAGATTTATTTTGAACTTGACACCAATTTTTTTTTTCTTGTGATATCAATCAATGAAAAGTTAAATTAATGAGGGCGCGTTTTTTTTTGAAATAATAAAATTGGCGACAATTTATTGAATTACACAAAAATCATCAACAACAAGTGGGATTATTAAAACTGCAAAAATAAAATCTTTTATACACAATTTAGGCTGTGTGTCAACATACCATTTCAATTTTTTTTACTTTTCCAATGGCGGCTTTGGTATTCAAAAAAAGTTTATTATTTCTGCATATTTTTAGGTTTCTTTTATTTCAATTTTTGCATAACTTTTGCATTTTTTTATATAATTTTCCTTTTTAGTTCTGGGATAGATTAATATGTCAAGTTAAATGCAAATTACAGCGTCTTTCAAAAATAGATTTCAATTTAAATCGGCATTTTTTTTCGTATTTATTTTAATCTACGGTACAAGCTCTGAGGTTAATAATGGAACACAATATCTGACAAATATTCGCGTCGGCTCTTCTTACAAAAAAGGCTATTCTTTTGATGAAATTATTTCCATCATGTTTACACCATTTCGAAAAGTCATCCGTCTAGGAAATTCTTCACGCAATATAGCCATTATTTCGCGAGATGTGTGATATATCATATCTGGAAATGTTCTAGTTTTTTCTTTTCAAATGTCATCGTTATATGTTGACAGTTCAAAAAAGTTATATTTAGGAGCAAATATAAAACAGGGAAAAAATGTATGTGACAATGCTGGACCTAAACCTACCCCTAAAGATATTGAAACTAACGAAAATAACAATGGAGAATTCAGTCAGAATACAAGGAGAATTGACGGAGTCTTTCCCAGTCAAGCAAGGCTGGGCCTCGGTAGTGTAGGGGTAAGGCGCCTGACTACTATCCCAGAGGTCCCGGGTTCGATTCCCGGCGGTGCCACGATCCTAGCCTTTCCCAATTTCCCACCTAGATAACTTTCCTTCTTTCTTCTTCCCTCTTTGCATTCCTGATTCTTCCTGTCATAGCCTTCACTAGTTGTTCACCGCTCCACCAAGCGCATGTCATCGTTTGGTTGATGAGATTCAACTCGTTTCAGGAGGCATAACACTCCAGCGAGTTGTTCTCGATGCCCCGATGTCAGAGTCGCAAAATGGTTGGGAGTAGGTGAAATAAAATACCGCAGCTAGGGTGTGACAGTTCTTTCTTTCACTTCTCTCTCTATCTTCCGACTAGAGCTGCTGTTCGACATTTCAAAATAAATACATGGTCGACAGTACAAAGGCTCCTTCCCTAAGTCTCTAGTGTGTCACATAAAAAAAAGGCTTAAAGCAAAGCGATGGGCTGGCACCCATGCTATTTAATCTTTGCTTAAACTAGCGGTTTCTAAACTAGGGGGTGGAGGGGGGGGGGCGCTCATAGGGGGTCACCTTTTTTAACACACTTTAAATTCTATGGTCATTGGGCGAGTTTAGGCCCAGGTTAATTTAACTGAGCTAGGAAAGTTAACAACGGCATAAACAACAATTTTTTAGCGCTGTTAGCTAGCTTATTTTGGCTTTTTGGCTTAGCTAAAATGTAGCACGGCTCAATACTGTCAAAAAAAATTGACGTTTGCTTGTAAATTCTAATAATTTTAATAATTTTAATTTTATTAATTTTTTTTGCTTGTTATTAGTTTTAAAATGAGAACTGTCAAATGCCATACTAGAAACGATGCTACGATAACAGCGAATGCGCTGAAATTGTAGCCAATCGTTCAATTGTAAAACTTTGTGGCTTTTCGTAAAAAATATGGGAGAAATTCGGCGCCTTCAGACAACTCAATTAGAAATATAATAAAGCAGGATCTTCATCTCTTCACATAGAAAGTGCAACTTACTCAATGATTGTTGCCAACAGACAAGCCGCGTCACTTACAATATGGAAATTTCGTCAAGAATGATCGATGCCGAACGAATTTTGTTTTAAACTCTTTGGCGGAGTCAATAAACAAAACTGTCGAATTTGGGGAACAGAGAACCCACATATCATTCATTATGAGAAAGTCACTATTTCGGCCGGATTGTGCTCAAAAATCATTATCATTAACAATGCCATCTGAACATTTTGTAAAAAAAATCGAAATGGCGGTTCCAAGATGGCGGCCGAATTTTGCGATTGTGCAACCCGACCCCCGAAGCTAAATTTATTAAAATGAAAGGGTATGGGTGACACCTGAGCTTCATTGTATCACAAAAAAAGGTAGAATACAATTGGCGTCATTCAAAATTCAAAATGGCGGCCAACACCAAATGGCGGCTTCTTTGCAACACCCTCGGTATGGGTATCAAATGAAAATGTATAACGAGTATACTACAGTATGAATGTATGACGGCCATCACCAAATGGCGGAAGCCATATAATAGACAAAAAAGTTGAAAATAACAAATCGCTCATGCGGAAGAGTTACATCTCAAAATTTTACATATTTTAGCTTTCTATATGTATCAACTCAAAATTATGATTAATTTTATGGGAAATAATGTTACATGCACGCTACGCTTTCTGGCCGAGCGCTGGCAACATTGTATCCCTTTGGTGTCGTCACATGTCATATATCACTTACTGAGAAGACGGTAACATTTCTTCTTCTGAAAAAAGAAGTTTTTTGAGTTGTAACCCTTTTCTTCCGGATGAGCGAAATATAGCTTACAAAACTAAAAAATACACTTTTACTTTAAAATGAACTAAAAAGTAAAAAATAATTTTGAATGTAAAGTTTTTATTGTTCCAGCCAGTATATGGAAACAACCTACCTTTCGAAAAGTTTCAGTGTTAATAAAATAAGAATATAGGTAACGAGTCCCACCAAGGCTGGAATTGTGCTCGAAAAAAAAGAAGATAACTCAATTGAAACAAAAAGGCCAAGGATGACATTAGATACCAAAGTCCATTATACCGCCTACAGTATACAGCCTTAAAATCCTTTGTCATTCTCCCGAGATAACTGGAAGTAGGTTTTGTTGTCAGCCCAACCTTGTTCGAATATATCCTTAAGCAGATTGCTGAGCCTTTTCAAGCGATCTGACCTACAATTACAAGGGCTGCCAAGAGTGCAATACATAGTTCCAAATGACGGCTAAGTTCCTTGCTGGTCCCATGCCTCATGAAAAGAAGGAAGGAAGAAAGAAAAAACTCGATTTTATTTCATTAACTCCCATGCAACACTTACCGAGGTTACATTGCACACTCAACACGAACTGAGTTCAATTTTCCGTTCGGTTTGTGTCATCTCGGTCGGAGTGTCATGTAACTAGCATCTGAAAAGTAAGTAAGTATATGGCTGCCTGCGTGCCAATGCATATGGCCGCCTGCAAGGTAACATCATATAAAGGAAAAAAAAAATGTTTAATTAGAAAATAAAATTTATACATCACGTTACCATTGCATGTGTAATGTGGGACATCTTTGACCACACCAAATCTTGCAATGTAAGTGGAGCCTAAGTAAGGCGAATAGGTCTTGCGCAAGAGCAAGAAAGAATGCAAGAGCAAGACCATTTTTAGCAACACTAAATAAAAACCTGAATGTGGTTCACTTAAGGTCGATCCACACATATCCGTGGCGTGACGGCGTCTTCAGTGCAGAATCGGGAGCATAAGCGAAAAGAAATGATTGGTGTGATATAATTCCATGCAAACAAATTAAGAAAGGCGCCAGATATCTGATACAGTGGGGCACGAACGATTTCAGTACCCTTCACGTGTCCGTGAAAAACATAAAAATTTATCCCGGACATGAGGCAAATATTATTTAAATTCAATGGAAAATTTCATAAGAATTCATCAGAAATTTAAGTAAAGTTTATTTGAAATACACCTAAATCTATTTCTGTGCGACCAGCTCCGAAGAGTCTACGTGGGTTGAACCCATTCTCTTCACGCTAAATTCCATGATGCACTTGAGATCACTTCATAACTAAAATGTCGGATGTCATTGAACTTTGATTACTGGTAGGGAAAAAGGTGGTGCTGTGTAAATGTCAGTGAAAAATTTAACACGGAAGCCACTGACACGAAAATCGTTGGCGCCGTGCCGTTACGGGGTTGTGTAGATCGACCTTGATTCGTGTACGACGCACTTTTCTTAGCGATTTAGCGACTTTTATTTTGCCCGCCTGCGTGCTGCCTGTCTGTCTCTCTGTTACGCGTTCACGCCAAAACCTCTGAACCGATTTTGATGAAATTTGTTACAGAGATAGATTAGACCCTGGAGAAGTACATAGGCGAAGCTTGAAAGGGGTGAAGTAGGGGATGAAAGAAGTCAAATTTTTTTGCATTTTACTAAGTTTTGTCGTTCACAAATATATCTTAGGCGTCAGGGCGTTAATGTTTTTCGGTTTAATACAGAAGTTTGTTTAATATAATTTTCTCCATAGTGACAAAGGGTTCCGTTTTCCGATATTTTAGTTAGTTTTTTATTTAATTAATTAGTATGATTTTTCAGCGTTTTTTTTGATCCACTCTCATGTAACCGATTAACCCCAAATGTTGCCTATATGAATATTTCGCGTGACAATGCAATTTGACATTTTTGTAAAAGAAAATCAAGATGGCGGGCGAATTACGCAATCGCGTTTCCCGATTCCCCACATGGGTATCAAATGAAAGGGTATTACCAGTAGAATAGAATTAGCTGTGTGACATCATTCCAAATTCAAAATGACGCCCAACGCAAGTTGGCGGAAGACATATTAAAATAAAAATTCGAAAATATAACCTATCAATTTGATTTTTTGCACATATGCATAGTTTGCGTAACAATGCAATCGGACCATTTGGTAAAACAATTAAGATGGCTGTTCCAAGATGGCGGCTGAATTTTGCTATTATGTTCCCCGACTCCCGATATGGGTATCAAATGAAAGGGTATGACAAATCAAATACAATTAGTATGTAGCGTCATTCTAAACTCAACAGATTGTCGACACCGTATAAAGAGCCTTTCCTAAGACTCTAGCCTTTCACATAAAAAAAATGACGGCCAACACAAAATGGCGGATTACCTTTTTCTTTACAAGCTACTCGGTATGGGTATCAAATCAAAGGGTACGACGAATGGAATACTATTATTTGTGTGGCGTCATTCCAAATTCAAAATGGCGGCAAGTACAAAATGGCGGATTACCTTTTTCTTTACAAGCTACTCGGTATGGGTGTCAAATGAAAGTGTATGACGAGTATAGTACAGTAAGCTGTGTGACGTGATTTTAAATCAAATATGGTGGTCACCAGAAAATGGCCGAAGATATAGACTAAAAAAAGAAAATAAAAATATAGTTTAAAAACACTTTTATTTTAAAATGAAGAAAAATGTAAAAAATAATTTTGAATATAGAGTTTTTATTGCTGCAGCCAGTATGTATATGGAAACAACATACATTTCGAAATGTTAAAAAGCGTGGGGCGCTAAAGAAAAGTTTCAATGTTAATACAATAAGATAGGTAAAGAAATGTGTTCGATTTTTTCTGGGCACCAGGTGCGTTGTTGGGCTGCACGATAGGTGCTAAATTTGTAAAATTGATTACTTTTTTGGACTTTTTCTGGAAAACACAATTTGGAGGAGAAGTGGGCGCCATAAGCGAAGTTCTGCACAGGGCGTCTACTCTCGCCATAGCAAAATCTATGCAGACGATTCTGATTATGTTTGGCTAGGTGTTTATTATGCAGGTGTACAATTTTTCATCGTCGAATAAAGTTGTAACATACACTAAATTTTTGGAAGTATCCAAAATCAATTTTTGCAGATTTGATCTTTTTCATTATACCTTTTTCCTTCAGTGAACTGTGCACTCATAGTCTTTTTTTAATGAGAGGCGTTGCAACGCACGTGGGTGTTTGCTAGTTTTTAATAATTTTAAACTTGTTCGATTCCATTAACTAGTTAAATTTTTTTAAAGTTTTAATATAAGTAAGCGTTGCTGATGCATTATTTTACAAGAGAGGACCGATGCTAAAATACCAGATTAATTACACAAACTTTTCATGCAGCTCCTCTACCTTGTACCAAATTGTGTTGGTTAATTTAAAATTCTTGGGAATAATTAACTGTAAAAAGTGCATGCTCGAACTTATCAACCTGACGAACCACCCACTCTCAGCCGAGCTGCCACTCCAAGCTATATCCCAACAAAAGCCTGGCTCAAAAACTCCATAGGTGCCAATTTATTTGCATCCCTCTAACAGAAAGAAACCCTCTCCCTTCACATCCACAAAGAAATATTTTTCCCTCTCTGTTTTTTTTTTTTTCATTTTTGCAGGTAATTTTCTATGTGGAAAAAGGCATTTTCCCTCTTGTCTCCGCACTCGTCGTCCCCTCTTCAACTACAAAAAAAATCCCTTCTTTCGTGTTTAATTTGCCGTGATTAATACCAGCGTGTCATTGAACCAGGGGCTGCTGCTGGTGCAGCACCAGCAAGGCTCGTGGTGGTGAATACGCCAAAATCAAAGGATTTCTTTTGCTTTTTTTCTCTCTCTTCCTCGGTGCTCCTTTCCTCCAGGATGCCACTTCAGATGTTAATGAACTTTCGGATCTGGATTTGTGGTGGATTTCGTCAATGCTCCGCTCCTAGCTGGTGTGTTGCTGGGTGGAATTTCCTTTAAAAAAAATCTGCTTTTTCCCGAGAGTTTTCCATCTGTGAATATAAAATTTATTTTTTGTTTTTCTATGAGTTTACTTGATGAAAATTGTATGTTGTTTCGTGTCTTCAATAGGAAAAGGGTTTCTAAGCCGCAATTATGGTAATTAAATGCTGTTTCTTGACTTTAAAATAAAATACTAGACCGTGATGAGAGGGCAGGCAGCACCACCATAATTTCGGGCTTGGCGCTTAATTATATTCAATCAACATCAACGTCTTAACAGGATAACAACAACAGCAAACTTTGTTCATCATCTAATTTTATTTATTTATTACACAAGAAAAAAGAGACACTCATCTCGTAATTGCACATAATTTTCAAGGTCATAAATGCAAAACAAGATTCTAAATCCACGCACATAAAGCGACTGCAATTTGCAATTATCCACCTTACAGCCGTACTTCTTGAACGTTATTAATGATACTGCAGCCAATTTCGATGCATTGGCATTGAAATAATGGCTGAGATTTGCATTTAGTTGCTGCAATATATCAAGCTATGGACTTGATGTTGTCCGTACTTGTAAAATATGTGCACAATGAAATGTACCAACAGTTAGTAGCTTGTGCGCGGCGGTTATTATTGTCGTCGTGAATATGGGGATACGCTTATGGATGGGGAGGGCGGCCCACGTTTTCGTACTTATAGCACAAATTGTTTTTAGAACACACTTATTTTAAAAGGTCGAGTGGTAATGGATCGTCGGAACGGAATATTATTTTTCAATTTATTTTTAACTCCTACACACAAAACATTCATTATTCATAATTTGCGCAAAGTACAATATATTTATATGATTTGTGTGGAACGAAGTATTTTATTTGAAGAAATCTCATTAAATTTAAATCAATTACTTCATTTTCGTATTGTAAAATAAACTCTACTTTAAAGTACTTAAATTTAACCTTACCATTAAATCTTAAATGCTTCACGATTACAGTCGAGGTTTTAGCGGGGATATACACCTAACTATAAGTGTCAGTTATTGCTTGTCATCTTGACATCTCACCACGGTCGTATAGACAGGTCTGCGAACTTCATATACCATCCCATAGAGTGAAGTGTGATTGATATCGTTCGACTTTGAAGTAGTTCTTGAATGGATCACTGGCGGCGCAGTAGTCGAAGTACCAAATTTCGACCGCGTGCTCTTCGTGAACTTCGACAAATACGCCATCTGCAGTCTAAATCAAGAAGCTCCAGTAGCGATACGCGTATCAGTCACAGGTTTGAGCAACGAGTTCGCAGACCTCTCTATACGACCGTGCATCTCACTTATCCCTCAGGCTTTCTTTATCAAAATTTTATCAGCTATTCTAAAATGCAGATGTGTAGCTGCTTGAGGTAATGTTATCGTCGATTTATCGTTTTGATTAAGAAATTTCATGAGTTTATTCAGCAAATTAAAAATACAAGTTTATTCATTAAAATTGAATTTGTCCCCTTCAAAATATTGTCCATAGACTGCAATACACTTATGACTGCAATGCAATACACTTATGAATCCTAGAAACAATTTTTGTACTCGGTTTTCGGTATGGGCCGGTTTTCACGCCCAGGCACCGAACAGACAAAAGGAACGAACGAACTGGGTTTATGGGGAAGACGATTGGAAGGGCGGACAATTTGACGGGACATTGTTTAGTGGAACGAAAATTTTGACTGTTCCTGCGTTTTTGTTGTTGCTAATACAAGAAAGCAAAAGAAAATTTCAAAAGACAAAACCAAAAAGCCAATCTGTTTTAACTAGTTCATTGATTTGTCCGTTCGTTATGCTTAATCTCCAATCGGAAAACCAACCACGAATCAACCAACCGAAGTGCTGCTACCTATTCCTTCGCATTGTAAATTGAGTTACCTGTCTCACTCATGTTTTGGTTGACATATAGTTAAACTATTTAAGTTGCCATAAGAAGTTCAGCGGGTTTCTTGCAGTGATTCTAAGCAGATAACTGTCAAATAACAAGGCAAAAATGAGGTTAATTGGAAGATCGTGCTAATAAATATAATAACACAAAAAGTGCAAATAGCATTTATTTGAAGTGAGAAGTAAAAATAAATTTAATGTTAAAATGTCTCATTCTGCTATTTTAGCTTTATAAAGTTTGTAAATCATTCACTATATCCAAAATTACACAAAGCTCGGGTTCCTTGATGGATAAATTTTAAGAAATTTCTTCCCAGGTGGCAACGGCTTTAGACTCGATCGATAACATTCACTCGGGGATCCTAAATTCTGTCGGCACCGGCTTATCTTCATCCTATACTGAATGACATTAGAAGAAGTACGAAGCTTGTTCGGACAGATATTGGATCGCTGTCTTCAGCAGTGGATCAGAATCACAATGCCCTCAACTCTCTGTCTTCAAAATTTGAAAGCGTATTCGACGGGAGAAACTCCCCCTCTACGACGGTAGTATCTGATGGTGCCCTGCAGATTGGGGAGCAACTTCTTTCCTTACCGGGCTCTACGGCTGCTTCTCCTTCGGAGCGTGTTATTCTGCAACAGGCTGCCAGCAATCAAATCGCGGCCAGGTCTTAAGGCGCGTCGCAAAAGTCGCAAGAATGGTCGAAGTCGCCAAGCCATCATTCGTGATGGTGCCACCTTAAATTCTTCGTCCCACGTTCTAATGAGAGTCAACCTCTACGACGGTCTCAATACTACCCTCTTCCCTTCCAATAGTTGGTGTTTCCCCGGTCACTGAAGCTACAAATTCTCTGGGACCTCGCACCCCTCTGGTTACTGTACCAAGCCCCTGAATATCTTCATCTAGCGATTCTCTCCTAATACTAAGGCGAAGACTCGTAAAGTCAACAAAGCTTCCAAGCCTGTTGCTTCTTTTGTTTTGTCTGCTCCGTTTGTCTGGTTTCTGGCTCGCTGGTGCTCTTTCTAAGCTTTTTATTCCACGGACCTGTACTCGAACTTATCACGCAAAAGCTTCCACTCTGAGCGTCCCACAGATCTTAAAAAACTCGAGACGCTTTCCCTCTACTACCAGAACGTAAGGGGTACAAAATCAAAACTAATGAAATCCTTCAGGCAACGGCGGCTTGTGAGTTCGATGTCATAGCATTCACCTAAACTGGCTCCATGAAGGCATTCTTAATGCTGAACTTTTTGATTCTTCCTACCAAGTCGTGTGAGCGCCACACTGACTCGGAATCTCGTGGGGGTAGCGTACTTCTTGCTTGTAGAAGCCATCTTAATTGTAACCCAATTAATATTCTAACCAGAATAATGAATATTATAGATGGATTTACCACATAGGCATTATAACTAACGACTTCACTTCGGGCCCTGACGGTATTCCACCTGCTGTCCTGAAGTCCTGTGCGGAGGTTCTCCAGTCTCCACTGAAAACCCTGTTTCAGAAATCCCTGGATAAAGGGTGCTTCCCTACGCTTTGGAAGAATTCGTTTATAATTCCTATTCACAAAAGTGGTAGCAAAAACGAAATATCGAATTATAGACCAATTGCGAAGTTGTCTGTTATACCGAAGCTCTTCGAATCAATTATCTATTCTGCGATCGCTCCGATCTGCAAGAGGCTTGTCTCAACGAATCAACATGGTTTTCTTGCAGGTCGTTCCACTACCACCAATCTTCTTGAGTTCACTTCTCATGCTGTCGAGGGCTTCGTTTCTGGTTGTCAAACTGATTGCGTTTACACTGATTTTAGCAAGGCATTTGACAAGCTCTCCCATTCTATTATAATTCTCAAATTAAGAAGGCTTGGCTTTCCGCAAGCACTTCTGGTGTGGTTCCAGTCTTACTTAGCTGACCGGACCTACCAAGTTCTTTTTCGAGGATCCAAATCAGTACCCATTGAAGCATCATCCGGTGTCCCTCAAGGAAGTCATCTTGGCCCTCTTCTCTTCATTTTATCAATTGATGACATTGTTTCCTTGTTAAGACACTGTAGAATATTGATTTACGCTGATGACATCAAGTTATACCGTCACATTAAGAGTATTGAGGATTGCAAACTTTTGCAAGCTGATCTTGACACCTTTTACTCTTGGTGTACTTATAACAAGCTGGTTCTTAATATTAGTAAATGTGAAGTCATGACTTTTAGTAGGAAACGTGATCCTATAATTTTTAACTACACCTTTCTTAATGAAGGTGTCTCTCGTGTAAACTTTGTTAAAGATCTCGGGATTAGATTTGATAGTAAGCTGGATTTTTCCACTCGCATCAACTATATCTCTTCTAGGGGTAGTTTAGTCCTGGGTTTTATAAAAAGGTGGTCCAAAGAATTTAACAACCCCTTGATTACTAAACACCTTTATATTTCTCTTGTCAGACCATTACTCGAATATGCGTCCCAGGTTTGGTCTCCTCACTACTCTGTGCATGTTAGAACTATTGAATCGGTCCAACGAAGGTTCGTTCGATTCGCACTGAATCATCTTCCTTGGGAAAACCCATTAGTTCTTCCATCTTATGAATCTCGGCTTAAGTTACTTAACTTAAGCTCTCTACACAAGCGCCGTGAGGTGGCCGATGTTGTTTTTGTTCATCAGCTCCTTAATGGAAAGGTTGACTCACGTTTTCTAGATCACCGTGCATCGTTTAGAGTGAGTCGTTACAATCTAAGAGGACCACCTCTCTTACAAATCAACTCTTCTAATACGAATTACGGCAGATTCGAACCTGTCAATCGCATGTTCATTAACGTGAACAACAATATTAATGTGTTTGACGTGAGTATTGGTAAAGATGCCCTTAAAAGGAGTCTTTTTAATCTGACGTGATTGCGTACATTTTATGTTGTCTGGTGGGTTACATGTTGGATGCCCTTACTTTTTATTTTAATCTATGTTCAATCTCTACTAATATTTACTAATATTTTATGTTTGCATGTCTCAGCTGAGCCACGGCAGTGGTAAATATTTCTCAGCCCTGCTGGGAAGTGTGCCTTCTGTGTTAGAAGGGAAACTTTATATATGTATATATATATATATATATATATATATATATATATATATATATATATGTATATATATATATATATATATATATATATATATATATATATATATGTGTATGCATATATAGATTTTCATGCTTAGCTGAAAAGTGCGCCTTCTGTGCTATAAGGGTTAACTCTTGCTTAAATAAATAAATAAATAATCGTTACTCGAAAGTGATGGAGAAAAGTGAGTCCAGTCCAAACTCATATTAAAACCTGTTTGAAATGATGGACAAGTGTGCGAAGGGCCTAAGACATCAATCGTGAACCCATAAGGCGGAAAGAGAATGCCTTGGCGGCCATCTTGTTAGGATCCAAAATTCAAATAATGTAGTCGAAATTTAGTAGATAAAAAGTGACACGTTTAGAAAAAACGAAGAAAACTAATTATTTTACGTTTTATCAACATATTATTAAAATAAAGACCGAAACTCAAGCTCAGGAGAACAAAGTGAAGCCTACCAAAATGGCGGACGCGAAACCCCTCATAGCCTCACAGCCATTCGATTACACTCCATGTAGTATTCTTAATCTGAGAAGAAAATGCTAGCAATACCATTTTGTTAACAATTTGTCAGGACATGAGTAAAACATTGACGGAAACCAAGAAAAGATAAAAAATCTTTTTCTTTCATAACAGAAGAATTATTGAAATTCATTTTTAGCTGCTGGAGAAAGTTACCCGAGTTTTTTTTCATGTGACACAACCAAGCTCTCAGGAATCACCCTTTGTACCACTAGTCCGTCATGGCGTTCAAGTCATGGTGCAATGTCTAGTAGTAAGCTTGATCTGAAGATAGAAAAGGGATATGATAGGTTAAGGGTAGTCTGGAGGAGGCAGAGAGCCTCGCGTTTGAAGTCTTAGATGTTATATGAGATCGTTTTGTAAGCAGCCGACCAAGCCACAACCGTCTGGACTACCGAGAGACAGCCTCGTCGGAGTGTTATACCTCCTGAAACAAGTGAATCCCCGCTAACAACAATTTGTGTGTGATTTTCAACCTAAATCTGATGTTTAATATTTTCCAAAAAAAATCAATAAAATGACAATCACACATGCATAAAAAAAATGTCCTTAATCGACTGAAAAATAGAAACCGATTCTATTTTCGCTCAATCCCGCAAACTTCGCCCTGATCCCTACCTTGGCCTACTACCTGACAAGTGACAGTTCGAGTTGACCGATTCATTGACTCGTGTATTATGGGCCTTATCTCCTTTCGGCTGCTAGAGAGCAGGGAACGTTCTGGAACGGTTTCTTGAATTGATCAAAAGAAAGTTTGAACGAGTCTAAATCATGTCTTTCGCGTCAACCATCCCTTTCTGTCTGAAACTCAGATCTTTCGGCACCAGCTTTTATGCTCTCTGCCAGCTTCTCTAAAAGTAAAGTTTCGATGTTAACCGAAATTTTTTGAACACCAAACTCTTGAGTTCTTTTTTGACACGATCGACCAGGAATTTCATAGCTTTTAACGTATTCTCTGCCTTCTTTGAACAACTTATACCATTCAAAAACACTCGCTCTGGACAATGTGTTGCCACGAAACACGCCTTTCAAACACACAAATCGACTGTTACTTCTTTCCTAAACTTTTTTAGTCGATGATTGGACTGAAAGTTCCTACGTACGTTCCTCACAAGCTTTTGGATGAAAGGGGAAATGGAGATGAAGCCCTTCATCTTCTCCACTTCCCCGTTCATCTGAGGAACGTACGTAGGAACGTCCAGTCTAATCACCGACTTACTCATTACTACTTAAGATTTGGCATGAAGATGTCAACACTAAGAAAAAAAACTCGCTTAGATAAGGTGCGATTCACAATGAAAGTTTCAATCTTCAGCTGACGTTTGATTCATTTGAGGCCTGCAGCTTGAATCTGCGAATGTGAATCATTGTACATAAATCCTAAATCGAAAAGTCTTACTATTTTTTGATCGCAAAAGTAATTGTATCGTGATTTAAAGTCCAATTACAATGATGGGATTGAAACGCAATGGACTCGGATTGAACTGTCAAAGTGGTTTTCTTAAAATGCACGGATACAAACGGATTCAACCGCAAGCGCACGGATTCATTTTCGTTAGTTTAGAAATTGCCAGACTTCAAACATTTGGCAAAAAAAACATTTGGATTCTTAAATCTAAAAATTGTTAATTAATAATTTAATTCGTTAGTTATAAAATAATATTAGTTATGTTAGTATTAATAAAGTAATGTGTGTTCTTTGCACCACTTTCGTCTTTCCAATCCGCAAATATTTTGACGTTTAAACGCGACCAGATTCGTTCATTGTAATCAGTGAAGTTTCCTAACCGTTCTGGTGCGTTCTTTTGACATTTAAATCCTCGTAGATCCGTTCATTATAATTGGGCCTTTTTAAACGTTGCGCGTTTTATATCCCCACCAGCCATAAGAATATATAATAAGATCCTTCTGCTCTATTTTCTACAATGACAGGCAAGAGGTCTAAAGAAGAGCGATTGAAAACTGGAACATTTGTTTGGTCCTTTATGTGATAAAATGCGACCGACAATATTTTTATTCCGTGGGGATCTATTCTATTACTTTCAACCACACAAGCAAAACGTAACGCTTTAGAAATATGATTAGTAACACGAAGCTGTTACATAAAGTAATGTCATGACGCACTTGAATAAGAATTTTATTGTATTTTTCCAAATTACTGACTTTAAAAAAAATGACAAATATAAAATCCACCTTGTTAGCAGCGACCCTCTTAGACATTCTTCAAAAGACTACAAATAAGGACATTCTACGCCCAAAAAAACCTGTAAATTAAGCGAAAATTCATACCCCCGTGAAAAATGAACCAGAACAAATCGGATTTTGCACAAACTTGACAAAAAACGCAAAAGTCGCACATCCACACACAGTTCACAACAAAAAAAAAAACCCCGAAGAAAGAAAAAGAAAAGTTTCTCATTTCACATTCTCAATGGCGGCGCCACAATTTATTGTTTGGATTTTGCTACTGAAATGTTTTGGGCGTACGATTTTTTTTGCTTCTTTCTCTTGAAGACATTTTTTTTATCGCTGGCGACGATTCAATGGAATCAAGAAACTTGAGCTTATCTTGAGACGGAAGGAAAAAATAATTCACGGAAAAAATACGACAATAATAGCCAAAAACTAAGTAGTGAAGTTCTCCTCTCCAGCGTACTTCAGCAGGGAAATAACGAGAGAGAAAAAAAACTGATTGTCTCCGCTCGTTCTGCCCTCCCCCACATTCGGGAGCCAAGTTTTGCTGATATCGAAATTCGTCACTAACTTCCAATTCGAATGGTGTAGATGTCGCTCAATGTCTGGCTTTTTTCAGTGACGGCAATCGGCAAGTGGAGGAGAGAAAAATCGTAGAAAAAAAGAATTATAAAATCCCTCCAAAGATCAATGATTCGATTTTTTTCCATGATATTTTTTTCGCCGCCGATTGCCGCCGACAAAACAAATCTTTGGAGAGTTTGATTGGCGAAAATGAAATTGAACACAAAAAAAGCAGCGCCATCGCCAACGATGGGATGGATGTATCGTATCGTATCGCATGCGCTCAAGGTCGATGTTTAGACGCTTTCGTAACCTTTCACGGTGGAATTTCGTTTGTGTTTTTTTTCGGTTTTGTTTTAATTTTTTGTTGTTTGTGCATTTCTTTCTCCTTTATCTGATGAAATCGTTCTACTTGAAATTAATGCGATAATTAGATGTGCAATGACTACGAATGTTTTTTTTTTGGACAAATTCAAGGTTATGTTATTCAGGGTTTGATGTCGCTATGCGATGTTTATTATCGCGAAAAAATTCGGCGTCAGTATTTTGTGAATTACATTATTAAAGTCGCGAATTTTAACACTTTTACACATATTGTTAGTGTTGTATATTAGTGTGATATGAAAGCTAAACAATTTACATTATTTATTTGATAGAGGTTCACAAAAAGGCAGACATTTTCACTAATGGAATGATTTTGTTTGTAATGTAATGAGAAGAAGTGTGAAGTGGAGCTTTTCTACTAATCACAAGAAGTGATGAGTCAAAAATTGCGAACGAAAGAGTACGAGTGTATCGATAAATCAGTCTACCTTTCCTATAGATGGACCTTTAGGAAGGACTTCGCCGTTGAAATATGTACCTTGCAGAAGAGTCGCGGAGTCATCCTGAAGAAGCTTGACCTTGATCCATCGACGGCTCCAAAACATCAGAGATCGTTGGGTAGAGGTTCTAGAGGCGACCAACATCGCACCAAAGGAGCGTTTCAGAGCGGATATAGGTGGGCTCAGTAGATGGCGTAACTTGACCCTGGTCTGGGTTCCGCAATGCAAAGCCAGTCAGCTAGCCATACCGGGAGCCTACTAGGGCTCTGTGATTGAGATTTTTAGCAGCCCAATATTCCGGAACAAAATCGATATTTTTGACTACCACCTACTTTTAGCCAGCCAAAGGTAGAACGCACTGGAAAACTGCTTTACCTTAGGACATCGGTTTCCGAACTGGAGGGCGCGACCTCCAAGGTGGCGCTTATAGCTCAATGGGGGGGGGGATTTTATTGTGCCTTTTTTTATTATACATCTCTTCTACTGAAGCGTCATTCAGTACCATTTTAGCTATGAGTCTATTCACATCGAAAAGGCTCGTTGAAATTGTGTGTGTCGTAAGAAATATGGGAGCAATTCGGCGCCTTCAGACAACACAATTCGTCGTTTGGTGAAGAATTTCTTGGAGTACGGGTCTGTAGCCACTCGCCGGCGTCCACGGCACTCCAATGAAGTTGTTGTAACGGCAATAGAGAGTGTTTCCGATCTCAGGAATTAAACGTGAGTGGAACGACTCTAAAGAAGATTATGAAGCAAGATCTTCATCTCTCGCCTTACAAAATGCAAGTTACTCAATGATTGTTGCCAACGGACATGTAATATGGAACTGCCGTCGCAAGAATGATCGATTCCGAGCCAGATTTTTGGGACAAAATTTTGATAATGAACGAAGCTCATTTTGCGCACTCTGGCGGAGTCAATAAACAAAACTATCCTATTTGGGGAACAGAGAACCCATACGTCATTCACGAAATACCACTCCACGGCCAGAATGTCACTATTTGTGTCGAAGTGTTCTCAAAAGTCATCATCGGACCATTTTCCTTCAAAGTTCGAGAAACCGTCGACGATGCACGGTGCTGGTGCGCTTTGTGTGTCCGAAAACGCGTGGAACAGGTATGACGAACCTTTTTTCAAAAGGCCGGCGCACCTTGCCACACCGCAGCCACTACGATGAAGCTCTTGCAAAATAAAAGTTTATACTAGCAAGCCGAAGACCATTGACAAATTTAAAGCAAACATACAATCCGCAGTAGATGCTATAACGCCCTATAACCTAGCTGATTTTTGTGTACCGAATGGAAGTCATTTAACCGACGACGGCTGATTTGAAATAAACGGTAGAGAATATCGTAAATAAATATTGCTCATTGGTCAAAATCGGCTTTTAGCCATCTATTCTGACTAGGATTCATAGATTTGGTAGAGTAAGCAATGAACAAACACATAACGACCTGTACAACTTAGATGACGCGGAGAATAATAGAGTTAGCGTTACTGTGGGAATGGATATCTATGAATATCTACTTGCTGAAAATGTACTCCATAAAAGTATATTTTCTAGAAGACTTGATGAAAGATAATTGTCACATCGATATAAGTTTTTATGTTTTAATTTTAATTTATTAATCATTACAAAATTGGGAATTGGAGAAGCCGCTTGCCAATAGAGGTTGAAAATTACAAAGAGGTTGCAGTTTGCAAATAGAGGGAAGACGTTTTGCGAGATCTGGAGAAGACGACGTTTTGTTGGAGAAGAAGACGTTTTGCAGACTATAGAGGCTAAAAGAAGACGGTTGAAGAAGAAGACGTTTTATTGAATAACTAAATAATTAACTATTTTATCTCATTGTAAAATAAAGAGTTACAGACAAAAAGTTCTCCAATTAATACCCACATTACGAAGACACAAATCCCAGTCGATTAGAAAAATGAGCAAATCCCAGTTGGTTGCCTTTTCGATTATGTCAGGTGGTTCTTTTTAGAGCTGCGTTTGTTCAGGCACAAGATCGACATGGAAAGCTAGCACTTACCACTTACATACTAGTTCTCGAGAGGTGAGACAACCATAGTACCGGATAGAGTAGGAAAAAAGGAACATGCCAATGAACCTAAGATTCTCATATAGCTTACAGAGCGTACCTTTAAAACTTCCTTGGTAACTTGATGACTGCTAATGTTCAGTTGGTCACTTGATAGTGCAATGTCTTGTTGCAAGATTAGATCGAAGCAAATGTGTGGCAGATTATTCCACAGTTGAGTTTCTTATCCGTAGTGTCGAGGAATCTTTCACAGAAATCAATGAGTGCGTTCAGTTAAAGTTCTATGTAAAACATTTTTGACGTTTGTAGCACATAAAGTCGTTCAGTTAGCAACGATGTTATTCATTTATTTAACATAAACCGATGAAGCTATTCGGATTCTTTAAATGTTGTATAATGACAGTTGACATTTGGTTATAGTAAATTTACCATTTATGACATAACCCAACGCAAATCGTTCAGTTAAGTTTCTTCTTTTCTTTTGCCAGATTTTACACTATGTTACATTATGCCACTAACTGGACGCAGCCAGTATCGAACAGTAAATTCTAGCCGGAAGGAATTAAAAGGATGCCAACGCCACCACGCGATTTTACTTCATCAGCTTGCACTCAATACTACCGAAACATAACGCTGACTGCGGCGATTGAAAAGGAAATGGCTTCCACGTTTATCCTTGCAGAAGTATTATAAGTGCCAGAGAATTATAAGACCTCCGAGAGCATCACAATCTAAGGCCTGTTGTTATTTTCTTTAAATCAAAAAACTATACAACTGCTTTTAAGCCAGTGATGTGTGGCAAATCTAATGACATGTGCGCCGTACTCATATCAGAACTAGAAAATACATACTTCAATGGCATAGCAATTTGCAATCAATATGAATATTGTAAATAACTAAATGGAAAAACGTTTTTTTCGCCAATATCTCGCTCCTACTATATTGAATTGAAATACTGTAAACAAAATTATCACACGTCATACTGACAACAATGCCACCACTGCTCCCCTGCCGCTTGCGTTGTAGTTCGCCTATCTGCTGCTAAGCCAGAGTCAAAACACATCACTCCATAAAACATGAAGCTTTTCCCAAAAAGCATGTTCATCTCCCATTCATGGTGCTGCCTTGTGACAATTGCAAGTTAAATTTTGATGCGAAAAATACTCTAATTTTTTTTGCGCTAAGCGTTTTCTGTTTACTAAGATTCCACGTTCGTCACGTTTTGTTTACTTTTTGTAAAAGTGTCGTCGCCAGTCTGGATACTGGCAGAGGATGTTTATGAAATTCAAATCACGTGGTGTTTTCAAACATTTTCGCAGCAGTTTTTTTTTGTCGTTGCTGTTCTTTCATTTTCTGATTTCATGGCTGAATAAATATTGCCAAAAGTCAAGAATTCGGAATGTTCTTATATTCCTGGTTTATTGGTAATGGAATTTTTATACCATCAGTAAGTAAATGAAAGGCTCTCAAAGCTATTTCACAGGGTTTAATCTGACGTTTGGTAAGGCAATTGGCGGATAAAGGCGTTGATGTAGTGCTGAAAATGTTTAACGAGAAAGGGAAGTTGTAACTACACACATGTTATTACATTCTTATTTTCTACAACGCGTATATCGTCATGCTGTCGCTTTTAAGTTTTCGATGAGCTTTAGTTTCTTCAACCCTTCTTCTACAGAATTGTTAATTGCAGTCCTTTATTGTAGAGTTATTTGCCGTGTTTTTTTAATGAACTATATAGTTCTTCCCCATACAAATCTGAAAACTCAGGTTTTATCGGGGTCTCTATCGAGGTTTTGGGAAATTTTTCAATTTCCCTTTCTTTTCGGAGTGCTGCATACTTTCGGGGGTCGGAAAGACGTAATTTAAAAATAAAAACAACAGGAACGTGATGAGAGCAAATTTATAACAAATAATTGATTTTTTAGAAACATATTTATTATTTTCTAGAGGGGATTTCGTGTTACAGTGCAAAAAATAACACTTAACTTACGTTTAATTTTGAAGTAGGCGCTTCATGTAATTTCCCTTGTCGTTTTTTTAATGAACTCGATAAAAGAACATAGTTCATTAAAAAAACACGGCTATTGTATCTCAGCTTCCTGGCGTCTGCATTTATTATATCAACACATATTTACACCATGTCGTGATATCGATACCAATATGGTTATTATACTATAGCCACTGAGTCATTCCTTGGTGTGGTACACATTTGACAGCTCTGACAGCTAACTGTAATTTGTAAAGCTATTAAAAAAGGTAAACAAATTAGTTTGTGCTCTTTTAAATAATTGTATGTTGATAAATCTGCTTGAAAAGAAAAGTAATTAAAAATTCTTTAAAAACTGTGCTCGGCAATATAAACAGACCAAAATTCAAAATGGCCACCTCAATATGAATTTTCCAATTATGTTCCGATTCCAATAAAAATCGGTTTTTGGAAGTTTTTAAGGTAGCAAATAATGAATTTTTGATCAGAACTTTAAAATCAAAATGGCCGCGCCAATATGGCGGACGAATTTTTCCAATTAAAGTGGTTATCTAGAAGTTTTTAAGGTTGCAAATAACGAATTTATGATCAAAACTTATAAATTTTAAATTTCGGGGTAAAATGCCGGGCGAATAAGTGTCATTTGAATGCCGAGAATGTAGGTTGATCAAGAGTTGGGAAATCGAAAAATCTTCACAACATAGCTTCGAATAGAAGAACATTGACCTTAGTGTATCCTGATCACTTCTTCTATTGTCGTGAAGTTTACCACATTCTGAAATGTAGGAAGTTTCTTAAGCCTGTTTCTACACTGTAGCAATAGGTTTTCAAATTTGTATGAAGATCTCTACAAATCAAATTTTCAAATTTGCGGCGCAGCTCCACACTTCAAAACACTAGAAGTTGATCCGCTCGGGAGTCACATTTTTTCCAGAACAGAGGTTTTTGATGTTGCCTTTGATAGCAGGGTTCTTTTCTACGTTGTAACAGAATTTATCTATCGATTCCTTCTTCTTCGATGGCTGTACAGCCCAATTCGAGACTTGGCCTCCATCAGCTTCTTCCTCCAGACGTCTCTCTGCTCCGCAGCTTGTCTCCAGTTTCTTGTGTTTAGCAGTTTTGCTGCATCGGCAAACATTATCTTCCCACCTTAACCTATCAATTCCACGTCACGGTTATTCAGCGCTGTCCGTTCAAGGATGTTTGCAATTCTTTGGTTTTGGTTGTATTTAACCTTAAGCCCGCTGAACTACTTTATTTACTCTAAATTTAGAGAACTATGGTACAAATATTTAGAACCATGGAAATTTAAACAAAGCACGGAATAGCTGTAAGCCAGATTCAGCGTACCACAATTCC
Source organism: Thereva unica (assembly GCA_949987705.1). Classification (NCBI taxonomy): domain Eukaryota; kingdom Metazoa; phylum Arthropoda; class Insecta; order Diptera; family Therevidae; genus Thereva; species Thereva unica. Next base: position 63,989,330 of record OX465285.1, on the reverse strand, counting down.
TGATGTGTTTGCGTCAGGGATGCCAACTTGGGATTTTCCCTCAAAAGTACGGGCAAAAATCCTAAATGGGGGGGGGGGCTTAAGATTTTTAGGGGGCTTGTAATAATGCTCCAAAATATTTGAAATAGCTATACGTAATTTCTCTTAGCTTTTTATTCGAATTCTAATTGGTTGCTAAATTCGTTTGCGGTAATTTGAAAAGCCTGAAGCAAAAAGTCGGGTAACGTGATTCGAACGAGACCGAACGTTTTCCACGACCAAATTTTCCAGCAATGCAAATGGAAATTATAGGAGACGCCGCACCATTTCCGGCAATATTCCCCTAAAATATTGCCTGGGAAACGTTACCCTAGGTCAGGGGGTGACGAACTTAGCACGCGTGGGACGAATGAAAAATGTATGGCACAAAACATCGAGGCAGTATTTCTATAGTACGCCTAATATCTTGAAGCGTACTTCAACTACAAATGTAAACGCAAGCAGCTCAGCTGGAGTCAATCAAAAATATTTGGGCCAATCAAAAATATTTGGGTCAATCAAAAATATTTGGGTCAATCAAAAATATTTGGGTCATCATTATAATAGCTGCGATCCATTGTTATTGGTAAAGTTCGACTACCCTTGTTTCATATACATTTTTTTTAATAAGGATTTTAGGGAATTTTAGGGGAATTCGACCTGTCTTTAGGCATAAACAATTTTACGAGTTGGTAATCCTGGGAGAGTTAATGGTCAAGCAGTGCAAGCGTAAATACATATTACTTACAAATTACGCAAATTTTAAAGTTCCTGGCATATGTATACTCTATGCCCCCTGGATATTGCCTTATCACGGCACCATTCGCTCAAGAAGCTACCCTGCTTTTGCGTTATGGAAACAAACCAACCAAGTGAAAAATATAACGATCTGCTTAATGTTCTATTGTTAATATTCCTCCTTTTTATGATATTTAATGAAATATATCAACTATGTTAGATTTCTATCATTCCACTTGTCTAAAAAACTATATTCCACGAAGAATTTTGATATTGTTAAAGCAATCCACCACAGAGCACTTCATTTCGCAAATTAGCGTCTTTTATAAATTAATCCCAGTAATAAAAATAATAAATAATCATTTTAAAATGGACTTTTACACAATTACTATACACTTTACTACAAACGATAGATTAAAGCCGTAAAAACTTGCACTTTTTGTAATTCAAATCAATTGAGCAGATTTCATTTGACAGTTCGATTTCTATGCATGCAAAATCGAAAAATGTTATACGCTAATTTAAAAAATACAATGCAGTCGTCATTTTCTACATCAAAATATTAAGTATGGGTTTGAGTATTGGCCACCAATCTGTCACGCTCAAACCTTGACTATTTTATTTTCCAATACTTACCCTTTCTAAAGTCACTTCATTTACATTAAAATAAAAAAAAACTATTACCTAAACTCAATTCCTTGATAACATCACATAATTATGGCAAATATTTTTATATTCTCTCCTCTATCTATCCTCACATGAACTCTAGCAGCCATAAATTCCAATGTTCTACCTGTTACCATCTGACATTTCACGAAAAAAAACTCCCCCTATCAGCTGGTCAATAACCTTTCAAACTCCGAGCACACTTTCTCGGCGGATGTATCCACACGCACAGGGCATGAACCTTCATCATATAAGTATGCACGTTGTTAAAAAAAGGACTGCACTCAATTCGACAACGACGACGACGACCTTCATCAAAGATGAGGCGAATCCATCAAAAAATTAATCTCTTTCGTAACCTACCTGCACACAATACAGACCGATAAAACATGATAAATAAAAAGGGCAGTGGCATGCCAGTATAACTGCTGATGATAAAGGGCTGCAGTAATGTTGAGAATATGATGGAGAGGGGGCAAGCAACCAGCTTTTGTAATAATTATAATTAACGAGATGTAATAAACGATAAAATAAAAGAGTTCAGCGATAAAAATGTGTAAAGAAAAATATATTAATAATAATTTTCCCTGCTCTAAAAAAACTTTCCTTTTTGAATATAATTAAACTTTTTAATATCTACGCCACTGTGCTGTGGGCTTTCTTAGTTCTGACAGGAACACTGCACCCAAATAAAGAACGCGCTGCTGTGGCGGCTGTTTGGATGGTCGCTTCCTCGTTCCTCATCTTTCATTCATCACAGATTTCTTTGAAATGGGGATTTTAATGATGGTGCGTCGTTAATTGCATGTTCAGGTGATGCAATTATTACTTCTCTTCTAATGACCTCCTATAATTATAAATACCTACTTAACCAGTCGAGAACAAGCCACGACTAAGGATGATTCTTTATGGTGCTGCTATAGTCGGGGGGAATAAAATCCTCGGTGTGCTCGAAAAGATTAGATTTGGCCTTTGTTGGCCTTGAGGGAAGAAAAATGGCCGACAAATTGTCGACCAAGATAGGAGATTTCCTAGGTGATTTGGACTGAGAAAAGACGTTTCGTACTTCCTACATGGCTTTTATTGTGCATAAATCCAAGTTTGACTGATTGCAGGTTACGCTGCTGCATCACCAATGCCTTCTGCAGATAGCGGAATATGTATATAGAAATATGTACAGTGCTCCGCGATGTACCTGTCCGATTGTGATATGATCACTCTGCAGCAGGAGCTAATTTTATTTCAGCCTGTGATTCTCGACTACCTAACTGGCTGTGACTGGTAGCACCTTCGCATTCAGTTGAATTCTATGATACTGACTTTTATAAAATGCCGATGGCTTTTCACAGTTTTACATCACTGCTCCGGCCATTCTCGCCCATCCCAGCAGCAGCAGCGTCACATAAACCAATGCTACTCTGTCAGAGCTGTCATTATTAGCATTGTATTTGTTTCAGATTTTTCTTCGACCTGAATTAGATTCTTTGCCAGCTATAGCTATACACTATGGCAATAATTATTCAAACAGGATGAAGATGTGTTTTTATGCTATGAAAATTGGTCTGCTAGCATTTCTAAATTGGTTATATTACATTCGTTCGAAAGGAAAGTAACAGATTTTAATGAGAGATTTGCAACGGTCGACGGATTTTTATGATCCTTGCTAATTAGAAGTATTTTACGACGATTGATTAACATGAAATTGATGTAATTTTATTTTTATGTGTAATGTACTCGTTTGTGTGACCGTGAAAAATTGAATAAAATTTTTTTTTTCATCTTGATTTAAATTCAATTTGCCATGAGTTTATGCCACTTTAAGCTATGTATGCTGTTCCTAAGTACGGCGGTCAAGAAAATGTTCCCCATATAAAGTGTATGTAAAAAACGCCTAAGTAATCGGTCAAGAAATGCTATAGGAATTTTTGCTCAAGAAATTTCTGTACCTAGTACGCTGTTCGCTCAAGAAAAATGCTAGTACTATTCTGACACATAGATGGATCCTTTTCCTAAGGCGGTTAAGAAAAAATTGGAAAGACCATTTTTTCTTGACCGAAATTGACGGAAAGTAGATTTGGCGTTTTCACTAACGTGATTATTATTTGAAGTGATTATTTTAGTGTGCAATGATGTCAAATGTCAATTTTGAACACGGAAAAAAGTCATCGCATTACTTGTCGAAATTTTCTGTACCGGGGTCAAGAAATAATAAGAACATTTTTCTTGACCGCCGTACTTAGGAACAGCATACTTAGCTTTAGGTATTAATCCGCAACTGATGTGATAAGGTAGTTGAATTCTGGCAGAAGTTGTAGAATTCATCAAATTCAGTAAAGCAAAAATATACTTCTTTCTTTTAAAATTGTTCAAGATATCGTGTTAATGCGAGAATAATAAATAAACCATAAGCTATCGAGAGGGCTGCCATCTATATTTCGATATGATAACTTGTGAAAAACGAATTTTGATTTTCGCCGGTTTGTGTCTTTGGAAATGTAAATAAATATTTTGAATTGAAGGGAAATATTTCATTTTGTTGCAGTTTGTTCTAATTAAATATTAATTTTCCTAAATGGTCACAAATATTTTGCATCTGACTTCAATATTACAACTTGCTGTTGATATATTGGCCATGCGTATGGGATATGCGTGAAATCTGACCTTAATGTTTTGTGGAATATTGAACTCCTGGAAACAATGAACTCACCGTCCGTATATTGTGATACATTTCAGGTTAATCCTGCTATACTGTAGAACGTTGCAGACGCCAATAAAAATAAAATTAACAGCTTAAATTTCGTATAGAAATGTAATCATTTTTTAAAGCTTTTGGGTAAATTTTTCTTGTTGGATGATGCTCATGAAGTTCTTCCACTTCGGTTCTTCTACCAAAAACAACGCCCCGGGCTACCTTAAAATAGTTTTATTAGTAGCAAAATTTTGCTGTCAGCCATGTTTTCAAAAAATAATATCAATCATGAAATACGTGAATTGTATTTTGGCACACTTTGTAATTTCGAAGCGCCTGTGGTGAAAATATCAAATTCGAAATTGTAACTTGGCACCTACCAAGGACGATCGACCACCCAGGGCTACTTCGATTCGTATGCTTCGAGTTCAGTCTTCGGTTTGCTGCCATAAACTCTACTTTTGCAAGAACTTAATCGTAGTGGCTGCGGTGTGGCAAAGGAAAATAGGTTCGTCAGACCTTTTTCACCCGTTTTTAGACACACAAAGTACAGCAACATCCAACGAGAACGTGCGTCGTCGTGGGATTCTTGAAATTTGAAGAAAAATGGCCCAATGAAATGGTACTGAATGGCGTTTCAGAATCTTGTGCATTTGTCGAAATCCGCTAAATAATGTCAGAGTAATTCAATGTTGAAATAACAGGGAAGAATTCACCTTACAGCCTACAACAAGGAGAAAGATTTCCTCGATGCGTTTCTTTTTTCTTTTGCGCTCTTTCTTTTTCTCAAAAGGCTGAATCCCTATACAACTAAGTAGATAAATGTCAAGCTTGTAGGGCGTGACATTTTTCTATCCTGGGTGACTCTACCATTATTCTCAAGCTTATCAGAGGCAGCCCTCAAGATGGAGCTATTCTCTGTCACTCAGGTCACTGGTTGTCGACCAACTTTTGGCCAAACTTTTGGCTGTCCTGCCTCGGCCAAATTCGATTTGGCTAGTGAACTACACCATTAGTAAAACCACTATGGGCTATACGGGCCTGCAAAAAGCTTTTGGAAAAGACAAGGCGTCGTACACCACAAATGCTGGACTGGATGTACAGCATGATCGTTAAACCTTTTGTTATTATACCGGTAAAGTCTGGGGGCCCAAGAGGAACCAGATCACGGCGATCCTTAAGGCCCTGTGCTGAAATTCGAAGTTGAAGAAAGTGACGTTTCAGTCGCATTAAGACTTTCAGTTCATGGGTCTAAACTCAACTTAGCATTTCCATTCTAAGCCCCTGTGCTGAAAGTCGTACTATATTTATTTAAACTTGGAATAAAGCATTTCTTATTATGTTTTCATTAATTATTTCGCTTTTTCATCCTGATACTAAAAGCTGTGTTTTTTTAATGAACTATATAGTTCTTCCCCATACAAATCTTAAGACCCAGGTTTTATCGAGGTTTAGGGAAATTTCAAAATTTCCCTTTATTTTCAGAATGTTGCATACTTTTCGGCGGTCGGAAAAACGTCATTTAAAAACAAAAACAAGGAAGTGACAAGAGAAAATTTGTAATAAATAATTGAATTTTTAGAAACATTTATTATTTTCTAGAGGGGATTTCGTGTAATAGTTGTCAACTGATTTTTAGGCCCTGAAGATGGCGCTTCATAAAATTTCCCTTGTCGGTTTTTTAATGAACTCGATAAAACAACTATATGGTTCATTAAAAAAACCCAGCTAATATGTTAATTGGAGCAGTTATTGTTTTTGGATTTTTTAATTAATTAAATTTTGATGTGATCCCTAATCATATAGTACTGTATCGGATTGTATACACGCTGAATTCTTCATTAGTAATTTTGTGACCCCCATGGTGGTCATGAAATCAAACGATCATTGATTACCGACATTATCGCATCATATATGCTCTCATATTCAATCTGTCGAAAGGTGAGGCTGCAGTAGATCTCGCCATCAGTTTTATACACATACATGCCATCTCCAATAACTGCACCTAAAATAACGCAAAATGAAAAAGGTCTCTGATCTTGCTACAAAGTATTAAATTAGATATGAATCTGCGCCGTCAACTTATATATTGTGTGCCTATGTACCTGAAAGACGAGATATAGATAGAATTAAGCTGTGTGAATTGTACATAAAACAACATCTAGATCTTCTCCATTGACGATGACTGTATGTACAGAGACGCGCAAAGACCTTGCCGGGTCTATACTATGTGATTTGTCACACTCGAGCGGATTTCAGATTGGGTTTCATAACGGAGAAACGATCTTCGGCATTTTAACCGGCAAAACATTTTACGATTATGGTTCTTAATAGGGTGATTTTTCTTTGGCCCGCGGGACCGGCAGCAGCAGCTGAGGCCTGAGCAACCTGCAATTTATGACTTTTAAATTGCCACACATGAGTTCAGGGAATGATCCGAAGGCGCGGATATACATGGGAAAAGTTATTAAGATCATAAGATATAATTGACAATGTTATTTCTCTTTGAGTAAACTTGAAAGAGCACACAAATCTCAAGTTTAGTTTTGCTATAAATCTCTAGGTGAGCTTTAAATAAAATAATTCTATTTGGGGTAATAACTAAGATCAGTGAAAATACGATCCAGGCTAAGGCTATTATCTTTCTGTAGTTTAGCAAGCTGCGACTGTAATTTAAGAAGAAAGTTAGACCAGTTTTGACAGCATGCAATTATATTTTATTATATTTTGCGATTACTTTTACAAAATCTAATTCGTTTTTTTGTCTTTTTAGGCTGAAATGATGGAAGATCCCATAATGGAGCCACCGCTATGCAAACGTGAGCCATTAGACATTCCATCGAAAAAAGCTAAAATAATTGATGAATCATCGTATCTCCTGGATTATCAGAGATATCAGCAGGCGCTATATTATGCGCACTGTGCGCAACGGGAGCAATTATCAGCATTTCGGCCATGGGCACCGAAACCAATTCTTCATTTGCCATTTGCTGCGGCAGCAGCATATTTTAGTCAAGAACCGCCAGTATTACAAAATCCTGAAAGAGTAGTAAGGCATTCAGAAAGTGAAAGGTTCGAGCGAACATTTCAGCCAAATGTTGCACTGGCGCCACGTAAAAGTATATTATCAAAGGAGCGAGAAAGGGAAAAAGAACGTGATAGAGAACGAAATCATTCTGCGATTACAAATCTTACAATTAGTGAAACTGAAATTCATATTAAACAAGAGAGGCCATCAACGCCGGACGTTATTGCACAATCACCCGAAGAGATGCGAATTACATCTCCAACAAATTCAAGCAATAATCTTCATCAGCATCGTAGTCGTCATCATCATCACTCGCATAGCCATCAATCTCATAATCAATGTACAACGAGTACAACAATGTCATCGTCGTCGTCAAACACAAATAATAATCATCACACAACCCCAGCCCCCGTTAGTCCTGAAGAATTTTCAGGATCAAATGAAATAACATCGTCAACATCACCGGTACCGAATACAAATATTAATAATAATAACGGCTGTAATAATGCGTCAACACCAACATCAAACACACAACAGCAGACAACCGCTATAGTAGCGACAATTAATCAAAAAACTGCCGATAATAATATGATTGTGTGTGTACCAAGTCGTATTCATTTAAATAATATAAGTAATAATTCTGCGGATGCTGCGCGTTCACCAACACCGCCATCTATACGAGAGCAATATTCAATAAATAATAATATTAAGACACGTACCATTCAGTTGCAATCGCCACCACAATCATCTTCATCCTTGTCTTCCAATGCGGTAGGATTAACAAGTGGCGCTGCTGGCAGCGTTGTGGTTAAAAATGTCGTTAACGGTGCTTTTATTGGGGCAGCCAATTCGGAATTTGAACTGTCAACCGATACAGACGAAGATAGTTTAATTGGTGAGCCAGATAGCAGTAATATGACAGCACCATGGGATATAGCCGCTGATGCACTAAAAGATGCACAACCCAGTGATAGAGATAAAGTTCTGCAGGTAATCAAAATGCTGGTCCATGATAACAATCAGCTAAGACAGTATGGCATCGAAAATGCTAAACTGCTGCAGGAGATAAGGCACAGAGACGAACGAATTGCTGAGCTGCAGCAGGAACTGCAGCATCATCAACGGCAACTAGCACTATTCTCACCGCAATCCTCGATAAGTGCATCAACATTAAATAGTATCAAGCAAAAGATGTCCGGAAATGGTGGTGTCATTGCAAAAGCAGAAAGCTGCCTAACGTTACGAAATGATTTAACAATGATGTCATCTGCATATCATCAAAAACCGGAAACAGAAAAAATAAAAGTGCCACTGAAAAAGTCCTCGCGGCGCAGTCCCGAGGATACGGTTGTTGTGCTAAATCAGAATCTACATCGTGATGAAGTTATAACAGAAATAAAAACTGTTGAAATAAATACATGTTCATCGCCATCTGCCAAATCGTTGCCAACATCAAATACAACGAATTCAACATCAGCAGCGACAACAACAACTTCAACGTCACCAGATTCAGCTGAATATGAATTGAAACAGCAGCAGCATCAACAACAGCAGCAGCAGCAACAACAGCAGCAGCATCAACAGCAGCAGCAACAAAGGGACGTTGCCAGCATTAAGTGTGAATAAGGAAGAATTCGAAGTAGAAGAAGAAGAAGCTAAATCAACTGTGAGAATAAATCTTAAGTTTTTACGTTTATGCTTTAAAAAGCCATTTCTTAGTAAATAGGAGCTGTTTATTTGTAAATAGATTTTCATCCCTTAAATTATTTACTTCTCTTGTATAACTTTAAAACAAAAAAAAGCAACAAAAACAAATCAATCTTCTCTGTAATTTATGTTGTATATTGTCAAGGAAATATTTTTTTTGTTTGTTTTTGTAAATTATTATATTTCTTTTATTCTTTCTTTATTTATAATTCATGGACATTTTGTATATGTGCCTTTTATTTTGAAGAAGAAAAGTTGTAATTTGTTAAGATCTAGTTCAATTAAGCATCAAAAGAAAACGAAAATTCTCATAGCAGTATAGTTTGATAACTATTTATGACCCAGACTGACAGTTGACTTATTAGAGCTCGCTTGTCAGTTTCTTCTAACAATTGAAGTAAATTTCCATTGAAGATATTAATTTTTCGGTAGATTTTGCCGTCGCCTGGTCTCAAAGGAGGAGGGTGACCGACCTGCCGAATTATTCAGAATCGGGGAACCGAAGAAACTAGGCAAGAAACCTCATGAAAAACAAAACAGCGGCACCGACAGCAGGGTATTCGCTGTGAGGACGTCCCGCTTGGACCGCCAGCTAACGGATCAAAGAAGAAGAAAGATCGAAGCAATACACTTTTTAAACTTCTTTATTAACAATTCAATGACTCCGAAGAGCACAATTCTTAAGGTTATCACTTGGAAGTTAATTTCGTTCACTAAGAACTCGTATTTATCGCTTTAATTACACTTTAACGTTATTGATATTCTAATCAAAACTGACTCTAAATATGGCCGCGCCTGTATTTTTATGTTAAAGTTCCTTTCTTCGCCAATTTCTAGATATTCCTCTTATTTCTAGACTATTATTTTTCCCGAACAACAGTTAAAACATTATCTGGAAACTTCGAAGCTTTTCTAATTTCTTCAATTACACTTTGTTTTAATTATGTACTATAATAGATGGCGCATTTTTGCACTATTCGAGTCTCGAACGCATTTCTGAGTCTTAAGGCTCAAACAGAACCAATACGTTCTATCCGTTTTTAAAAGTTGGAAATTTGACATTTCCATAAACTTTACATGAGACGATAGCCACAATCAAGCAGCCGGAACGTAAAAAAAAACATAAAAAAAAACGTGCGGAGAGGACAAAACGGATTAGTTCTGTTTGAATCTTAAGAAGAAGTTGTGTCTAGAACTGAGAATTGTAGTAGTAATCGTTTCGGAAAGACACGGTCGGGGTTGTCATTGCTATTGGCAATGGTCCGAGTTAAGCTGGGATGCAGATGCCGCTAAGAAAACTTTAGAAGATCCTACGCAAACAAACCATTTCATATTTTTGAAAACAACCAAGCGATAGTCGGAGCGATAAGGTCTTGTAGAAGCAAACCATCTATAGGACTTTCAATGTTCCTTTGGTGAGCTATGTATGTTTTCTCAACAAAGCAACTCTTGTTTGAATTACGCCTCACTGAGTTTTCGATTGAAAGGCAAACGCTCTGCCCAGATTAAGCTCCGGCGCACTATGTATGTATATATCGATACAGAACCGGCTGTCATCAGTCGACAACTAGGTCAATAGAGATTATGACAATCGAACTTTGGTGAAACAACCTAAAGGTACAATTTTGCGTGATTGCGATACGAAAACGAGACGAGTCTCTCACGTCCGGTCAAAACGGGTTCCATAGCACGCTTTCAAATGCCGCAGCGAGCTGACATAATTTATTGTTTGTGCTTATTTTTATCTTAAGTTATAAAACTATAGGAAGGGTCCTCGCTGAATTAAAGAGTAGTGAAATTTTTGCTGTGTGAGTGCTCACAAAATCGTGAGGTTGTTTTCCACTACAAGTGGAAAAAGCGAATGGAATAGCGAAGAGGCTTGAGAGAGTTAGAATTATGAGTTATCTACAATAGAATGAGTGCGTTCACTTAGTAGCACAATGTTACATTATGTGACTAATGTAACACAAAGTCGTTCAGTTAAGGTTTTATGTAAAATATTTTTGACATTGGTAGCACAAAAAATCGTTCACTTAGCATCGATGTTATGTCGTTTATGTAACATAAACCGATGAAGCTATTTTGCTTCCCCAAACGTTGCATCATGACAGTTGAAAGTTGGTCATAGTGAATTTGACATTTGTGGCATATCCCAACACATATCGTTCAGTTAAGTTTCGTTACATAATGTAACAATCTTCCCTTCTCTTTTCTTTTGCCATATTTTACATTATGTTAAATTATGCCACTAACTGAACGCAGCCAATATTGCCCCAGAAATGAACTTTTTACACTCCGTCACTCCGAATTCTAATCAGCTGATCCCTTGAATTTTTCGTTGGGCCAGTTAATGTAAACAAAATAATCCAAGCAAACAAAATTTATATTAAGTGTGTTTGCTTACGTCAAATGGAATCTCGAGATTTTTGACAGTCAAGTTGAATAGTGGGGATAAAAATATAAAAGTAAGAAAACGTCTAGAAATCACTTGCCTCTGCAAAATAATGACATAAAACTATTGAAGTTAATAAATTATTTAAGAAATTATTCAAAATCTTTGGTAAATGTTTAGAATAGCTACTTCCTCACCGATTTTGATGAAATTTTTACACAAAGTACAGTTAATTATGTACATTCCAACATGAAAAAAAAATGTCGCTCAAGTCGCGTTATCCTGTAATTCCACTCTAAAATACCGTTTTTTCAAGAATGAACAGGTGATAACTCCTGTATTATTTCACCAATTTCGATGAAATTTACACACAACGTATATTTTGATGTGGACAATTTTTTGGTAAAAAAAAATTGGGGCTCGTGTACCGTTACCTTTTTATTTAACTTAAAAGTACTAAGTACTTTAGAATAAAAAAAGGTACATCAAAAAATTATTTTTTCCTACTTACAGACATTGCAGTGCTTTAAAAAAATACTCCAAGCGCAATGATTCACATATTTTTTAATGTAAATATGTAATATATGTGTTTAGGAAGTATTTTACTTAACACATTTACCTGAAGAAGAATTTTCCTAGCGGAAATTTCGTATTATTACCACATTCGCAAACTGCATACTTCATTGCCCTTTTTTACAGAAAACTCACTTGTAAGAACTTTAATTACACTAAAAACAATTCTTAAAACTTTCTTTCTTTATTTAAAAATAGTTTAGAGAAAAACTGTTTTAGTAAACTTTATAAAAAAACTCGTTTCAAAGAAAGTATTCTACAGAGCGCTAACTAACCCAATTTGACAGTTGTGCGATCTCAGATTTCACTATGGTCTATACACGGATTTTATACGTGAGGCCTTTCCTGTAGCTCTACATTCTAAGATTTTCATATTTAAACGAATAACATGCAGATAATTATTGATAAGAGAAAACATTGAAAAATTAATAGATTTAGTTTTGGTAGAGCCCACTGACATTTAGGAATGGACTGCTAAATAAGCAAAATTCAATACTCAAAAAGTCTTGCTGCCTCACTCCCACGTTAAATTCTTATGAACTTTTATCGTCAGCGCATATCAGCGATGTAAACATAATTAGAATAAAATAGACAGGTATAGTTTTTGTTCTTCTGTCTTACTCTTGAGCTATTTTGAAAAGTTTTTTAAACAGGTCACAGTTTTGGAATAAATACATTTATTTAATGAAAAAACTGAAAAAATAAAAATGAGTGATAGAAATTTATTTGTATCAATTATAACAGACATCTTATCGATATCGCTTCGTCGCCGCGTCAAATACTCAATTTTTCGAAATCTCATCGTCTCGTTTTCTCGCTTCTCGTCGCATTGTATATAACTACGTTCACAAGAATGCTAAGAAAAATGATTTGACAACTTCAACGAGGCTCATCTCGCTTCATCGCTCTATAGGGAATCTTACGCAAAGATAAACTCATGGCGCCATCAAAGTATAACGTAAACAAACAACAAGAACATAACAGCAACAAAAATATAATATCCATATACTGACCAGCCTTAAATCCTTTTTTAATGTTATCTTCAGATCAAAAGTGATCTGGACAAAGTCTTGAACTTTTTGTATCCTTAAACTTTTTGCGACGCACAGCTATTTCCCACAGCTCGCGTACATTTTGTTTTTAGGAAATAAATGAACCCGCAATCTTATTGCATCCAAATACACAACACTGATGCATATTTATTAGAATATTAGATTTTATCATTGAATAACCGAAAAATCACAATAATCAAGAACTGTCTGACATGCGGGAGACAAATGTCACTTCATGTTTATGTTATAATTCATTGGCGCCCCTAGCGGGAGAAATTTCCCTATTGTAAATGGGCCTTAAAAAGGATTCTACTTGATTCATCTCGAAATACTACGATAAAATGGTTGGGAGGGTGTAGGAATGCCAGGACACTGGTTAGCACCTTTATTTAATTTCGGTGTAGAATAGGAAAGCAAACTTCCACTCCTTCAATCTCCCATATTCTCTTTCTTTACTCAGGGCGAAATTTCGCTGGACCCAAAACACAATTGGAAATCAAACATCGAGGAAATGGGTAAAAAAATCCTGCATAGCTTTCTATGCCTGCAAAAGACATTCGGCAAGAGATGGAATCTCAAGCCAAAGATGGTCATGCGGTTGTACATAGCCATGGTAAGTCGTATCCTCACCTACGGCTAGTATTGAGCTCTGTTCGTAGCCTTAACGTTTACAATGACTTCTTAACTTTACACTATGAACTAACTTAACACAAAATGGCTGGTTTTTTGTTGCTTGAAAGTCCTGTTATTATCTTAACAATTATCAAAATATTCAATTTTCAATCTCCAAAATAAAAGACACATGATACCAAATCCGAATTATAAATAATTTTGCATAGTTTCTTTGAAACTAAAAAAAAATAATATTTCAATTTTGTTTCAATAAAACCCACCAAATTTGAAATAATTTGTTTAAATAAAATAAAATAAATAAATAGATAAATTTTTCAAAAAAAAAAAAATCTCTATATTTGAATTAAATAAAAAAAGGAAATTATATTAATTATCTTCATTACTCATAATTATATTTAACAAAAAGAAAAGAGAGTATTTAAACAAAACGAAACTATATAAAAAAAATCAAAGCAAAATATATAAAAAAAATGAACAAAATATGAAGAAAAAAAAAAATACATATGTAAGAAAAAAAAACAATACAAAAAATAAATGAAAATTCTATATATACTTTCAATATGAGAAACCAACACACACACACACACATACACAAAATACTTATAATTTATTGAAACAAAATAAAAATGGATATAAATTTAAATTTAAAAAATTAATAATTTTTTTTATTAAGAATACATGTCACAAAGTGACGGCTTTTATTAATATTATTATTATTATTATAACTTAAATAAGAAAACAGAAAAAAATACCCTTAAGGTTTAAAAAGAATATTAAAACAAAATAAAATTAGAGAAAGAAAAAAAAATTAGACTTAAATAAAAAAAAACAAAACAAAAAACTCAAAAAACGAAATTAAGGCAAACAATTAAAATTATATAAAAGTGATTATGTTTTTCTCATAATAAGGAAAACGAAAAAACAAAAAATTTATATACTAAAAATAAAAATATAAAATCTAGAAAAAAAAAATAAAAAAAAAAAACAAAGACACAAAAAAGAGAAATTATTTTGACTGGTTAAAAAAGAACAATTAAATTGTTTCAATTTGCCATTTTTTTGTTTTTATTATTATTAAATATAAAAAAAAGTGAAAAAAGAAAAAAAAACAAATTCGTCTTCTTGTCAAGAAAAATTTTGTCGTTATTACTTTTAGTAAAGAGAGAAATTAAATATAAAAAAAATGAAAAGAAAAAAACAAATTTATATATATTATAACAATAAAGAAAAAAAACAAAGTTAATATTTATAACTTAAGACAAATTACATTTATAAGATCTAATATTTTCGATTTTTTAAAAATAATTTGTCTTTTAGTTTTTTCATTTTGTTTTTTTGGAAATAAGTTTTTTTTTAAAAATATAACTGATTTTTTTTCAGTTGTGAATTTTTTGTTTTATTTTTATTATTATTTGTAATTTTTATTTCCGTTTAAAATTGTTTATTTAATTTATAAAAAAATTTATATATATAAATATGTAAAGTAGATGAAAGAGAACAAAAATAAAATGATAAATTTAAGAACGATTTTGTTTTAATTAAATCAGATAATTGTATTCTAATAGGTAAGTAATGAGTGAAAAGCCACTTAACTTTAAGGAGGTGACTATTTTCACCTTAAAACGTGAAACCAGAAAAAATTAATTCACCGGAAAAAGAACTATACGATCTTTCGAATCTTTCTTTTGTACAAACATTGAAAATAAATTATAAATAATAATAATAATTCCACGAGAGTCCCTGAAGTCGTTGGTCAAGGCGCCCATTCAGTGGTGTATTTTAAAATTTGGCGCCCTGGGCCTAGAACATTTGCGCCCCATAGTGGGATGATACACGAGTCAACGTGTCTCTGCAACACACTGTCAGTTTGTTGAACGGAGGTGATACACGAGTCAACACGCTACACGCAACACTCTGTGTAATAACATTGCGATTTCATATGTGTGGGTGTGCATTCCAAATTATTTTCACCCAGAATCGCTTGACAGTTACGCATACATTAACATTTTTAAAGCAACTGGGGGAGCGTTCAAGTAATACGTAACGCATTTTGGGGGGGGAGGGGGTTTGTAAAACGTTACGATGCGTTACAGGGGCGGGGGGGGGGGTTCTAACAATGCGTTACGTAACATTGTTTTTTATTTAAATAAAAAAATAGGGCATTCAAATCTCCCAACTTAGCAACCCTTTTCGTTTATGTTTTACGGGTACTCGCGATTAAAACAATAAATAAGCTATTTTAGCGGCTTTCTGGTACTTTGCGTCATATAATTGTCACTTTCAGGTAAAAGTGTTGGGTGTTACGTAACGTTTAGGGAGGGGGGGGGGTACAGAAAAACGTTACGGCGCGTTACAGGGGGGGAGGGGGGGGTCAAAAATTTTCAAAAATTGCGTTACGTAATACTTGAACGCCCCCTGGAGGAAAAATAGAAATCATTTATAGTTTCAGTCAACACCCCACACTTCACCCTGACCCTTCCCTTGGCCTACGAACTGCGCAGAAAAAGCTCGTGTTGCTCAACATGTTGACCCGTGTATCATCCCCCATACATTAATGGAAAAAAGGTAATACATTTTAATAATGTAAAAACGCCGCAACGTCAAGAATTTTATTTTAAAAGGACACTCTTGTAGATCATTTGTAAGATCAATAAGCTACTATAATTGTTAGAGCTTTATGGCGTTATCTCTAACTTCCACTTCAGATATTGTATCCAATTTACATAAGAGTGCAAATTTGGAAAGTTATTGCACCATATGAGGATTGCGATTACTTCTTTATTTTTCTGTGGAGTTATTCTTAGCTATAGCCTCTACTAGCCTTTATAGTTGAACCGGACTTACACAAGGCAGTACATTTCTACCTTACACGATGTTAAATTGTACTGAAGACTTTTTTCAAAGTCCTGGCTCAAAAATAACGTCCTATTGGTATATTTATTTATTTACTGGTCTACAGAGTAAATCTCCAACAGACAGAATGAAAAAATTAATAATAAAAATTAAAATACATAAAAAAAATATAAGTTAGAAACAATAAGATTATAAAGACAAATTAATTTAAAGCAAACGACAAGCTAGGAATGAATATATAAAATTTCAAAGAATATAATAATTTTACCTACTAAGATGACTTACGACCGAATTGAATGCTATTCTCTCAGCAGATAAATCAATCACGCCATAAACTTCATTACATAGGCGAGAGCAATACGTTATTGGTTCATGCTGGCCATAAACGATCCTATGCGGAGGAACAAACAATAGAGGCCTAGATCTCAAGGATATGCCAGGCGCATAAATGTTAAATAGAGTAAGTAATGAAGCAGATTTGATACGAAAACATAACACATCTCTGACAAACATAATACAGGCAATGTTTCGCCTAGTCTCTAACTTCTGCAGTCCTAGAAGCAAGCATCTGGAATTGTAAGAGGGCATACTATTACGCCAATTGATCTTACGAAGAGAAAACCGAGTAAAGGACTTCTGCACGGGTTCGATCCGAGAACGGTGGAGAGAGGTATAAGGATTCCACACAACAGATGCGTATTCTAAGTGAGACCGAACAAGGGACATGTAAAGGGCTTTTAATGTAAATGAGTCCCGAAAGTCAGTAGAATTTCGCTTTATGAAACCCAGCATTCTAAAAGCTTTGGAGCATGCAAAGTCAACCTGGCAAGATGAGTTGAACGAATGATCAAAGGTAACGCCAAGATCACAAATAGTAACTGGAGAGTCAACAATCACACCATTAATATTATATGAATAAGAAAAAGGGACAACAAGACGATAAAACGAATATTTTTTACATTTATTGGGATTTAACTCTAGTCTGTTAGCCTTGCACCACGAACAAAGGGTGTCAAGTTCCTTCTGAAGAATAATGCAGTCAGATAGTGAAAAAATTGATGTAAAGATCTTCAAATCATCTGCGAACAATAAAGTACTGGCACGCGAAAAAATGTTACAAACATCATTAATAAAAATATTGAATAACAATGGACCAAGATGACTACCTTGCGGCACACCTGACTTTACAGCAAAAGTTTTAGACAGATATGTATCGATTGAAACGGACTGTTTACGACCAGTAAGATAAGAACTTAGCCAATTGAGAAGAGAGGAATGAAGACCAAACGCACGTAGTTTCATAATTAACAGAGCAGTGTCAATGCGATCAAAGGCTTTTACAAAGTCTGTATAAATAACATCAACCTGTTCACCACGTTCAATAGCATTAATAGCATAGTTTTTAAAAACCACTAGATTTGTGGTAGTTGATTTGCCGCTCATAAAACCATGTTGCGCCTCACAAATACATTTATTAACAACAAATTGTAGTCTGTCAGTAACTAGACTTTCAAAACATTTAGGAACAGGTAATAGCTTCGCAATTCCTCTATAATTAGTAATTTTGCTCCGACAACCTGATTTATAAAGAGGTTTAATAACCGAATATTTCCAAGAATCAAGGAAAGAGCCGAACATTAAGGACATATTAAACATTTTTGTAAGAGGATACGAAAGACTAGAGATACATTTCTTTAATAATAAATTACACAACAAATCTGGTCCATGAAACACGTCACTGTTTAATTTTTTAAAGCATGATTCAACTTCACTCTGTTCATGTTGAATAAGGCCAACATCAACAGTTGAAATTAAATCATCAAAATCAGGGATAGGATCACTATTATTATTCGACGCATAAATAGATCCAAAGTATTCAGCGAAAAGATCACAACTTCCTTGCAAACAATTAGAGTAAATACCATTATATTCCATAGAAGCAGGCATAGAGGACGAAGAACGTTTGGCGTTGATGTACACCCAAAAGGCCCTGTAATCATTTTTGATATTCTTCTCAACAGATGAAACATACTGATTGAATAAAAAGCGATGAAGAAAGTGATATTCTCTATGAAGTCTTTTAAATTTACATAAATTATAGGTATCAATGAAACCTTAAAGCTTTGTGAGCTTTATTTTTAGCATTTTTAAGTCTTAATAAACCTCTATTAAACCAAGGAGGATGATTGGAAGAAGAACGAGTAACAATTGGGATAAAACGATTAATACCAACATGAACCAATTCAAGGAACCTTGAATAGCAACTTTCTAAATTAGAACAATAGCATTGAAGTTCACAGTCCCAGTATACAGATTGCAAGTAATTATTCAAGCCATCATAATCACCTTTAGAAAAACTGTATTTATAAGTACAAAAATTAGCAATTGAAGCAAATTTGTAAGTACAAATTTCAAGAACAAAAGGAAGTACTTCAGCTACATTACAAATTAAATCAGAACTAATAAAAGCTAAATCCAAAAATCTACCAATACAATTTCTAAACCGGTTAACCTGAACTAAATTTAAACCAAATGCAGTGTCAATAATTACACATTCACTCCGAGATGTAAAATTGGTTGGCAAAAGAATATCATTATCAACCGTGGCAGACCACTTGATGTTGGGGAGATTAAAATCACCCAAAACGCACAAGAATTCCTTTGGTTGGGCGACATCAAACAAGGTGTTAATGTTTCTAGCATGAGCGTGTATATGAGCGTGTATCGAGATAAATGAGGCGAGATGTGATTGTATTTTCTTCGAGTAAGGTCCTCACATATACATTGTGGAAGCATATGTTTCTTACTTAATCTGAGGCAGTGTAATGCATATTAAAGTGAAAATCATAAAAAAATACCTTCTTCGGTATTTATTTTCTTTCATTCTTTAATTTCATTGTTTTTGTCATTTTTCCATAACAATGGCACCTCGATTTATTTGAAGTATGACACTGTACTGGGTCAAAAGAAAAAAGAGGCACCTCTGAGTTCATTTTATAATCGTGTACTACCCAAGACTACTAGCCTCTTCAAAAGCGTCAGAGTCTGCCTCGACAGAGTTTTGGATTCCCGAAATTCAGATAATATAGCCGTTTCTATAGGATTTGAGTGAAATTGAGCCAATAGCCGTTTCATTTTTAACCAACCCTTTTTTGTGAGCAGTCATTTTTTATAACGTCAAGAGCCGCTATTATTTCCTTCCATTTTTTATTAGGGCTAGCACAGGGACTGTCCTCATCTGACCACCGCGTAGTGACAAATAGTTCACAGTTACATTTTTAGAGCTTATTTAGTAATTTTTTACGTTCAATTAATGTTGAAAAAGGGAAATATAGATTTTGCAGCAACACGCACGCGCACATATGTTACATACTGAAATTTTTCTTTGATCTTAGCCTATAGGCCACTATACTGCCCAAGCATACTGCTGGCATGTCCATAAGATAGACCTCTGCAATTGTTAATGTCGATATTCAGTAATTTGGAGGTATCCATAACGGCTAGCAGTATATGTTCTACTTTGTGACCAGTGTTTGGCAGAAAGGACAGGAGACGTGAGATTTGGGTTATGAGTCCAAACTAAATTTTAGGCTATATTAAAAGTCTAAAGCTGTAAAGCTACATAAGCACACAGTAATACACGAGGGGCGCTACGCAAACCCATCCCATAGCACCTATGCAACTTTGGCAGGCATCGCGACTACCACGAAATAGAAGATTAATCCGATGGGTGAGCTCGCAGTGGTTTGCATATTGTGCACCTTAATACAGAACCGGCGTATTCTATTCGTCTCTATGGAAAGCGATTCGTCGGTCGCCCTAATTATGTTTACCGCATTAACCTGGAAGGTTGTTAACGACGGGGTTGTTATAATAGGCCATATAAAATAGGTCGCAGTTCCCACCAAAACGCCGCAAAACAAGAATGAATGAATGGATCTCGCTATTAACAAAAGCTGATCTATATCTGTTATATCACGAAAAATATTGCTTTTATAAAAGTTATCTCTCAGTGTATTGCAACGATTATTAAAAGCTTCCAAAGTTGAGCACAAGGATACTTGTGCCGCCCCTTGCAGCCTGTCGCCCCGGGCCATGGCCCCTATGGCCCTAGGGTAAATACGCCACTTTTGACCTGTTTCTTACTTCCCATCCGACGCGTTACTCCGTCGAAGTTGATTGACCTCCCGGCAATTCGGATCACTGCCTAGTGCTAACTTCCCGTTCAAATTTCCCACCCTCCCAAACCAGCTAAGATAACTGTGTGGCGTTATGGGAAAGGCAATTGCCTGGAGCTTATTAATTTTTTCCAATCCACTGACTGGGATCTGTGCTTCCGAATCAAAAACATCAACTCTGCCGCTATCCATATTACCAGGATCATTCAGGCAAGAAATCATTTGTTCAATCCCCATTCTACCAAATATGTGTACCCTAGCCTCAACAGGTAAAGAGCCGCCTTCAGAGTTTACAAAAGTTCCCCTACCGAATAGCTCCGTGCAAATCCATCATCAGGAAAGTCAAACCCTCATTTGACAACAAGTTGAGAAGCAAGCTCATTAGTGCAAGCGGTGGTAACAACAACATCTGGTCCTTGGCAAGTTCCATCAAGAAGAACTTCACTACATCCACTACCCGTTCCTTCATCTACGATGAGAAGGTAATAAATAACAAACGGTAAATCCAAGGCCGATTTATTAGAATCTCTGTTCGCTTAAAATTCTTCTTTATCCGATATATTACCGCCGGTTCTTGAGCACAGCCCCATTCAATGAGCAGCATATTCTTCAGGATTATAAGTGCCTCAGGGAGATCGATGTCAACAAATCCACTGAGCCCGATAATATACCCTCATTGTCTTAAAAAATGTGCCCCATCTTTGGCTAAACTTTTGGCTTATTTCCTAAAATTTAGGAAACCCAATTCACAAAGCGTCTAATAAACACTCGATGGACAACTATAGGGGCATTGCCATTTTATCAGCATTACCTAAACTATTTGAAAAACTCGTGTATGACAAAAGTGCTCCTCTTATTGACCCATGCCTTAACGAGCAACAACATGGATTCAAGAACTACCACTAACCTTATAACCCTAATCTCCGAATTACTCTGTGGTATGGAGAATGGTACCAAATCGATGCCATTTATACGGACTTCAGCAAAGCCTTCGATCGCGTTGATCATGATATTTTAATTACTAAACTTTTCAAATTTGGATTATCGGGTCCGGCCATGAATGGATTAGTTCATACCTAAACTTAAGAACGGAACGGAAGAAGAAATTTCAAGGTTCTCTGTCAAAAGAAATCAAAGTAACTTCTGGAGTCCCTCAGGGCAGTCATCTAGGCCCACTTTTATTTAATATATTCATTTCAGATCTTTCTGAAAAGCTAAAGAACATGCCACATCTATTCTTTGCTGACGACCTCAAAATATATAGAGTAATAAGGTCGCAAGACGACGTAACTTATCTTCAGGAAAAATTGAATGCTTTAGAAGATTGGTGCACCACTAATAACTTATACCCAAACTTCAGAAAATGCCACGTAATTACCTTCTCTCGCAAAAGAACCATACAGCAACAGCTGCAGTACTATTATCTCAACGACAAGGCACTCGACCGTGTCGATAAATTTGTAGATCTAGGTGTTGTCCTAGACAATAAACTAAATTTCAATTTGCACTTTGATAATATTACTGCCAGAGCTAACAAACTTCTAGGCTTTATAGAGAGAAGGGCCAAAGAATTTAACAACGCTCGTGTCACTAAAACACTTTTCTGTACGCTAGTGCACCCAATCTTGGAATACGCATGCCCAACTGGGATCCCATATTCCAGGTTAGTAACAAGAGGCTTGCGTCAGTACAGAAGAAATTTCTTCTCTTTGCTCTGAGTAGTTTACAAGATTCGCCTGATTTTCAAAATGAAGGAAATTGTTAATCTCATGCTTCACCCTGGACGTCTTAAATGATCAAATCAAGGTGCAGTTCCTCTCAGATAGAATCAAATTTAATGACGAAGCTCGTTGCAAAAGGCATACAAAAATGCTTAGGGAATATTCGCATCGGACTGAATATGCAAGGAATGAACCCGTCAACAGATGTTGTACGACCTTTAAAACACACAGTGCCTGTTTCTCGCCTAACATAAATAAAATATCCTTTAAAAAGAAAGTTACATCTCTTCTAATATCACAATCCTCCTGAACTAACTGACTTTATCCCTCCTCTCATATGTACATATATTATAATTGCTGTACTTTTTGTAATAAATATCTTAAAGAATGCCTTGTTTGGCAATAAATAAATAATAATAAATAAACCTTCTAAACCAAACTTTTTGCCCTATCATACTTAACTGGAGTTTATCCAGACCCTTGTCTCGGAAGTTATCCAGACATGTGCAAGTTATGTTCAGCTCACACCTAAAAAAACGTGACCCGGTAGCAATTATTTCTATTCTCTCCAAAACCATGGAGACGACAATCAAACAAAAAGCATATTGGATATGTAGAATCCAACCAACTTATAAACGACAAACAGTACTGCTTCCGACAAAAAAGATTCACTGGCGATCTTTTAGTTTGCATTACAGAACGTCTCAGTCGAAGTTTACATCGATTTGATGAATCTAGTTTGGTTGCTCTGGATATCTCCAAGACTTTTGATAGAGTATGACAACCAGCCGTGCTTGCTAAACTGAAAGCTATTGGTATTGACCCACTTCTAAAGAATTGGATTTAGAGATCAATTTTATCACCTGCTTTATTCATTATCTTTATAAATAACCTACTTTCAATCCCCTCTAACCCACCTCTCAGCTACCCTGCGTTACTCTCACGGCTTCGATAATGCAAGACAAGGAAGTGCCAGTTGCTATCTTGATGATAGTGATCTAATGTCCAACTCAATAAACAAAGACATTAAGATTCATTCTAGATTGGGGAAGCAAGAACCGTGTCGAATTCAACGCCTCCAAAGCCAAGAAAAATAGAATTGATAAAAGCTCTATACAGCAATTGCACTGTTCTTCACAATGGAAAATTATCCGACAGCTTTAAAGTGAGGTCAGGAGTACGACAAGGATGCCTACTTACGCCTTTACTATTTCTTACTAGCAAAAACCCGCGTGCGTTGCAACGCCTTTTAATAAAAAAAAATTATGTGGGCATACTCCGGGATAGGAAATGGTTATAATGAAGCATGGTTATGGGTACATAAAAGAATTTAGATTTACCTATAAAAAATATGCTTCAAATTTATTAAAATTCGAGGTTGAGCACCACCTATCGGAAAAAAAATTATGTGTGCGTTGTACGCGGTAGGAAAAAAAGTATAATGAAAAAACAATAAATCTGGAAAAAATTGCCTCTTCCCAATCTTATCGGTGATTCAATTAGAACAGCGTTATGTATTCAAGTAGATGCATCTTAAACATATAACTTCTCGGTGAATTGGAATTTTAACTTTCTCTTTTCGGTTAGCCGTTACACTGCTTCCTTCTTACTCAGTATTCGTCCCGAACACAGCTTCCTCCAGGTCCCGTTTTTTCCGATCGAACTTTTTGGAAGCGATAGATGACATCGTTTAACCTCGTGATGACAATGTAGGGGCGCACAAATTTGCAAACTTCGACTCTCTCTACCGTTTTTACTGTTTCTATACTGGTTAGAGGGAATTTTAGAAATTTACTACATTTCAGAATGTGGCTTTGGAAAATTCGTGCGTCATATTGGACCCGCAATTTTGAATTTATAAGCTTTGATCATAAATTCGTTGTTTGCCCTAAAAGCCCCCAGATACCGATTTTCATTGCAATCGGAATACAATTGGAAAAATTCGTCGGCCATATTGGCGCGGCCATTTTGAATTTATAAGTTTTGATCATAAATTCGTTATTTGCAACCTTAAAAACCCCTAGATATTCACCTTCATTGGAATCGGAATACAATTGGAAAAATTCGTCCGCCATTTTGAATTTATAAGTTTTGATCATAAATTCGTTATTTGCAACCTTAAAAACCCCTAGATATTCACTTTCATTGGAATCGGAATACAATTGGAAAAATTCGTCCGCCATTTTGAATTTATAAGTTTTGATCATAAATTCGTTATTTGCAACCTTAAAAACCCCTAGATATTCACTTTCATTGGAATCGGAATACAATTGGAAAAATTCGTCCGCCATTTTGAATTTATAAGTTTTGATCATAAATTCGTTATTTGCAACCTTAAAATCCCCCAGATTTCGATTTTCATTGGAATCGGAACACAATTGGCAAATTCGTCGGCCATATTGGCACGGCCATTTTGAATTTATAAGTTTTGATCATAAATTCGTTATTTGCAACCTTAAAATCCCCCAGATTTCGATTTTCATTGGAATCGGAACACAATTGGCAAATTCGTCGGCCATATTGGCACGGCCATTTTGAATTTATAAGTTTTGATCATAAATTCGTTATTTGCAACCTTAAAATCCCCCAGATTTAGATTTTCATTGGAATCGGAACACAATTGGCAAATTCGTCGGCCATAGTGGCACGGCCATTTTGAATTTATAAGTTTTGATCATAAATTCGTTATTTGCAACCTTAAAATCCCCCAGATTTCGATTTTCATTGGAATCGGAACACAATTGGCAAATTCGTCGGCCATATTGGCACGGCCATTTTGAATTTTTTTATAAATTATAGCCTATATGTTATTCTGATATATGAGCTATATTATTGTAAAGTTTCATTAAAATCCATTCAGTAGTTTTTGCGTGAAAGAGTAACAAACATACATACAAACATTCACGTTTATAATATTAGTAAGATAGTAATAAATGACATCCTTGTAGGCGCTCTAGACAGTTTAATAGGTGGCAAACAATGGGGATTGCTAAACTGCTTTAAGGGTCGCTACTACGCGGATGATATCTCTTTGCTGGCCAACAGACACCAGGACCTCAGAAACGTGTTCAACAATTTGGTAACAGAAAGTAGCTCAGCAGGCTTAAGGTTAAATCCGACTAAAACCAAAGAAATGCGGATCAATGCGAACACCATTGAACGGACAGCGCTGAATAACCGTGACGTGGTAGATAAATTCTGTTACCTCGGTAGTAATATTACTATTTGTATTATAATGGCGGTGCAGAAGAAGGCGTCAGTTCCAGAATAAATAAAGCACCTAGCGCATAGGCAAGCCTGTTCCGCATATGAAGATCAACACAGTTCTCAACTAACACCAAATTGTGGCAGTTCACCTCCATCGTTAAGGCAGTTCTTTTGTGCGGTTACGAAACATGGAAAGTCACATAACTCATTCCAAGTTTTTATCAACAGATGTCTACGTCGTATCCTAAAAATCCGCTAGCAAGATAGAATATCAAATAAAGAACTATGGCGCCGTGACGACCAAATCAGGCGAAGGAAATGGAATTGGATTGGCCACACCTTGCGACGCGAA
Organism: Thereva unica; assembly: GCA_949987705.1. Taxonomy (NCBI): domain Eukaryota; kingdom Metazoa; phylum Arthropoda; class Insecta; order Diptera; family Therevidae; genus Thereva; species Thereva unica. Next base: position 63,963,523 of record OX465285.1, on the reverse strand, counting down.
AACGAAAATCTAGCCAAACAATCTGGAAGCCGCAACGATCCTGTCGAGTCGGAAGACCTGGAACAACGTGGAGGACCTTACTAGCCGAGTCCGCTGGAGGGCAACTGTTTCCGCCCTATTTCCCATGAGGGATTAAAGGAGCATAAAGAAGAAGTGTTGCATATGGAAACGAACAAATATTACCATCAAAACGAATGTACGTCTTCACCGAACGTTGATCCTTCCGATTTTCCTTTATAGATTGGAAACGTGGACACTGCTCAAGCCGGACGTCAACAAGCTCTATGTCTTCCAAATGCGATGCTTGAGGCAGATTCTCGGTGTCTCATTCCGCGATCGCCTTCGAAACGTAACAGCTAGACAGAGATGCGATCAACAGACACTGATCGAAGAAGAAATGTTGACTACGGTGGCTTGGACATGCGCCGAATGGGTGATAACCGCTTGCCACGTAAACGGGACCATCCGGCAGACGAGAAAATTCAGCGATCTGAAGAAAACCTGGGTGAGAATAACGAGTGCGACTAAAAGAATTAACGATTTTCAGATATCGAGGCTTGAGATTTCGCCAAAACTCGTCAAGAATGGAAACGAATCGTGACAGCAGCGTGGCGGGGACGTCCTGCTTTGTCCGCCAACTAGCGGATCGAAGAAAAACAAGATTAACTAAAAAAATCTAAAAGTATAAAATTTCTGCTTTGTCCATTTTATAGTAGTTTTATTTAACTTAATGCTCAAACTTAAATAATAGAAATGCATTACAAAAAAATATTAAAACAATTAAAAGTATTGGCCTATACGTAAATAGTGCGGCTAAATCTTCAGAAGTGTTAACCTCTTAAGGATTTATTTGTTTTTTGATAACACGACAGTCTCTCGTCCAGGCTTATTCATTTGATCTTTCACCCAAGGATGGGTCATGACTTCAACTAGAGTTATGCGAGCTGTGCTTGGTTTCCGCAGGAGCTGTTTAACAATAAAAAACTAGCTATATTATCTTATTTTTATACAATAAAAGAAGTTCCACTTACTCTTGCAATTAAATCTTTAGCACCAGCAGATAAATGTTTCGGATAAACAATCTCCAGTCGTCTAATTTTATCATAAGTCATTTCCGTGTTATTGGATTCAAACGGCGGCCTCCCAACGAGAAATTCGTAGCACAATATTCCAAGGCACCATTGATCAACAGAATCATCGTAGGTGCGACCATCAATCATCTCTGGTGGTAAATAGTCAAGAGTTCCGCACATTGTTTGACGTCTAGAAAAGCGGCAAACAAAATATGAATAATTCTCGATAAATTAATATTAATTATTAAAACTGCGTACTTGTTGGACATCGTATGTGCAGACCAGCCAAAATCTGCCAATTTTATGTTATCATCCGCAGTCAGCAATATATTTTCCGGCTTGAGATCACGATGAATGACATTGTTCATATGACAATAATTTAAGGCATCTGCAACTTGATAGGTGTATTTTGCAGCTCTATGCTCATTAAAACGATGAAATGGCGCATTTTGCAGATGTTTGTACAGTTCTCCTTGGGAAGCAATTTCAAGTGCAAGATAAATTCTTTTCTCGTCATGAAACCATGTGAGAAGACGCAGAATGTTTGGATGCCTTTTAAAATATAAAAGATTATACGTTTTTATGAATAAATTATGCCCTAAACTTACTTTAATCTAGACTGGATTTCTATCTCCCGTAAAACTTGTCTTTCTACGCGCCCCTTTTGCAGCTCCGATTTGAACATGATTTTCATCGCAACGATATACTGGCTGTATCTCTCTCGAGCTATATAAACACGGCCAAACTTTCCTCTGCCTAGTGGGGCACCTAGATCGAAATCTGAAGTCGACCAGTTATAGCTAGAAGAGGAAATTAATTTATAAGAATTGTAAAAGTAGAAGATCGGTTAAGATACGGTTTTCCGTAGGCTGGATGTTCCATCATCTTTAAGCTCATATCAGCAACATCGAATCTATGCATTGCCGGAACATTTTCAGTAAGCGCTGGGATGTCTGTTTTCTGTGGCACATAGATTATCTTACTTTTATCACTCATTTTTATAAATTAAAACTATAAAACACTCCCGCTTTGAAGCTATCGCCTTTTTCAAATATGAAACTTCAAAAGCATGTGTACCACAAGTAGAGAGGTATAAAGTGTTACTCCAGCGACATCTTGTATCCGAAGGATTCATACATATTATTTAAAGTTTTCTTAAAAACTAACTCGAAAAAAGAAAACCTAATAATGCTCACAATTAAATAATTTTCTAACTACAGTTTAATAATAGTAATTAAATATTTACACAATTAAAATTAATTTAAGCTTAGCTTGCGATCTAAAAGCCTATTTGTTTAATATAGACAAAAACCATTAAAGCTGTCAGTTGATAGTTAAGAAATTTGTTCTGTGTTACCATATCACCAATTTAAAAAAAAAACTTTCATAAAAATTTTGACACATTTAATCTGTCACTTGACTTGTTTGACCGAAGTTTAGTCATAGTATGATTAAAGTAATATTTTATCCTTTCGGTCCTAGCATCTTACTTAAGAATTTCGAGCTTGTTTGAAGCTGATCATCAAGAGCAACACTAACTGCCTGCAATTGGTTACTAATTAGTTAGCCCAGGACCAGTCAATTGACAACCACTTGTCCGTTGGCCATTGGTCAAGGCGCGATACCGGATTGTCGCCCGGTTTTATATAATTGTATTCATTTGTTCAGTGCTTAGACTCATTCCTAAAATAATTATATCTATCAAGTATCATCCTCAAGGTATAAGCTATTGACTGTAATATACTACTATATTTCTAACTCAGTCTGTATTCTAGGTTATGACCAACGCAGATCAGAAAAAGTCGGGGTTGTGGAGCAAGTAAAATAATATCTACATAATAATAAAATGTCTAAAACGCTTATTTATAAAGCCATTTGGGCTTTCTTAGTACTTATAACTCTTATTTACGACACAATACGTTCCATATTTAACAGTATTTGTTTGTACTCTATAAAATTAATAAAATCATCGAGTGCATGGAGTATGACCGACGATAAGGAATTCTTGGAACAATGCAAAACTGAGCTGACGAAATATCCTAAACATTTAAACGTAATTATTGGGCCGGCAAAATTACGTTCGGATACATTAGCGAAAATAGCTGTTTATGCTTTAATATCTGATATTGATTACATCAGCTTCTACGATACTCGAGGTGAATTATCTCTAGATCACATTGAAATCCCTCAATATATTAGCTGCCACAAAATGCAAAATGGTCGTATTTTATGGTCTATGCCAAGTGAAAAAAGAAAATCTGGTTTACTCAAATATAAAAATGGTTTGGAAAAATCTATTCAGGTAATATTAAACATATATTCTCTTAAGCAACATAAATGAACACAAAAACTGCATTTACAGGTTGTAAACTTATCATATAAAGAAGGAAAGCCATTAATAGCAGAAGTTTGTAAGGATTTACATTCAAATAAATTAACTTCAGAAGCAATAAAAGACAAGGAGAGTCTGGGTGAGAGAATAGATGATGGCTTAAGAGCTAAATTGGATGGCTTGCCTGATCCAGAACTGTCTATCATATTCAATAAATATATGTGCACATATGGCTTACTCCCATGGCATACTGGTTTTACAGAATTCCAATTAATTGAGACTGGGGACTTTTTTGATGTCCGTACGTTTGCAAATGTTTTATATAAATTTTCAAAATGCGAACAAAGATTTGGTAAATAATGTACTTCTACATATACATACATATATATATACAAGCTGTTACCAAAATTGTGTTTTATTTTTATGTTCGTTCGTGTGTTTTTGTTTGTTAAATAATAGCCCTCATAGAAGAACAAATTAGAGAAGAATATGTAGCAGAGCTAAATAGAAGGTTCGGTTCAACGGACCAATACCAATATTGGCGAGAGGGCCAAACTAATAAAAGAAGCTGCTAGGTTGTTAAATACGAGCAAGGCGTTAGGACTGGTTCGATAGTTTCGTTGCGGCTTATAAGAAAAAACGAATTGAAAAACGTACGTAAGAAAACGTGGCTGGAGGAACAAATTGCAGAGATATCGGAAATAACGGAGTGAGAAAGTGAACAAGCAACATAATGAGTATAAACCCAGAGTATCAATGTATAAGGACAAAAAAGTTAATAGACTACAAGCCTACGACAATTTTTGGGGAGTCATGTGAAATATGCTAGTCAGATAGTAGTAACGGCCTCAGGAACCTTTGTTGGTGCCGGTACATTAAAGAGATAAATCCTGAGTAACGCCATCTGCGATCTAAGATTTAAACGATCTAAGATCTTCCGATATGCTGCCGAATCCTACCTCAACCTTCACGAAGATTAGACTTTACTTTAGACTCCTGGATGCTCTTTTCTATACAAGAGTAACAGACTGAGGAGGTTAGAAGACGAGTGTTTCGCGCCTTAAACGAAGCAAATGCCGGAATGGCCCTCCAGGGGTTGGTCGGCAGGCTGACAACGTTCTATCATAAAAACCCACCGGTCACGAATCCTCAAGGCAGGCCTCGGACAGGACGGACTCAACGGCAACGACTCAGGCAATGGAATATGAACGACTCAGGAACGTGCTCAGCAGAACCGGCGCTCTGCGTTCCTTTTTATTAGAACTAAAAAATATAACATAAAGATCACAGCCCTTCAAGAAACCAAATGGATCCATAGTGTTAGAATGGATCTAAAAACCCACTCTGTTCTCCAGGGGATCATCGAATGGAAGAAGAGAGTTCGGAGTAGAAATCATCATAGCAAAAGGAAATGAAATCGCTAATGCTCTACTTCAAGCCAGTAATCAATAGAATATGCACGCTTCACATTAAAACAAGGCTACACAACATTCAGGCTAATACCGTCAAATGACATTAAAATGGTGCTTGGAGATATTAATGCCAAAGTAGGAAAAGAAGCGGGGTCATAGGAAAGCATAGCCTACACAACCCTACCAATGACAATATCCATAAAATGACGTGGCAGTCACCAGACGGGGTAACCAATAATTAAATTGACCACGTTCTAATTGAGAGAAGAGGGGCCACAAGTATACTGGACGTAAGAACAATGAGAGGATCGTGCTGTGGCTCGGACCACTATCTAGTCAAGGTTAAATTGAGAACCCGAAAAGCAACCAAAACGTATAGAGGGCAAACTCAAGCAAAATACGATATAGATAAGCTAAAACTGGAAATAAGAAGAGATGCCTGCCAGCATGCTGTCGTACAAAACTTGAGAGGGGCAGAAGAACAATCTAACATCAACGACAAATGGGAGCAACTCAAAAGCAGCATAAAGGGGCAACATAAGAGACACTAGGCTGGGCGGCTAGGCTGACTAGAATTGATTGGTTTGACCAGCACTGTAGAGCCGCAATTAAAAAAACAAACCAGAGTCACCGAGAGTAGGATCGCAAGGCCAACAAGAGCAATGATGGAAGTCTTCAAGCAAAAAAGAAAAATCGCAGACAAACTTTGCAGAAAGAAGAAGAGGGAATATATAAACAGCAGGATCTTACAGAAACCGGAAGACTTCATGGAAGGGAAAATTAGACAAGCGTACAAAGAAACACGCCAGATCACCAATAAGTTTCAGACAAGAACGGACATCTGCAAAGACATATGTAGATGGGAACTTATTAGCAGATCCTGGAATCCTACCCCCATACTAAATGAGAATCTACAGACAGAGGCATATGTAATTCCTCAAAATAACATCTCAATAGAACCACCAACACTGGAGGAGGTACGGAAAGTTGTAAAAGGACAAAACAGAAACAAATCACCAGGTGCAGCTGGAATAGCAGCTGAGCTGCTAAAGGGAGGAGAATCACAACTATTCTGAACCTACCCAAACTCATATGCAGCAGCTGGGTGGAAGAAGTTATACCAGGCGACTGAAAGAAAGCCATTTTATGTCGAATAAACAAAAAAGGAGATAAATTAACCTGCAAAAACTATAGGAGCATCTCACTCCTCAGCACCAGCTACAAAGCCTTCATAATCCTTGTGAAACAAAAACTAGAACCTATAGCTAAAGGTGTTATAGGAGAATATCAAACCGATTTTAGGACAAACAGGTCAACATCATCCCAACTGCTGACCTTAAGGCATATTCTGGAGGAAAGGGATGTAGATATATATCAGATATTTGTTGACTTTCAACGGCATATGACTCAATAAAGAGAGAGGCTATACGAGATATTACCGGAATTAGGGGTCCCTCAAAGCTAGTACAACTGATCAAATGCGCAACAAATAGCTCACTGGCGAAAGTAAGGATAAAAAATGTTATAACAGAAGAATTCGAAGTACGACAAGGACTTAGACAAGGAGATGGATTGGCCCCCATACTTTTCAACCTGGCCTTGGAATGGGCGATAAGGAAAAGTCAGTTCAAAGAAGTGCATCAACAGTCGGTACAATTACTTGGTTATGCGGATGACGTGAAAATTGTGGGAAGGTCCTTTTTGGCAGCAAAAGAGGCGGCAAAGGACATAGGCCTTGTTGTATTTCACAATAAAATGCACCCTTTTATTACTTTATTTTATTACAAAAAATAGACAGACAACAATACTTGCAACAGTTTTTTATAAAGATCCTTGCTCACTGTTTCTTACAAAACTCTAAGGTTGTCACTCCTGTTGACATCTTCTGACTGTCACCCTGCCCTACAAAACGGTCTGCCACTATACAACAGGCCTGAAGATGAACGAAGAAAAAACGAAGGTGATGCAACAATCCAGAGCAGGAAGATTTAGAATGGGAAGAAATATAACTATCGACGAACATAACCTAGAAGTAGCCGATAAAACAGTGTACCTTGGGTCTACAATCACAAAAGGAAACGAAGAAAAAGAAAAAAATAACCAGACGAATACTACTGGCTAATAGAGTCTTTTATGCCAATTTGTGCATAGGAAAACGAACCTCTTACTCTACAAAACAGTAATACGACCCTAAACTGTGTTATGGTAGAGAGACCCATAGAGGAACGAGTCAACACGTTTGAGAGAAAAATTCTCAGATGCATAATAGGCCCAACCAGAGAGGATGGAATATGGCGAAGAATATACAACAACGAGGGACAATTCCTCAATTCCTGTTTAGGATTCCTCAAAAGGTGCAAATTTTTCCTTCAGCCGTCTGCCAGGGCTATAATTTACAAGTCCTACATTCGTCCCCGTCTTGAATACAACTCGTATATCTGGGCCGGGGCCCCAATAACCATCTTAGCTTGGCTGGACAAGGTGCAAAACCGCGCTCTCAAACTTATTGGTGACAGCGCCATTTGCTCTTCAATTGACTCATTAAGCCACCGTAGGAATGTAGCAGCTCTAGCAAAATTTTATCGCCTTTTTCATAATGATTGCTCCACTGAAATAAGTAACCTCATGCCTCCACGGCAACATTTTTCCCGCAACACAAGACTTGCCCGCTCGGCTCACCCCCACAGTTTACAGCCCTTATCTTCGCGCACACTCCGATCTAGAAATTCGTTTATAACAAGAACAACTCGTCTGTGGAACAACCTTCCAAAGACAGTATTCCCGAACTCATACAACATCCAAGAGTTCAAACGCAAGGTTCATCGCCACTTTCTGCAACACCCCCTTGACTCCCCCTAACCCATTATGTCCTTCTCTCTATCTTTCGAGCTAAGCTTGCTACTGGACATTGCACCATGACCTAAACGACATGACGTACTAGTAGTACAAAGGGTGACACCTGAGCTTAGACTATCACATAAAAAAAATCGTATCCCAAAACGGCTTATAGTCCCGGAAATCTGGGGAAGTAGGCCAGTAAATAGACCCAGGAGGACATGGATAGACTCTGTGACGGATGACGCAGAAGCAATGCTCAACATCCGGAACTGGAGGCATGCTGCAAGGGACCATCAAACTTGGAGAAATGCCCTAGAGGAGGCCAAGGCTCGATTTGGGCTGTAGTGCCATTGGATGGATGGAAACCACGGTCAAGGTGGGAAGACAATGTTAAGGCCGATGCAGCAAAACTGCTCAATACAAGAAACTGGAAACAAGCTGCGTAGCAGAGGGACGTCTGGAGGTAAAAGCTGATAGAGGCCAAGGCTCGAATTAGCTGTAGAGCTATCGAAGAAAAAGAAGAAACGAGCGGAGTGGCACTTTTCTTTTAAAAGGTATTTTCGAGGTGGGATCTGCCCATGGAAAAAAACATTTTGAGATGCCCAATTGTTTTGTCGCACGCCATAAAATTGGTTTTGGGTGCAGCGAGGCGCACTGGGTTCCAGTGTACTTCACATAATTCATTGTATGTTGTTCAACTCACCTGGTGTTACCTATCAAAGAAGATAATCAATTCAAACGTTATTGAACGTCGCCCACTGAACCCAAGTATATGAACTTATACTGAAGCAAACCTTTACATTACTGTAGCTAAATACTCGAAATTATGTCAGTTCCAGCAAATGTGTACTCATTTTACTTAAGATAACGCATTTTTTGTCAGTAGCAGAATAAATAGCAAACAACGAAAAAAGAAATAATTACTCTGCATTAAAATGCTGAAGTTAGAAGCGGTACATTTTTAAATTTGACATTTAAGTGACATTAGTTGTTGCAATGCACTCAGTTCTAGATGGTGTTTTATTTAGAGTGTATTTGCACTCGATCAATTACATATTTTCCGGCAGCCCAGCACTTAACATTTCATTAAAGATTCCTCTTCATTCTTTGCTCTTCCTCTACTTTACTGATAGTCGCCCTCTAGCTGATTATAGTTATGAAGTGTGTGCATCAAAAATTGATTTATACTTGTAAATGATCAATCGCATTGCCAGCATCTTCAATTACATGGTACGCACATACTATCAGCGTACTATCAATAAAGCAATTAAATACCAACGACAGACCGACCAGAAAATTATCCTTAATACCCACTTTTACTTAACATAAATCAATCAATCAATATTTAATCGATACTTCCGGGTCCAAATGGTTTTTCGCCCCAGTCGAGCAGATGCGTTCGTATTTTCTCCGTGAAATGTAACGATTCGTCGATCACTGGGTCCTATGTGAAAAAGGAACGCGGAACGCTCTGCACCCGACAGTTGTGTTTGCTCTGGCATCGTGATCAGTACAGCCTCGATCTAATCTACATTCAGAAGAGGAGGAAAGCAAACTCCCAAGTTGCTCACAGATCAAGTCCGGTAGTCGCTGTAATCGTCGGCATTGTAGTTTGCATTGGTCCCCCGTAAGGACCACATGCCTTAAGTGCTTTTCCTCAGCCGACAAATTCGAAGAATTGTAGTTTTCCCGCAGTTTAGAAATTCTTCAAATTAACGAGATTTTTCATCAGTAGTGATCGCGCAGGGAGTTGTGAAGATCATTGACTCGGTGCAGTTTTTCGATTAAACATAAATTGTGGTCAATAAAGCCTTGCGGCAGTCATCAAAAGGGAATAATTACAATACAATTAAGTAAGTAGAGCTAAGCTAGAAATGAAATCATTTAGTTTACTTGTACCAAGTTCAGAGCTTCCATTACTTAATGAACTTTGTAATTGAGTATTTCGACTCGGTTATCTGGGATTTTTGGTGTTTTGGTGTTTTTGACGACACTAGAGAATCTTTGTAGCCAGTGACCTTTTTAATCTAGAAAGATTTTTCATTCAATTATATTATGGCGATAAGAAAGTTAATTTTTTCCACGATTTACTTGCCTTGTGTGTTATGAGGATATTATAAAATAATTTCAATTTTTATTTATTTTTAATTAATGTGAGAAATACTTTATAAAAATTTCAATTACTTTGTTGATTACTTTAGTAGATTTCGAATTAATACACCTTTGGATAACGTTTATTGCGGTTGAGATTTTTATAGAGAAATGTTGAACCCCCGCCAATGGCTAAGTATTTAGAGTTAAATTATTTATTTTTAACACATTATTTACACTGAGTTAGTTCTAATCGCAGATAATGTTTAAACACTTTCCTTGAATAATGATAAGAGTTTTATTAAAAATGATTGATTAATTGTAATGTTACATTTTACGTTCAGATTGCTGAGGGTCAGCTATTTTCGTGGCATTACTCACATTTTCTTATTGTAATTCATACTTCACGATACTCATAACGAATTGACAAATAAAAACTATAGCTATGTATCTCATCATCTTCTAGAGCTCGGGTTAAGCGTTGACATGTCTAACCAACCTTCTTTCATCACGTAATACTCCAGCTTGCTATAGGTTTTCTGTAATATTGTACCGCAACGCGAACTCGGTCGTTAATGTTAAAAGTAAGGTTAGATGGTAACCTATAAGGTTTATTGTACCCCTGCATACGCATTCCCTTGCCCTTCTCCTGCCAGTACCTCAGATTTTCGGCCTATCAGTATTGTTCCATTCCTAGCAACGATCCTTGATCAGCTTATAGTTCCTTTTCTCCCTAAAGTCTTTGAGAACATTATATTTTCTCAAGCCGTGTGGTATCTTGATTGTTATAATTTCCTTTCTAATCTCCAATCTGGCTTCCGTAAATCCGATAGTTACGAAACTACTATATTGAAGGTAACGGCTGATCTGCGTTCCACTCTTGATCAAGGTGTTATTGCAATACTAGTTCTTCTAGATTTCTCCAAAGCATTTGACTCTACGGTTCAATGGTCTTCTTTGCTTCTTCTTCTGTTCGTCTTTTATTTTCTTTTCTCTCTAATATATCTCAGTGTTTTCGGCATAATAATGTAACATCCTCTTTCCTTAGAGAGCCTGCAGGTGTGTTTCAGGGTTCGGCTCGTGGCCCTTTGCTTTCTCTCTCATTTACCCCGTTTATGACTGGGTTTAAAAGTTGAGTCGACGTTGAGTTGAAATTTCAACCACCGTATATGATGTCGAGTTGAGCTCATTTTGGGTTGAAATAGAGTTGAACTAAAATCACAACATAACCTCAAATTTTTGTGTGAAATTCTCATTTATAGATACGTAAAAATTCAGAACGAAATAATTTTTTGTTTCTGTGCCAGAAAAAACACCGAACATACAATTAACGCCTAAAGCCGACTTCACGGATGATAAACAAACAAAACAAGTGTCACTTCAACCCAATTTCAACTCAACCTGCGTATATGAGGCGAAATATCAACTCGATCCAGGCAGGAGATCTGAGTTGGGTTGAGTGGACCCAGTTTCAACTCGACATCCGTTTATGACTGGGTTGAGCCCGGGTTGAACCTGGGTTGAACCTAGTCATAAACGGGGTATATATTAATGACCTCCATCCGTTATTCGTCTCGGATTTAAGCATAGATAAGATAGGTGCTCGCCTAGGGGCCCGCACCACAAACAGACTCAGATAAGACACCGATTTCGTCATGTAGGCGGAGGCGCATAAATTATATTTTTTTTGAAAATGATCATAGGAATTCTTGCTTCCAAATATATTTACATCTCGAGCTTTTTCAAGCTGTACAAGAAGCTCGGAAATAAGTTAAAATTTCGGCCAGTAAGGACTCCTGCGAAACGAAACGATGCGTATTTTATAAATTTGAAATATTTATATGGGTTGAAAGGAAGCTCGCGCCTCCTTAGCGAGCTTCCTTTCAACCCATATAAATATTTCTAATTTATAAAATACGCATCGTTTCGTTTCGCAATCCGACTGCGGATTTGAGAATCGCAAAATGTGAAATCCGCACTCACTTCCGATCTGCCGGATCTGGGAATCGAGGCCAGTGCATGGCACGATCCAATCGTAGTATTGTTTGTTAAGCAGTTAACTTTCCGTTATTTGACGACCGGATTGTAAATTCACAAAGATGTCTTGCAAGAATCGAGGGAAAAGGGTATTTGAGCCACTGAGTCCATCTTGTGTTCCTGCCCCCTAAACATTTTAACTCTGCGCTCCGGGCTGATTTATCGAAGAGGTATACATATCATCATAAAATTGTGTTGTATTCTCTCCGACCATCGAGCCATGCTTAGTAATATAGCCATGGTGGTCTGGTGTCACCTATTGCGCAATCGATCTTTTCACTTGAGCTGAAGTTTCGATTTCTGTCTAGGGAAACGTTTAACTTATAATGTTTCGCATTCAAATTGGATTGTGAAGCTAAGCCAAGTAATTTTAGATTTTTCAAAAAAAAAAAGCTTATTCAGAGGCTCTGTCCGTCTGTCCGTCTGTGACCTTCTTTCATCTCTGAAAGTACTGTCGCTACAGACTTGGGCCATATCTCAAATTGTAGCTCTTGATCAAGAGACCTAAAACTGAGAAAATGGTCTGGAAATTCCAACCGGATGTATATTTAATAACAAGAAAAGAGATTTCTAATAAAGTACATATATTGGTAGCCTAGAGGTAGGGCGCTGGAATGCTACCCCGGGGAACCCAGTTCCATCCTCGGCCGGCTATGGTGGAATAAGTTTTTTTTTACTTCGGTGGAACTTGTTTTGAATCGATCACTAAATTATATTATTTAATAGTGATACTCAGGAGAACATAAACATTTACTTATGTAATTAAAAGTGAAAAAATATCATTTTCTTGATTTTTTATGGTCATCCAGTCTGAAGTGTTATTCAACAGAAAGAATACCATGAAAAAGCGTAATTAGTGGCTAGTCTCTAGGCACAACATCCTACTAGTTTTATAATATTTTTACACACAAAACCCACATTAACTCAAACTTGACGAGATAGTCTAGACAAGACAGGCCAAGCAGATAGACCAGACAGATAGACAGACCAGATAGACATATCAGACAAGGAGACCAGATAGACAGACCAAAAAAGAGAGCAGATAGATATACCAGACAGGCAGACCACATAGAGAAAACTGAGAAAACAGGCAGTTCAACCAGTGTAGCCGTGTAGCTGCCTGCCTGGTCTATTTGTATAGTTGTATCAATTTACATATATACGAAACATTATAAATCAAATAAAAGCCCTCAGGTGGACAGCTATCCAGGCAGTCTGCTACACAGCTAGGCAGGTGGGTTGGTCTGCCTGGTAAACTACCTCAGCATGAAAGCCCACTCATTACACCCTACAGCGAAGTTCAACTAATTTCACACTTGTGACGCAAAGCTTCACCAACGAAAAGCTTTATTGCGCAATATTATGAAATAGGTGGCCCGGACCAACATAGCTATACTATGATACAACTGATGCGAGATTCGCTTGTCTAAACAAATCAGAAAGAAAATCTCTTGTTCTGTTGTGGTGGATAGCTGTGTGATGTTAAGGGATTATATGTATTAGAAATAATAACTATGTCTAGAATCGGCTGAAAAACGGATGCCTGTTCGGATATTGCTTTAAAAATGTGTTTTTCACATCTGAATGTGAATGTCCATTGGGTTAATTTGGGATACTTATATGTATTGCTATTTCAGTAAATTGCAATATGCGAAAAAGGTTTTGTTTCCGAGTAGAATTTTCCTACTGATTTCATCTAGCTCTTTGTTTTTATTCGTTACGGCTGAGCCTAAGTATAGGAAATGGTCAACTACTTCTAACGTTTTGTCTATTCTTTCTTTCTTTATGTTCCTTTAATCCCTCATGGGGTATAGGGCGGAGACAGTTGCCCTCCCGCGGACTCTGTTTTGTGCGACAGTTCTTCAGTTCCGACCAGGATCTTCTAAGGGGGATCGTAATTCACTAGATTGCTTCACTATGATTCTCAAGGTGTTAATATGGTCTATACAAAAGCGGCCCCTCCTGAATCCGGCCTGCTGCCTCCTAAGCGTTCGGTCTACTGCCTCTCTTATCCTAGATAGTAATATATGGGACAAAATTTTACCCACAGTAAAACAGATGCCTCTCCAGTTGTCGCATATTGTTAGGTCCCCCTTTTTTGGTATTTTGACTGTGATACCTTCCGTTCAATTCTCCAGAAAGGTACGGGTGTTCTATTTTGCCTTGGAGTCACATTTTGTCCTATCTTTCGCTGTGGGGGTGGAGCAGCTCCTGAAGTGCACTATCGAATCGATTCTTCATTGGGGCGAATGAACCGCGTCGAATTCAATGCCACAAAAACGAAGTAGTGTCTGATCTCCAACAAAAATTGTACCGACCTTCCTCCTATCTCACTGGATAAAGAGAATCTAACGGCTGACTCAACTCTCAACATCCTAGGGGTAACTTTAACGGAGCATCTGCGATGGAATGATCACATATTTCAAATCGCAAAAGAAGCCTCCCAATGCCTTGGATTTCTCAAAAGATGCAAGTTCCTCCTCCAGCCAGCCGCATTGGCTACAATATACAAATCCTACATTCGGCCGCACCTCGAATACAACTCGTATATCTGGGCAGGCGCCCCAAAAACCACCTTGGCTTGTCTCGACAAGGTGCAAAATCGTGCCCTCAAACTCATTGGTGATGGCCCCTTTCGCGCCTCCATAGACACCTTAAGCCACCGTAGGAATGTAGCAGCCCTCTCCATACTTTATCGCTATTACCATGGCGACTGTTCCACTGAAATTCAGGACCTCCTGCCTGCACGGCAATACTTTTCCCGCAACACAAGACTAGCCCGCTCGGCTCACCCTCATACCCTACAGCCCCCCCGTTCGCGCACAATACGGTTTAGAAGTTCGTTTATGAATAGAACAACTCGACTGTGGAATAATCTCCCAACACCTTAGAGTTCAAACGTGAAGTTCATCGTCATTTTCTTCTACACCCTCCAGACCCCTCTAACCTTTCCTATTCTCCTCTATTCTTCAAACCAAGCTTACTACTAGACATTGCACCATGAACTGAACGACATGAACGAACTGAACGACTACTACCAGTCCAGGGTTACACCTAAGCTTGGTTTTTTCATATAAAAAAATAAATAAATAAGTGTAATTATAGTGCACTTATGGAGTTGATTTGGTTTTTTAGCGGGGGATGTGATGGAATCTGGCTCCAAATCGGGTCAACCTTTAGTGTAAAGTGTGGACTTGCACCACTTTTTCAGTGAGCGACACATTTGTTGCGAGAGGCCAGGACCGACTCCCGATTGTAGAGCCTTCAAAGAAAACGTGATACCTGGGTTGAGTTGAAATTATGCATATAGACGCGAGTTCAGTAGTTGAGTAGTTGAATTTAGTTGACAGCAGCATCTGTGTTTTGTTTGTGATTTTTTCTAATGTGTAGTGTTTTATTAGTTTTAACTCAACCTCAACTCAACTATTAAACTCATCATGTATACAATACGTAGTACAGGTAATCAACGGGCATATTCAAGAATCGTCTTTTCGCATTTATAGCTAATAGAACTGTTTATTCTTTTCTCTTCAATCTTAATTTTGATATATTCAGTTTTTTCTTTTTTACACAATTCGTTTGCTTCAGTCCTCTTCGATACTCGTATTTCGTTAACATCTTTTGTATGATATCATTTTTTATGCTTATTGCACTTTTGCATTTAGCTTCAGACAATTCTTGATTTCCTCGTCCAATAGATTCTTCAGCAGCTCTGTCAATTGCACAATATAAAGTCTCTCATTTTTGGGATTTTATGTATCTATATGTATAATATGTACATATGTATATTGCCGAAATACAAGCTCTTCAAAACAAAATTTATAATTCATGCCCCTAACCTAAAAAATCAAAATACCGCCAAGCTTTTAAGTAATAACAATAATTCAAACCAAAAAGTTCTTCCATAATTGGATTTTTGCATTACATGTATTTATAGCAAATGTAAGAATCTGCATTTAATCTGAATCGAATCAAACGAGTGAACAATCCAGACTTTTCCCACTAAAGTATGCACTGACGCCAGCCATTGCCATGATCAGAATTGTATATAAAGTGCGGATGCCAAGAAAACCGGACGATTTCCAGAGGTTAATTCATTTTGCGCCGTCATCATATTCGTCTAATTCTATTTTTGCAAAATCCAGCACAAGTTGAATTTGTTTTCCAACTGCAGTTATTTGCGACCATCAATAATTCTGCGTTCTTCATTCTTGCGCGGTTCTTAAAATAATAATCAAATATTTGGCTCGGAACAAAGAGTAATTATTATTGAATATTGGCTTTGGCTGAAAGATCTTTATTCATGTTTTAATTGTGGTCTTATGTTGTCGGTTTGGATATTTTAAACTTATGTTTTACGGGAGAAATATTTACACATCAACAATAATAATTAAAATGTCCATAAATATTTTCTGATGCTATTAATTTCTTCGTATTTTAAGGTGAAATGTCGTTTTGATCGATTACCGGCACCTAGTCCGATTCTAGTCAAACAGTCGAACGAATATGTCTAATCGAAAAGGTACTAGTACGATTCTCGATTGTTTGGGAAATTATATGACAAATCGAATGCAAACTGAACTCAACTCAATCTGTATTTGCATTTTTGGTCGAGTGTTTTATGACATACCAAACTTGAGTTGGTGAAATTTTTCGTGAAAATGGATAAATGAAATTAATGAAAGAATGAATGAATTACGTTTTGCCATGTTAAAATTTTTAATATTAACCAAATAAACTAACTAGCTTCCTACAACTAAACACTCTTGTAAATAATAACAACACATGCACATAACCATAATTTTGGGTTCATTTTTCAGTCTCTAGATGTCATTCAATTTCCTTCGAAAACAGACAGAAACTTTTTAATTATAATTTTTAACTTCCCAGTATAGGAAGTTATTGTAATCGGTCCGAAAATCGAAATCGAAAATTTCAACGTATTTTCATCTTTCAAGGTCCCAGGAGCATTTTAAGCAAAAAATTGGGAGGAAGTATGTGTGTGTGTGTGTGTATGTGCGTACGGATGTGGTCATTTTTTCCTGCACGATATCGCGCGAACCAAAACTGATATCGACTTCGTTGAGGTGTCGTTCGAAGCGTATCAACCGAAATATGATCTGAAAAGATTTTCATGAAATTCGGTCCAGCCGTTTTTTTGTTTAAGTCACGTAAGTGATTTTTGTACCTGCACGATATCGCCCGAACCACGAAAGATATTGACTTACTTGAGGTGCCGTTCGAAGCGTATTAGCGACAATATAATCTGAAAAGATTTTTATAATATTCGGTCCAGCGGTTTTTTGGTTTAAATGACTTAAGTGATTTTTGTACCTGCACGATATCGCGCGAACTATAGAAGATATCGACTTATACCCAGGACACACCAGCATTCTTAATCATGATTATGACGTCAAAATGACGTAGACCCATACAAAAGATATGGAAATAAAATGCAGTCTACGTCATTCTGACGTCATAAGCATGATTAAGAGTGCTGGTGTGTCCTGGGTATTAGTTGACGTGCCGTTCGAAGAGTATTAACTAAAAAAATATGATCTGAAAAGATTTTCATAAAATTTGGTCGAGCCGTTTTTTGTTTAAGCGGCGTAAGTGATTTTTGTACCTGCACGATATGGCCCGAACCGCAAAAGATATTGACTTACTTGAGGTGCCGTTCGAAGCGTATTAGCGACAATATAATCTGATACGATTTTTATAATATTCCGTCCAGCGGTTTTTTGGTTTAAATGACTTAAGTGATTTTTGTACCTGCACCCTGCACGATACCGCGCGAACTAAAAACTATATCGACTTCATTGAGGTGCCGAAAAACATTAACACATCAATGTTATATACATTTTCGTCATCCTAATCTTGTAAGTGCGCACATTTAGTTTGACATTTAAGCGAAAATATTGATAAACAATTGTGACAAATTCTCGGTTACATATATTCTATATTGCCTATTGTTCATTTATTATTAAAATATCCAATCATAATATTCAACATCCATCATAGTGGGAAGTTGATTGTGTAGACCGAACGGGTCGAGCCCACATCTCTACTAGTTTGTATTTTTTGTTCGGTTCGACTGAATTACAGAATACCAATCATAATTGATAATTTAATCAGATCTCGATTGACGAATCGAATTTCGTACTTTCAGGGTCAATTTTTGTCATTAATAAGGTTGAACCATTAGTGCTGTATATTACTCTAGATCTTCTTGCAATTCTGGTTTTGTACAATCCGCTCGGTTTCGCTAGGTGGTAGAGGAGACATGCTTGATGAAAACTTACCTTCAATAAAACATGTATTAGTTTCGAATTTTTATAGATAAAAACAAGACGCATTGACAACTTCAGTAGAAGGTTAAATTTTTTTATTTATAATTTTGAAATATACGTACGTACATAATCATAAGTTCGTAAGATGACTAATAAAAAAAAGTGTTAAGCAAAATCCGACTTTATTCATTATTTAACATGGTCTCCTTCAAATGTAATGCATTCATACCAACACTTCCCAACACAACCTTTCAAAAAACACTTAATAGTATGCATTTATGATGAGTTGAACTCATATTGAATCCGAGTACATGAAACTTGAGAACAAGTAATAGTCGGTCGGAGTTAAAAATCTGGAAGAGTCGGTGGATGCGGAAGCAATTCGAATGCTCATGCATGTAAGAACTATGGGAGGAGCGTTCTGTGGCTCGGACCACTATCTCGTCAAAGTGAAATTCAGAACCCGCAAAACCACCAAAACTCGCAGAAAGCAAACACAACTAAGATACAATATAGATAAGCTAAAACTTGAAGAAAGAAGAGATGCCTATCAGAATGCTGTCCTACTCCTGAGAGAAGGAGTAGGAAAGCAGCCCGACATCAACAACTAATGGGAAAAACTGAAAAGCAGCATAAAGGAGGCAGCAGAAGAGACATTAGGCTGGGCCCCTAGACAGCCTAGAATTGACTGGTTCGATCAAGAATGTAGATCAGCCATAGAAGAAAGAACCCAGACCGGGAGTACAATGCAAGACCCACAAGAGCAAAGATGGAAGTCTTTAAGCAAAAAAGAACTGCAGACAAGCTGTGCAGAAAGAAGAAGAAAGAGTATCTAAAAAGAAGAGAGAGTATCTACAGATACAGGAAGATTATGGGAGCCTCGTGTGTAAAGCGTCTGGCTTCCATCTCAGAGGTCCCGGGTTCGAATCCCGGCCAGCCCCACGGTCCTCTGCCTTTTCCACTTTCCCATATAGTACATAACTTTCCGTCTTTCTTAACCCTCTTTACATTCCTGATTCCTCCTGTCATAGCCTTCCTTAGCCCTTCCCCGCTCCACCAAAACGCAAGTCATCGGTTGGTTGATTAGATTCAAATCGTTTCGGCAGGCATAACATTCCAACGAGTTGTTTCTCGATGCCCCGATGTCAAAGTCGCGATAGTAATGGTTGGCAGTAGGTGGACTAAAAAATGTTGCGGGTAGGTTGTGGCAGCTCCTTCCTCACCGACTAGAGCTGCTGTTCGACATTGCACTCTATACGAAGAAAATAGATTGTTAACAGTATAAAGGGCCTTTCCTGAGACTCTACTCTTTCACATAAAATAAGGGAGAATTAGGCAAGCCTACAAAGGAACACGTCAGATCAGCAATAAGTTTCAATCAAGAACTTATTAGCAGGCTCTGATAGGATAAAAGAAAGATGGAGACAATATTTTCAAAACTTATTGAATCCAGTCCCAATAATAAACGAAGACCCACAGACGAAATTGTAATCCTTTAAGATAATATTCCAATAGAACCACCGACATTCGATGAGGTGCCTGAAGCTGTGAAAAGGCAAAAAAGCAACAAATGCTCAGGTATCAATAGAATCGCAGCTGAGCTGCTAAGGGAAGGAGGATCGCAACTCTTAAGAACCTTACACGAACTCATATGGAACATCTGGGAGGAAGAAGTTATACCAGATGACTGGAAGAAAGCGATGACATGTTTAATCTACAAGAAAGGAGATAAATTAACCTAAAAATTACATAGCACAGCACTAGCTACAAAATCTTCACAATCCTTGTGAAACAAAAACTAGAACTTATAGCGGAGGGCCTTATAGGAGAATGTCAAGCTGGTTTTAGCACAAACAGGTCGACATCGGACCTTAAAGTAAGTTCTGGAGAAAACCAGGGAAATGAAAATAAATATATGCCAGAGATTTTTCGACTTTCAACAGGCATATGTCTCAATATACAGAGAGAGGCTATACGAGATCCTATCGGGACTAGGAGTACCCTCAAAGCCTTCTTACTGGCGAAAGTAAGGATCAAAAATGTAGTAACAGAAGAATTCGAAGTGCGACAATATCTTACACAAGGGCATGGACTTGCCCCAATGCTTCTCAACCTGGCCCTAGAATATGTTATAAGCAAAACGTCAATACAGTCTGTACAACTATTTGGATATGCACGTGACGTGAACATCGTGGGAAGGTCCTTTCGGCAGCAAAAGAAGTCTATGTCGAATTAGGAGAGGCGGCAAAAGATATAGGCCTGAACATCAACTAAGAGAAAACAAAGGTGATACAACAGGCCAGAATGGAAGATTTAGTATGAGAAGGAAAATATGTTACGAACACGACGAACACAACCAAGAAGTTGTCGAAAAAACTATGTACTTTGGGTCTACAATTACAAAAATAAAACGAAGAAAATAAAGAGATAACTAAACAAATACTATTGGCTAATAGAGCCTTTTTCCCAAAAACAAATCCATACTGCACTCAAGATTTGTGCATAGAAAAACGAAACTTTCATTCTACAAAGCAGTAATGCGACCAGTACTGCACTGATAGAAAAATTGTCTTGATTCCAGCAATTCCATAGTCTTCGTTTCGTTGTCTTGAGTAGAAACATTTTTCAGTCTTAACATGAGAATGCTGTCTCAGAGTAAGACACTAGAAATTCTTGAGCCAAGCAATTGTATTTCTTCGCTCAATACTTTTCGACCAAGATATGTCTTTTTTGTAATAAGAATTTTTAATTTTTTACTCAAGAAACTAAATATTTTTTATCCAAAACAAAATTTGTATTAAATAAAGACACGATGAAGTTTTAATTCGAGAATATTTATTAAGGCAATTCGCTATTTTATTACCTTGAGTTGCTTAAATTAAAAAAATGAGTATCTCAAACCAAGAAATTGAAAGAGACCAAGAAAGTTCTAGGCAACTTTTGTCTTCATCCAAGACAATAAAACCAAGACTTTGAGTATTGCTTATCCGAAGACAATTTTGTTTTCGTTATATCCAAAACATTATTTGCTTGGTTCAAGAAAAAGTCTCTTAAAACAAGAATTTTGTTTATCAGTGTGTGTTATGGCAGCGAATGGAATATTGCGAAGGAGATACAACATCGAGCTGTATGAAATTTTTAACGGCCCAGAACTATCGACGTTTATAAAAATCAACAGACTAGACGGCCACGTAATCAGGATGGGCGATAACCGTATTCCAAACCATGGCGGCAGAAAATTCGGGAAATAGACCAGTAGGCAGACCCAGGAGGAGATGGATGGACTCTGTGACGGATGACGCAGAGGCAATACTCAACATTCGGAACTGGAGAATTGCTGCAAGCAACCGTAAACTTGGAGAAATGCCCTAGAGGAGGCCAAGGCTCGATTTGGGCTGTAGCGTCATTGGATGGATGGAAATATTCATGCAAAAGAGTTAATTCACAGCCCTCTGATATCTGTGTTAGCTATTCAACGCAACTTCACTTTACGCCCTTCTAACACCATTTTGTCTTTTTTTTCTGCAGCATCTGCCGAAATCATCGCGGACGCGTTTAAAATCAGAAAACCACTTATGTATTTACCATTTCACGGCTCTCGATGGAGCAGAGTCCAAATAACACCTTTCAAGTCAACGCTCGGACCGCTCGGACGTTATATTCGTGACAACGTATCCTAAATATGTAACAATGAGCCACGCCCCCAGCCGATCGAACAGAGCGATGAGTCATAAGGAAACGGAGAATTTGCTGAGAACTTTTTTGCGAATGCCTCCTAGAGTATACCGATTTATAAGACGTTGTCATGTCAAAAGCAATGCTGCTGTATCAACACACAAATTTCCGATTTTTTTCTTGCTTTGAAAATGGGTATTATTACGATATGTGAATATTATATACCGGGAAAGGATTTGATGTGAGTAAAGTTTATTATCCACAGGAAGACAAAAGCGTGTGAGTACAATTGATGGAAGTAGGCGGAACATGGCACTACTTTGAATATAATAACAATAAACATAGTCCAGTCAAATAAGGGTTTCACCTTGGATATCGAGATAATAAGCTGAAAATTGGTATGAACCTTTGTTTTAGCATTCTATATGATGTGTCAAAAGTCTCATATAATCTCGTGTCCGCGTCTTGAGATATTAGAGATCAAAGGTCACAAAAATCAGTTTTTCGTGAATATCTCGTAAATTATCGGGTTTACGTAAATTTTGGCTAACAAGGGGACGGCACGACCTTGGGGAAACGGATTTCAATGAAATTTAGTATAGTGGTAGTATACCATGTGGGTACTACCGCTGTAAAATATTTCAGCGCAACGCTCAGTAGAAGCTGAGAAAAATGCATCTAACAAGTAAAGTTTGTTCATTAGATTAATCTGCATAAAAATAGAATTTACGTAGAATCAATAGTTTTCGAGATATGGGGCTGAGAAAACTCGGGCATCGCACTGTACCCGCTTCCTCACCACCTTTGAAGTAGAATTCAAGCAATATAGAATGCTAAAACAAAGGTTTCAGCTTATTACCTCGAATTCCGAAGTTGACCCCTTTTTTGCCTTATTTGACTGGACTAACAACAAACTTAAAACTATAGTAGTAGAAATGGATAGGCGTGTCGCCACAAATTTGCCAATGGTGGTCCTCTTCTGTAGAATAATCATTACATATTTGATAATACATGTATACCCACCCGCTGTTAAAAACAGTTTCCTATTTATGCGACTTCAGTACTATGTATGTACCTCCAAAATTCAAACAAACATTGTCAAATGTGTTTATTGTAAGTTAATTTTTACGTTATGATTATTTTTCATTTTTATATTAGTACTTAAAAAACAAACTGGTTCACAATCTATTTTGACTTTACTTTCATTTTCACTTTACATATTTTGAAAATTCCATGCCATTGGCTTTTAGCCAGCGGGGATTGATGGATGCAGTAATATGCTAGATTTCTAAAATGTCTAACATCACAAGAAAATTAATTTCAGTCGCAGAGAACACGAACTAGTAATTTCAACGCGAACGTATTTTTTTACTCCTTGAGGACAGTTCTTTCATTTATCCTAAATACGATGAATTTTTGAGATAGAAATTTTTATAACGTACGAATAGATAACAGAACCAAAATATAATATTGCACATAACTGGAATATACAAGTTAATGTCGGATTGGGCTAATTAACAAATCTATAAAATATAAATGAAAGCAATTCTTCTTCATCAAGACTCGATTGAGCAATCGTGCACAACTGATGAATAATTTAGGGGAAGAACAATATTCATGTTTAAAACAACCTCCATCTTCCACCTTCAATATATGCATATATGATGTTCCCCCACCCGAATTACATCATTCTTGCTACTTTATTAGATTAATTAATTTCTACAAGATTTTCTCAAAAATGTCATAAAAATTGAAACCTTGAACTTATTTCTATAACAAATACGTAAATCAATGAGCCGCATTGTTAATGAATGTTTCCGAGATATGACCTCATTAACCCATGTGAGATATCCGCGTGAACTCTGTTGATTAATTCAAGACAACAAAAAAAAAACATTAATCTACCACATAAGAAGAAAAAAACGGATAATCCTAGTATATTCACAATTCCTGCTGTTTAATGAAATTGTAGTAAATGGTAAAAGGTTGCCGCATGTTTATATTTATTTTAATGTAAAACTAATATTTCCTAGAATAAAAACAAAATAAGGAATTAATATCATTATTTTTTTGCATCTTTCAGATTAAATTAATTGAAAAGATTACAGCTTAGAAAAATGAGGAACAAAATAGCAGCTGTACTATTTCTACTCATTGCTGTTGAGCCGATAAAAGAAATTAAAGGACGGGAAGTGACGTAAGTTTTATTTTAGTTTAAGGGTTTCCTCTCACAGCTCATATTTCATCATAGAGCATAGATGATATATATTTATAAATATGTCTCTCTGTACTAGTACAAGGCAGCAACATAACATTGTTTTGTTTCTTTATTTCATAACACATTATAAAACACGAATTGTTACAAATAAACACCACCACTCAAGCTTGCATTACAACGCTCTAGTCGTCGATGGAAATATGAAAGACTGCCGCTAATTAAAATGAGAGCAATTAAGGCATTTTACAGATTACGATCAGAAACAAAAATGAGCGAACTGAAATGTCAAGAGGGCCCCTCATGCCTATGATCCTGCAGTTGTTGCTGCAGCACTATAATTGCCTAAAATGGAAATGCATCACGCACAATTCCACCCCTGTGCACTACAAAACCCTGCATTCTGACGATGAGCTATAGCTTGTGAGTGTTCACTCGTCCACTTGGATTCATTGCACTCTGACTTTGGTTCCGTTGAATCTTTTTAACTGAAATTTGTCTCGGATTTGTCCCACTTGCATGTTCCTTAAATAGATCCGTGCGTGGAGACGTCGCTTAAGGAGGATCGACAGTTTCTGAGATGCTGCTGGTCGTGTCATGTTTGTTATTGTCTTTTTCCAAACTGCAGTAAAAACACATGTTGAGTCACTTCATGGTTTAGATTAAATTACATGAGGGTCTCATAAATAAAATCTCTTGAATTAGGTGCGTTTTCGATATTTGTTTTCTTAAATGAAGGAGGCATGAGCACATTCTTGGTTGGAATCGTATTTCACACGACTTGATGTTTTAATGCACGGTAAATAGGAGTTTTATAATATGCCGAATTTTCAAGAAAAGTCAATTTTATTTTTCAAACTAAAACTGTACAATGTTGGCTGTAGGTAGGTTATATTTTGAATAGGGGTCGTCCATTAATTACGTGAGGTGATTTTTGCAATTTTTTGATCCCCTCCACCTTGGTGAGATGTCGTGACTTTTGGCTTGACCCTCTCCCTCCCCCATAATTTCACGCGAGATTTTTCAAATTTTAGAAAATCTCTAGTATTTACAATAGCGAGCATTTACGGGCGTGAACACAGCAAGTCGGGTTTTTCCGCAGGTCGTCCCTACCCGGCTTGAACGCTGTAGGTTAGCCGTTGACGGGGCTATTTTGCTACTTGTGGCGTTCGCATAACCGCGATATATCTGCCGAGGGAAAAGGAATGTAACGGCATCCACACCTACGCCACGCCAATTCAGGGCGAGAATTTACACCGTATCCACTTAGGACGGAAAACAAGGAGCGAATTAGACGAGAAAACCATCTACACTCGCGTTCACGGGTGCTCGCGGTTGTTCACGGCGTGAGTCTGGAGCTGGCTTAAAGGCTCACTCAACTCTTAACATCCTAGGGGTACCTTTAAGGCGTCCATTACACGTTCATGCAAGCGTCAATCAATTGCATCAAGCATCAGACGTGATTGGTGAGAATAGAAATATTCAGATAACACCATCAACATCAGGTAGGTTTTCCGTCAGTCATATCAGTAACTGTGATAAACTGACAGCAAAACCTATCGTTTAATGGACCCCTAACGGAGGATCTGCGATGGAATGATCACATATTCCAAATCGTCCCACAAGCCTCCTAATGCCTTGAATTTCTTAAGAGTTGCAAGTTCCTCCTCCAGCCAGCCGCCCTGGCTACAATCTACATATCTTACTTTCGACCCCGCCTTGAATATAATTCGTATATCTAAATAGTCGCCCCAAAACCACCTTGGCTTGCTTCGAAAAGTGCAAAATCGTGCCAACAAACTCATTATCACTATTGCCAGAGCGACTGTTCCACTGAAATATAGAACCTCCTGCCTGCACGGCAATATTTTTCCCCTAACACAAGACTAGCCCGCTCGGCTCATCTCCATGCCCTGCCGCCCACCCCCTCGGACACAATACGATCTACAAGTTCGTTTATGAATTGAATAACTCGACTGTGGAATAATCTCTTGCAGTCAGCATTTCCCAACTCGTACATCTTAGAACTCAAACGTAAGGTTCATCGACATTTCCTTGAGAACCCCCACGCCTCCTTTAACATTCCTTATTTTCCTCTATTCTTCAACCTAAACTTGTTAGAGGTCCCGCCAAAAAAGTTGATGCCGAGAAAGTCGCGTTTTCCATGCGCAATAGAATCCCCGCATGCTGTTCCCGTCCCTTAGCCTAGTCGCAACAAATTTCGAAGGGGAAATTTGAAAATACATAAGCACATTTCTTATCAATATGTGCGCAATTTTTATTTGTGTGCAGCTTTAATTTCCCCAGCTGCGCGCTCCGGCATCAACTCTTTTGGCGGAACCTCTACTAGACATTGCACCATGACCTTAACTGGTACTGATAGTATAAAGGGTAACTCCTGAGCTTGGTCTTCTTCAAATTTTTTATACTTTCTTGCGAAAAAAATAACGTTATATTTGTCGAGACCCCCCCCCCTTCCACCCACCTGAGATTGGGTGAAATTCGAGTCGACCCTCTCCCCCTAAGCACATCTCGTATTAAATTTCTGAATTGATTTAAAATTGCTTGATTTAAGGACAGCAAATTTTATGAATTTCTTTATGCACTATTATTATTATTATTATGTGAGTATGGGGAAATCCATATGTTCACCACCGCGGCCAATTTAGGTCTATTATGTACATGTCCCACTAACGGAAAAGTTGAAATGACACAGAAGGGTTCTGGGTCCTGAGCTAGCGTTTTAGACCCCTTCACGCTAGCTTTTCCGCAGCCGTATTGCCCTTGATACTCTCAGTGCTGTGCCTGACTATATGCCGCCTGCATGCCAGCGTATATGGACCCCTCCAAGGTGGCATCAGCATGAAGAAAAAAGAATTTTTTATTTAGATAATGAAATTTATACATCCTCAATACACGCGTAGGCAGCAAAAACTTCTGGTTCTTGGTAACTTCCTTCAAGAAGAATTTTACATCCCCTCCATTTATTAATGGGGAGGAGGTGATAATAGGAAGAAATCCAAGGTCAAGGCAAATTGGCATCTCTATTCGCCTCAAATTACCCTTTACCCGAAGCTGATACGGCACCCCGGTTCTCGAGCGCAACGCCCATTCGATGGACGGAATTTTCTTCTTTGAATCCAACCCTCACTCCATCTCAGCCGGCGTTCCCGAAGGGGCGATTCTCTCACCTGCTCTTTTTCTTGTATTCATTAATGATCTGCTCTCAATCCCCTCAAACCCACTTCACAGATTCGCCGATGACTGTACTCTGCGTCACTCGCACACAGTGGCGGTTCGTAAGGTTCAGGATAAGGGAAGCAATGCGCAAGGTAAAAGTAAAAGTATCGAAACCTTTAACTAAAAAAAACTGAAAAATAACATATAGTGGAGTCAGATAAGCAAAACACAAGGAATTGTTTACAGTCTAAAACATTTCGTTTGGAACATGTTAGTTACATCGAATATACTATAAGAAATGGCCATTTTCTAGCTCTAGCAATCAACGGAGCGCTCCTTAAGTTATTGACCATTTTGTGAAAATTTTATCATTTTGGTCGTTCCTTCCATAGATGCGTATATCTCGGCATGTGTGGGTCCGAAAAGGGCAAAAAAATAGAGGCTGTTCGTTATGATATTGGCTATCAGGGATTAAATTATGAAATTTTTATCCATACACATAACCTCAAAAAAAACTTAAAAAACTGCTAAATTTTAGTGTTTTGGTTTAACTTCGGATTTTTTCGGTGAACTTATACTTTATAATATAAACACCAACTGGCTAGAATTTCAGGTCATATTATCTTATGCAAATCCCAAAAATTGTCCTTAAATTTGAAAATTAATTTCCTTTAATTTTTGTACATCGCAGATTCTGTTAATAATTAAAACGTCCAAAGAAAAAGCCGTTGAAAAACTGCAACTACTACTTTAATCTCAATTATTTTAATTACAAATGCATAATTTTGGTTCAAAATCTAAAAAAAATAATAATAATAAAATCCTGCACACCTCGCATACACCGCCTACACCCACACCTACAATCATTACATTCTTCTTGCAAAAAAAACACTTCAGGCAACCCATATTCATACAATTCATAAAAATATTCTCTATACCTTTAAATCATGTTGAAAGAGAATCTTAAAAAATATAATGGAAGCTACAAAGTTATCAGCTTATATTCAATACAACCCTATTTTTCCAATTAGAATCAACAATATATAAAGAGAAACTTCACCTATCTTCGATCCCTTTTTTCTTGACTCAATATCCATAAACAAAAATTCATATTCTAAGAAGAGCCAAAAACAAAATTTCGAAGTAATGTTTTAAGAGAAACTTTAATATTGCTCGAAGCCAGAACAGATTACAAAAAATTGGATACAGAAAATTTCTCTTGTCACTTCTCGCTGTTTGGTTCCGAAGAAGCTGCGTTTGGCTCAGCTTCTGAGGGTACTGTATTAACGCAAACTTTTGCGTGAGTGTGACTTCAATTAAATTGAATGTGTTGGAGTTTTCACATTGATTTTCTGGGCCAAATAAGCTGGAGATATTACAGCTCCCCATGCTGTGTAAGGCCTCGGCCACGATAAGAACGGCACCAGAAAAATTTAACGTCTCGAATTAGCGGAGAGCGACACTTTAGTATTGTCACTCTGCCGCTCGCTGCTCATATCATGACGGTGGCTTTAGTGTTTCCAGAGGAGGAAATATATTAAGATTTTCCTTGTGATTAATCTTGATATATTTAAATTTATTTTTTTAGGAAGTTGCCTATTTGGTCAAGGGAAGCAGTGCTTCCTTTGCTTCCAAAGAGGAACCGCCACTGCTCGCACACCTTCGATACAATAGGACAAGCACGTGCCAGACCTTGTCTCGTAGACCTGAACTCATACCTGCTTGGGGCCTCAAGAATCATGTCGAATTCCTGTCTTATCTCTACAAAAACATGCACCGCCCGTCCCTCTATTTCAGTGGGCAAAAAGAATGAAATGGCTGACCCATCTCTTAACATCCTAGGGGTAACCTCTTCTTCAGATCTGCGATGCAATAATCATCGCCTAACAAGTTTAATAATGCCTGGGATTCCTCAAGAGATGCGACTTCCTCCTTCAGAAAACTGTCCTGGCTACAATCTAAAAGTCCTACATTCGGCACCGCCTTGAATACCACTGGTATATCTGGGCGGGCGCCACAAAATACCACCTTGGCTTGGCTGGACAAAGTGAAAAACCGCACCATCAAACTCATTGGCGATAACACTCTTTGCTCCTCCATCGACACTTTAAGCCACCGTAGGTAGAGGTTCCGCCAAAAGAGTTGATGCCGAGAAAGTCGCGTTTTCCATGCGCAGTGAGAATGTCACGTCCCCACCACGGAATTACAATATAAGCGATACACTGTTAAAAGAAGTATCGAATAATTATAACCGATAAAATCGATGAAAAGTTAGTTATTTTTGTCATGGAAAAAATTAGATGAAAAAAAAAGATTTTATACTTCGAGGTTTTTAGTAGAGCATTTTCTGGCGAAAAATTTGATATGATAATTGTTTAACAGCAGATTTACCGAACCGGAGTTTTGAGGAATATTTTAAGAAATAAAATATGTAAGTTATGTGTTGATAATTTTTTTTAATTAAATAAATAATGAATTTTTTTTAATATTAAATGATTTTTCTAAAGTATATTATTTTAAAAGGATATATTTATAATATAATAGGGGTATTCACGCTTTGCTGTATTCAGCCTTGTATCGTTGTATTGAGTGTATTTGGTTACACCTTTGTAAAATAATACAAGGCTTACTCATATAAAAATATTTACAAGAGCGTTGTAATTTTACTACACTAAAAAGTGTTGTATTACGTATTGTATCGTTGTATTAATATATTTCACAGGTGTTCAAAATGGATCAGGATATGGTAAATTGAATAAATTCATTTACACGCATCATCTGTTGGGAACGTCCCTCGTCCAAGGTTGGAAGAACACGGGAAATCCAATCTTGCGATTTAGGTATACGAGACATTGCAGTACAACGGCAAGATAAAATAAGAAAAATATCTTCGTCTTCCAGAAGGTCATCAATTTCAGATTCGAGATCTTAGACAATTTTCATATTTTATTGGTGAAACTTATGGAAATAATAAAAATTACCCGAATCGTCAATCTCGTTAATTTCCGTCACTGCAATTTCCATTACTTCGTCAAGTAAAATTTCTTTTGGACTTTTCCGCGGCATCTTGACTACCTGTCAAAACGAAAAAATTGTCTTCTTCTTCGATGTATTTACAATAGATTGCAAACTCTTCGTTGTAAATTTGCATTGTATATTTACACCGTTTACAATGATACACTTTAGCGTGAATATCCCTAATATTTTATAATTTCAAATCGAACTCATTTCCGCACCACCCATGAGGTAGTGGCATCCGCTGTAGGCCTACTCCACTGGTCGTTGGTTGTATATTTATTATGATAGAAATATTATAAATTATTACAAACTTACACTTTATGAATATCCTTAAAAGAAGTTCCAGCAGTATCATCCTCGCTGCTAGAAAGATCATCTTCTAGGCTTGAATCATCACTTCGCGATATAATTAAACGCGTTTCCGTCAAGCGATCCCATACTTCTTCGGCACCCACGTATGCATTTTCTATATTAATTGCACGTTCACACACATTCTTCCATTCACTTGGGGACACTTTTGAGAATTCTTCTTCCGCAATATTTGTTACGTCCTTCAATTCAAATGTAGTGTTTCTTGCAGCAACTCTGTTTTTTACAATACCCCAAATATTTTCAATTGGGTTCAGTTGGGGATGGTACAGGGGTAATCGGAAAACTTCATGTCCATAACTTCTAATTACACCATCTATTTCAAATGCAGGTTTCGTTTGATTCTGTTTCACAAGGTCATACAGTTCCGCTTTAAACATAGTCGGTTCACACGCAATGTTCTTGTTTTTCAAAAAAGTTATCATCTCTTCCTTTCTTGAATTTGAAGTGATTTTTTTCGTTTCGCACTTGTTATGGTACGACGCGTTATCCAAAACAATAACCGATGGTCCCTCTAGGACAAGGAGGACTTTTCCAGTTAGTCAAGTTGTAAAATTTGTAAAATTCATTTCGTCGTGGTAATCGCCACTTTTAGATCCTGATTGGAAAATTAACAATGCACCACTAACAAAACCTTCATCACTACCCGCATGAACTATAATAAGTCGTTGTCCTTTGGAAATATTTTTTCTTAATCCTTCGTTGCTTTTATAGGACCAAGTCATTGATCGCGTATGTTCCGCGTAAATATATGTTTCGTCGACATATATAACCTTATAACCTAACGCCCGAAACTTCCGAATTTTTGTAATATACTTTATTCTTAATAGTCTAATGTCACTTCGCTCGCATAGAATTTTTCTATTGTCTTCAGTTTGTTTAAATTTAAAACCCATACGTTTCAAAATTCTTCTTAATGAAGTGTTACTTAAATTTTTGTTTAACTCACTGCTCAATATCTGTTTAAGTGTAACTACTAAACCATCACTTTTATGAAAATTATAAATAATTCTTCTAATAATATCCATATCACAGTCATCCAAATCTGTCACCCACTTTTTGTGTTGTACTTTTTTAGAAGGAGTAACTAAAACACTACTTGCACGGCTTTTCCTAATAATTCTCTCGACTGTAGCCTGTGATATTCCCGTGATTTCTGCAGTTTTTAAATAATATGCTTTTCGATTGGTGATGATTCCTCCAGTTTCTCAGCTTCACTTTTAACATAATTGAACACTTTCACTACTAATTCCCGCGCTTGACTTTTAATTGGTTTCCCTCTTTTAAAAAGCGACATTTTCTTATAAAATGTTAATATTTTCACTAAAAAATTCACGCACTTCAAAACTTTACACTTTAAACAATTTTAAACTTGAATTATCATATAATAAATACTATCTGAATTTCCACTACTGCAAAAATTACGAACAAACTCTAAAATTCACAACCTTAACAATGTCTATTCTTTAGCAACAGTAGTCGACAAGTGCCCTTATAAGATAAATGACAACCAACCATATCAATGAAAAACGGGATGAACGCAAATTTTTTTACCTGCTATTTTATTTTTCTAATAATTTTAGTCATAAAAGGTAGAAACAGTGCAATAAAGTCATGTTCATTGACACCTCTTTTCTTTTTTACTGTTTAGCTGGGGTTTTCCCTAATTAGGGAGTATTTACCAATGTCTTCGCAAATTACATTTTTTGCATCCTTTGTTACCTGCTAGTTAATTTTTCTAATGGGTTCAGTCATATAAAAGTGCAATAAAGTCATGTTCATTGTCACATCTTGCCTTGTTTACTGTTTACCTGGGCATTTCCTTAAAGAAGGAGTATCTACCCACCCTATTTACCAAAGTCTTCGCAAATAATTTTTTTTATATTTCATTTGTTTTTTCTTCAAAAACTGTAATAAAGCAAACCCGAAGGAATATATATTTTTTAATTCATTTGTAAAAACCAATATTTGCGATTTTTTTTTTAAATTACAATATTAAATTTTAAGATTTCAATAAAGAATAAAACCTTTTAAATGACAAACTTTTTTAGCAGTGTGATAAAGCCGCTCTGGTTGTTTCAAAGCGCAAGTTTTTCACTCACTTTATTCAAAATCGCAGCTCAGTTAAGCTGGTGACATATCCAAGCCGTACATGCATTGCATTCGTTGACAGATAATATAGAAGTGTGTGTATTCATATGCGAGCTGACGGAATATCCCGTGAATGGAAGGCATGCCACGCAAAGGTCGGGCTACTTTCAACTTTTTCTGCATTGCCGCATTCGAGATAGCACACACAAGCATAAGCACACAAACACATGAACACGTTACTTAGATTTTCGGGCTATGTGTGAAAGCCGGCACGGAACGCAACCATGTAATATTGTGTCAGAGGAAATTCACCGGATTTCATGGAGCCTCTGAATGCAATGCATGTACGGCTTGGATATGTCACCAGCTTTAAGGCCCAATTACAATGACCGGATCAGAGCGGAACAGAATCGGATTGAACTGTCAAAGTGGTTTTCCAAGCATGCGTTTTCCATTTAACCGATTACAATGACCGGATTCAAACGCATTTGATCGCATCTGTGCCGGATTCGTTTTAGTTTGTTTAGAAATCGCCGGATTGAGCTGTCAAAATTTTGGTAAACAAACGCTGGGAAAGTTTAAGGTGTTATTTGGCTTGGTTTTCTATGTTGTTAAAAATGTTTTCGGATGAGCAATTAATCACAGAAGTGAAAGATTATAAAATATTGTAAGCCAAAGAGTGGATATAAAGTGACGTTTAAACGCGAACTGATCCGTTCATTGTAATCAGTGCAGTTTCCTATCCGTTCTGATGCGTTCTTTTGACATTTCAATCCGCGTAGATCCGGTCATTGTAATTGGGCCTTTAGTCTCTCTGCGGCTTTCGTCGTGGTCACATGCTATGGGGAGGTGTAATCCCGTCGCAGCCGATTTAGAAGGGGAGATTTCAAAGCACACAAGCTCATGCGTTGTCCATGTACGAAATTCTTATTTGTGTGCAGCTTTAATTTCTCCAGCTGCGCGCTCCGGCATCAACTCTTTTGGCGGAACCTCTATATAGAGGTCCCGCCAAAAGAGTTGATGCCGAGAAAGTCGCGTTTTCCATGCGCAGTAGAATCCCCGCATTCCGTTCCCGTCCCTTAGCCTAGTCGCAACAAATTTCGAAGTGGAAATTTGAAAATACATAAGCGCATTTCTTATAAATATGTGCGCAATTTTAATTTGTATGCAGCTTTAATTTCCCCAGCTGCGCGCTCCGGCATCAACTCTTTTGGCGGGACCTCTAACAGCCCTCAATAAGTTTTACCGCTATTACCATAGCGTCTGTTATGAATTATTCGGTTGAACGGTTTTTTTTTGTTTAAACGACGTTCGTGATTTTTGTACCAGCATGATACCGTGCGAACGAAAAACTATATCGACTTCTTTGAGGAGCCGAAAGAAGAATATTAACAAAAAAAAGCTCTGAAAAAAATTTCATAACATTCGGTTGGGCCTTTTTTTGTTTAACTGGAAAAACTTCGGTAAGAGTCAGAAAGACCTTAAATTGATAAGTTTTGCTAATATCTAATAAACTCAATGGAATGAGACCCGATCTAAACGAAGTGATCTTTTTTCGATTCTGCACAGCGATATCTTTGCAACAAAACATCACTTGTCACAATCCGACAACCTTTAAAAATCGTATAAATTACGTTACCCTTTACAGCATCACGAATTTTTCAAACCTCTGATCAGAACATTTTTGATGGGGAATTGTTTTCTACGTCCTGCAGTTGCAGGATTCATTCCGGGATTCTGACAAGTACTTTACATTGATTAGTTTTGCTAATATCTCCGGAAACCTTTGGAATTTCCAAATGAAGTCATTCGTTTCCCAGTTTATTAGCGGCGCTTCAACACGCTAAATACGAATTTGAACACCCGCTTTAGTGTAGCGAACGAAGTACGAAGGAAATTTTTGTTTTCTAACGTTCAGGAAAAACAAATTCTCTAGAAAAATCTTGTGCATTTACCACTATTATAGTTATTTGAACTAGCTTCTCTCAGGAATGCTTTGTCAGCAGTTCAGATACTAGTCAATTTACCACAAGTGCTAAACTATTTACTATTTTGTTTATTCCATCTACTTTAATCATACTGGGAAGCTGTTCGTGTGGACCGAAGGGGTCAAACGCACATTCCCAACTAGTTAAGTTTAGGTTAGTCTATCTATTATGTAGTTACAATATAAAATGTTCTCTAAAAGATGCAAATCTTGTGTACTTCCTTTTTTAATGTAATAAATAAATAAATAAAAATTACGGGCGCTTGCGTGCTGTAAACGCAATGAATGCTGGCCAGGCACCTCCCTGGATACCCCAGTGTCCGAAGATACAACGGAACGTGACCCTATATTTCCTCGCAAGGCTCTACCTATCGATTTGCAGTATATACCTACTTATCCTTAACTTTGAAATTACAATAAACTCTCTTCCTTTTGTTGCTCTCATTAATTATTATATTTACAGAAACGAAGAAATCCGAGATGCAATCCTGTCACTTGTCCACTCGTACAATCTTCTAGACAATAAATTAGAACGTCATGAGCACAGAGAACGAGCGCTTGGTGAGCTAGTAAAGCGCGCCTTACAATCTCTACAAAAAGGACAAAAAGCATACGAGCCCATGAGCGGAATATTCAGCCGATTAGACGAGCGTGTCAGCCAAATAGAAACAATGTTAATAGCGGTAAATTAAATGACAATGATATTAAGACATTAATTACAATAACTATTCTCTTGCAGCAAGAAGAAAAGCACAATGTTAAGACAGATAAGTTAGGAGAAGCCTTGGAGGGCATTTTTAAATGGATGACTGAAAACAATGCTTGCTTCAACAATAAACCTGGTGGCAGTAATAATGATAAAAAAGAAAAGGAGAATGCCGAACTACTGGATAAAGTCGAGAAATTATCTGGAAATGTTAAGGAATTGATAAAAACTTCAAAAGATCTTTTATCACAAACAGAAAAACTTATTGATTCTAAGAATGGTTCAGCGGATGAAGTTATTTCGAAATTGGAAGATAAAATGTCGCATTTCTATATAACTGGTCCACTTGGTCAAAATACTCCGCAACCTGAAAATAATACGGAATTTGAACAAAAAATCTCGACATATCTTGATGAGATATCTACAAATATCCAAGCTCTTAAAGATGTACCAAAGGTGGTAGACAAACTGTCCGATACAGATAAGCAATTCCTACAAGGACTAACGAATGAAACTCTAAACGCCCTCGCAGAAACGAAATCAGATGTTTTGTTGGCATCTGATAAAGGTACTGCTTCATATTTGTTTATGAATTTTCATTATTTCTTTCCCTTTTAGCGTTGTCCAATACAGAATCTCGTAATAAGGAAGTAAGCGAAAACATAGATAACACAATCAGCCAACTTCAGAAAATCGTCAAAGAATCGTCGGACTCTACACAAAAATATTACAGTGATGTGAATAAAAGTTACAATGCTCTGCACAATGACTTAGATGTTTTCAACAAGTTCGACAAGCTACTACTGTCCACCTCCGAATACGTTCTAGATACACAAAGAAAAGTCGAGTACGGCACACATCAAGTCCTTCAAAAAGTCGGAGACTTGATTCGAAACCAAAATGAAGAACTAAATTCAACATTGCAAAAACGTTTCGATGATATTGACAGCTCAATAATCAACAATCATTTGGAAGCTTTAAGAAACTTAAGCTCGACAATGGAATCAGAAATCAGTCATGTCTGGCGACAAATCGAAATTATGCATAGTGAAATTTCCTACAGCAAGGACGCTCTTAATAAGCTACAAGGACAAACCGAGGCATATGTTAATGGAACCTTTACTACAATGGATAGTATGGAGGGAAAAGTTGGACAAATCACCGGCCGAATGGCTGAAGTTGACTCAAATCTTAACTATTTACTCGGAAGGCTATCGTTGGTCACACAAGAGTTTAATCATATCAAGCATGGTTTGGGTAAAGCTCTTGATCAAAT
Organism: Thereva unica; assembly: GCA_949987705.1. Lineage (NCBI taxonomy): Eukaryota > Metazoa > Arthropoda > Insecta > Diptera > Therevidae > Thereva > Thereva unica. The sequence goes on along the minus strand of OX465285.1, from coordinate 63,926,933 downwards.
TCGAAGCAGTTTCCAAACAGTACAGGACAAAATAAAGGACGTGGGACCTGGACCGCACGATATACCAAAGGAGTCATATGAAACTGATTTTAATCTCCTGCAAAGAGATGCCCCGTCCCGCACATAAATTAAAACTCGTTATAAAGGAATTGTTATCATTACAGCATTATTTTCATAGTGTGCCACATTTTTTGTGCTTAAATTTACATTTTTCTTCTAAGTTTAGTTTTTTTTTGTATGGCAATTTTTAGAACGGCTGCTTTTTTTTATTTTGATAGTAGTAGTAGATATTGAGAGTAGTTTTTTACGTCATCTATGACTTAGCTAATAATAAGTGAATTTTTATATTGCAGCTGAAGAAAGAATTGCTTTTAATGTAATTAAACCATCAATAAATTTATCAGAGGAACTTTTGAAGAATTTTGTTTTGTCAGAGATTTGTTTTTGTCATAAAATGTTTGCTCCTATAGTGCCTGTTCACATCGCTGTTGGCAACACGAAATTTCTGGGCGCGAGGAGCGTTCGGAAAAACAACATCAACAAACGACAACATCACAATCCACCACAAGGCTCAGCACCCGAACCGCCGATTATCGTACACCCGACGAATCAGCTTCTTCAGCAAGAATTATCGCGGCATTAGCCTCCTTCCGATCGTCGACAAAGTATTTACGAAAATCATACAATCGAGGCTACAGAAACATCGAGAGCAAACGAGCCAGAAAGAACAAGCTGATTTTAAACCACATCGAGGATGTATTGATCAAATATGCGCACTCCGTCAGCTAATAGAAGAAAGAATTCGTTGCGGCAAACGAACTGTCGTCGTTTTCATCGATTTCAAATCCGCTTTCGTTTGCATCGATTGGAACAGCTTGTGGAGAGTCTTAGAAACCGAACACGTGCCATTAAAAATCATCCAAGTTCTCCAAGTGTGGTACGATGGCTCAACCAGCAGCGTTCGTATTCGAAGCGAGTTATCCGAGGAATGCCCGATTCACACGGGTGTCCGACAGGTGGACGTCACGACGACGGATCGACGCGATTATGCGTGAAGCATTCAATGGACGACTCGGAATTCAATGCGACAACTTCGTAACCGACTTAATGTTCGCCAACGATAGCGCCGTCTTCGCCGATAAGGATGCCGAAGCAACGGACATCTTATACGACATTTCAGCATCGCCCAGTCATATGGGTTAAAAATCAATGCAGAAAAGACCAAAGTGCTCACAACGGACGGATCGAGGCCAGTGTTCACGTCGATGGAACCCAAATCGAACAGTTTCCGATGTTTAAATATTTGGGATCATTGGTTGAGGAAACGAAAGTGCCATCGACGGCCGACGTTCACAGCCGCATCGGCCAGGCAGCAGCAACATTCGTCGCGCTCAAGTGGTGCATATGGAAATAAATAAATATTACCATCAAAACGAAAGTACGCCTTTACCGAACGTTGATCCTTCCGCTTCTTCTTTATGGATCGGAAACGTGAACACTGCTCAAGCTACTGCAAAAAGCTCGAGGTATTCCAAATGCGATGCTTGAGGCAAATTCTCCGTGTCTCACTCCGCCGCATCAAAGAAGAAGAATCACAGTTTATAAAAATAACAAATATGTCATTTTATAAAAAATCACAAACTTAATTCCCGTTCCGTTTGTTTCCCGAGTCATAAAAACGACTGAACACAAAGCGAAATGTGTAAACAAATGTTCGCTTTTTCGCGGCCCCAAAGCGACCCATGTGGACAGGCACATAGGGAAAATATGGATTTTGTCATGTTCCCATTATTCGATATCAGGTCCTGACATACGCAGATGACGTTGTTATTAAGTAAAATTGCTTAAGTCGTCTTTGATGTCATGGAGGCGGCGGTAAAAACCCTCTCAAGCTAGACTGCCACTCCTACAATCCTGGGGCTTTCGAGGGTAATCGAGCAATTTATAATATTTTAGGTATGGGTAGCACAATTGAAACTTCTTGTACTCATTTTCTTTTCTTTAGGCGACATTTCTTCTAGACGAAGCAATGTTGTAATAGGGAATACGGAAATTTAGGATAACAGTTTCGAGTAAGAAGCATTTGAGTATTGTAATAGAGAGTAGGGCTCCTGATCAAATCAGTCAATTCTAGTCTGTCTAGGGGCCAGCCTAATGCCTCTTCTGCTGCCCCTTTTATGCTGCGTTTATTGATATTGGGCTGTTCTTCTGCCTCTTTCAAGTCAGGAATGATAGGAATCTCTTCTTACTTCCAGTTTTAGCTTATCTATATCGTATTTTGGTTGAGTTTGCCTTATATCCCTTTTGGTTGCTATCCGGGTTCTCAATTTCACCTTGACTAGATAGTGGCTCGAGCCACGGTAATCCACAGGAGAGTACCGTATGGGTTTTTAGATCCATTATAACACTATGGGTCCATTTGGTTTCTTGAAGGGCTGTGATCTTTATGCTATATTTTTTTATGTTATACTTCTCTCCTATTTTTCTTGTGGCAAAGGAAAGAGCAAACATCCCAGTCCTTAGAATAAAATAATCTGGTTTTTGGACCGAAATCAGGGGAGGGCACACGAAGGTGCTGAACTCTGTTATCGTCCCCACAAAAACCGACTTCTGCAGACCCGAGATACTTTCACGAGGAACTACGGAGTCCACAGCCCTTCACGTCGTGAATGAAGAAATACACTACACAGTTTTCATGGTGGTATAAACTTTTTTACTGATGGCTCTAAGCTCGAGGGTCGGGTCAGGAGGAGTCTTTTCCCCAGAGCTTGGGATTGAAGTCCCCTTCCGACAACCCGATCACTGCAGTGTATATCAAGCCATACATGAAATCTTCCAGCTTCTACAAATCAACCAGCAAGGCGATAAGAATCGCCTGTCTACATTTTCTTAGATAGTCAGACGTCTCTGAAAGCCCCGCGCTCTTGCACAAACAGCTCTAGAACTACCTCTGAATGTCGCAGATCTCTTATCGAGATGACTCACTTGTTCAGAGCCCTTCTCGTATGGGTGCTCGGTCACCGAAATATAAAGGGAAATTGTAAAGCTGACGAACTGGCTAGGAAAGACAAAGCCGCTGGAAGGAAAGGAAAGGGTTGGCAGGGCTTGGCCCTCTTTTAAACCACGACACAATGCAACAAGCGAAGTAGCAATGCAACAAGCATTGGAGGGATCTTAATAAATGAACATTGGCTAAATTAACCTGACCCTCTTATGATCTCTGAGCGTCGGGAGACTAGATTTTTGCAGTAACTGTAAGAATTCGTACGAGGAATGGCTACTACATCTCCTCTGTTACTGCCCGGCCCTAAGCATAATTAGACTAACCGCATTTGCGCTTTCTAAGCACGCTTGAGGGAATCTCGAAGATTGGGATCCCGCAACTTAGAAGATTCATTTCTACCTCGAGATGTTTTAGCGAAGAACGACACTTTAACATCAGGTTGCAAGTGGGATCACTATTGCATCACAATGGATCTATTCTTCAGGCCTAAGAGTATGAGCTTAAAACAAAACTCAGCCATATCTAACCTAAACTAACGATAGAGTCGAAAGATGGCACTTGTTTTGTTGTGTTGCCCCTTCGCAACCATGGAAGCAACAAAGCAAATTGAAACTCTTGTAAAAACGGGAAATCGCGTATCTTTTCCTTTCAAATTATTTTCCACATATTGCATATAGAAAACTACTGAATACTAAAAACTACAAAATTTTTAAAACTCACTTGAACTTTCATAACCCTCCGAGCCATGCATTATTCAAAAAAATCTGGGTTGGGATCCACATTATAAAACATCAAAATCCAATATGAAAATCACTTCGTTTATACATTATAGTATTATTATCTATCATACAACAGTACATACTTATGCAATTAAATTAAAATTGTAGACTAGACTCATTTTAGGCACAAATTAACAATGTTCAACTGAAAAAGTAAACCGAATTGAGAATTTCATTCAAGTTGAAATCGCCTTTGTCCGGTAATTTGCGAATAACTTTATTCAATTTTCGCTTTGTCGTGTCTGAAATTGAACCGTCATTTGTAAAGTCGCTGAAAAACAAAATTATGTTAGTTTTAAACAAAGGGAAATCATGTAAGTTGCAAACTTAACATACCGTTGATTATAGCTATATTTATTAACTAAGAATTTTGAAAGATCCTCTAAGATTGGCTGAGAATGCAAAGCAACAAATTGCTCCCTGCAAATCTGTAAAGAAATTAGTTTGTACAAAATTCTTAATATTGTTTCTGTTAATATAATATAAACTAACCCTATTCATATCTGGAACAGTACAAGCATGCGTCCAAAAGCAATCATGAACAGAAATAAAAGTAATTCCCTCCTGTTCACAAAATAAGGACGTAAGCATCATATGACTAGAATCCAAAGAATGAATGAAATTTGGAGGGAAAGCATTCTTTTGCTTCATAACATTTGGCCTTTCGTACATGTCACTTGACATGCTCTCGTTTACTTTAGAAGAGTTCTTCTGTATGTGTTTATATTCACATTTATTATACGGCTGGACAACTGGCAATCCTAATGGCGTTACCCATTCTACATTTTGTCCACAAACAGCTGATATTAGTCGTGCACATTCTGTAAACCAATCTTGAATTTCTTTTGTTGATGTGAACATTTCACGAAGACTTTCAAATGTTTTTGTTGTTAAGTAAGTTGAGGCTGGCCAAACCCATTCTTTAGGAAATCCATCGATATCTTTCAGTTGTCTAGCTATTTGAAGTCTGGCTCCATATCTAGTAACACCATATACTGTTGTCATGACTGTTTGTTTGATTACTTTACGTCGAACATAGCCATCGAGTACTTGAGCTACATGCAGACCATTATCTGCATCAGCTTTTCTGGTCTTTTCAACCAAAGTGGCAACAGCACTATAGACATCTTGCGGAACAGGTGAACGAGCTAAGTTGACGCTAATAGCACCGGCTTTGTCGCGTCCTAGTGCAGCATAATGTTGAAGACCGTTGCAAGAACCATCTTGGTGTATAGGGAATCGGCTCATGTATTCTATTTATATGGAATTAAAACAAAAATAAACAATTTAATATTCGAACTCAGGTAACGAATACTATAAAATATAATAATATATGAATAATTTTAAGAAATTATTTTGTAAAACTTGCAACCAAGTATGCATTTTGGTGACCCCGAAGTGATTGCCGTACGGAGAAAATTCTGAGCTTTCACATAAATACACAAAAAAAGACAGAATGGCGGACAAGACAATGCGAGCATCGGCAAAGGGATCGTTAACTCGCGTCAAGACGTTTGTAGACACCACGACAGCTCTCATCGAAGAAATTGAATGTAGACTATAATCAACGCAAGATCCCGATCGACGCTCAAAGACGTACGTGCAATGCGTGGGCCCAATTGCGGATCGGACCATTATCTTGTACGAACGAAATTTGATGCGATTACAAAAAGCGAAGAATATGTCGCCACCACCAGCCAGGAAGAATTGGGCGTGCCTATGGGACCCGGCCATCGGGCCAGGGTTTCAAATGGCATTATGCAACAAATTCGCGGCGCTCGCAATCCCGGACGGTAGCGATGTAAAAGAAAGGCAATTATCGGAGCCTATTGAGGATTGTGCAATGGAATTGTGTCTCATCATCATCATCATTGCGCTCCTTTAATCCCTCATGGGACATAGGGCGGAAACAGTTGCCCTCCAGCGGACTCTGTTTTGCGCGACAGCTCTCAGCTCCGACCAGGATCTCCCAGTTGTTGCGGCTTCTGCTAGTAGGGTTCTCCTCCACGTTGTTCTAGGTCGTCCTACTCGACGGGATCCTTGCGGATTCCAGTCAAGGGCCTGTTTGGCTAGATTTTCGGAATTGTGTCTACCTACCCGTAAACGGACGCAGCCATGGATCTCGGATAGCTGTCTGGACCTCGTCAATCAGCGGAAGCGAATGAAACACGTCGACTTTGAGCAATACCAAAGATTGAACAACGAAGTTTGACAGAAAATGGAATCGGAACAAGAAGCGTACTGGAATAACGTTCCGGCCTACATGGAAGAAGCGGCGTCGAGGCGCGAGTATCGTACGCTGTATCAGACAATCCTGCTGTTAGGCGGCAAGACAACATCAACAAACGAAAACATAAAAAAATCGAATGAAGCTTTCGCAACCTCTTCCCATGGGCGCCTGCAGCGGTGGAGAGCATTCTTCCACCAGCTGTACAACCGCGATCCGCCACAAGGTCCAGCACCCCAACCGCCGATTATCGAACAGCCGACGAATCAGTTTTTCGATACCGAGTCGACAATTATCCAGGTGAAGGCAGCAATAAAATCGCTGGAAAATTGAAAAGTTCCGGGAATAGACCAAGTAACCGCCGAGGTGATCAAAGCCGGAGGTGATCTCTTATCACAACGACTTCGTGTTCTCATAACACATATTAGCATTCGGATCGTGTCCCTTTGGCGTGAAAAAACGATAGTTGTCCCAATTTTTAAGAAAGGCAACAGTCAGGAATGCAAGAATTATCGCGGTATTAGCCTTCTTTCGATCGTCGGCAATGTATTGACGAAAATCATACAATCGAGGCTACAGAAACATCAAGAGCAAATGAGCCGGAAAGAACAAGCGGGATTTAGACCACATCGAGGATGCATTGATCAAATATTCGCACTTCGTCAGCTAATGGGAGAAAGAATTCGTTGCGGCAAACTGAGGAGCCTTAGAAACCCAACACCTGCCATTGAAAATCATCCAACTTCTCCAAGCGTCGTACGATGGCTCAACCAGCAATGTTCGTCTTCGAAGCGACTTATCCGAGGAGTTCCCGATTCAAACGGGTGTCCTGCAGGGAGACGTCGCTTCGCCATTTCTCTTCAATGTTGTGATCGACGCGATTATGTGCAAAGCATTCGATGGACGACTCGGAGTTCGATACGACGACAACAACTTCATAACCGACTGAATGTTCGCCGACACGGATGCCGAAGCAACAGACGATACGACATTTCCCTCTTCGCCCAGTCATACGGGTTACAAATCAATGCGGAAAATACGTGCAAGTGCTCACGACGGACGGATTGAGGAACTCACCTCGATGGAACTCAAGTCGAACAGGTTCCGAGGTTCAAATATTTGGGATCATTGGTTGAGGAAACGAAAGCAGTATCGACGTCCGACGTTCACAGCCACATCGGCCAGGCAACTGCAACCTTCGCCTCGCTCACATATGTATATGGAAACGAGCAAATATTTCCATTAAAACAAAAGTACGCCTTTATCGAACGTTGATCCTTCCGATTCTTCTTTATGGATCTGAAACGTGGACACTCCTCGAACTGGACGTTAAGAAGCTCGAGGTCTTCCAAATGCGATGCTTGAGATTGAGCTCACTACGCGATCGCCTTGGAAACGAAACAGTCAGACAAAGATGCGATCAGAGATTGATCGAAGACACTGATCAGACACGGATCGAATAAGAAATGCAAAAACGTCGACTACGGTGGTTTGCACATGTTTGCCGAATGGATAATGACCGCTTGCCACGTAAACTTCTCTGGAGAGACCGTCCCGCAGACTGGAGAATCCAGCGATCGGCATCGAAAAAAACCTGGCTAAAGAATCTCGAGGACGAGGGTGACCTAAAGAACCAACGGTTCAGTTACTGAGGCTCGAGACACCGCGAAAAACCGACAAGAATGGAAACGAATCGTGAATAGAGTTCGAGACCCAGCGGCACTGACAGCAGCGTATCCGTTGCAGGAAAGTCCCCGCTCGGACCGCCAGAAGAAAAATTTCTGTTACGAAAAATTAAATTTTAATTACGTTATTACCGGGAACTTTTTCCAACTCAACATCGATATACCTTTCAACCCTCTTCGAGGCTAGCATGAGAAAAACTAAATTTGTCACTAACAGAAGATTTATAATAATAAATGTGTAAATAAAAATTACACTTACTCTCAGGATCAGGACACCTCGAAACTTTGGCTATTTCCATACAACAAGCAAGTGTTTGCCAGGGTTCATCTGATTCAGCCCACCATCTGCGACCCTAAATAATTGTTAAAACTCTTTATGTTACAACTATACAAAAAAAAAACTATTCTATATACCGTTAAAGGATTATCAGCTGAATCAATTATCTCATCCATAATTTGTTCAGCATATAATATCCGTTCTGTTATTGAATCACGTTTTTTCGTGCCAGTAAGATTAATGCAATGCAGCTTCAACCACGTAAATCCATCGACTCCCAATGGTCTTTCTTGGTCGAATACTAGCATAGATCTAGCTAAATCAGATCCTAAGTGATTGAGATGCGGTGGAACTGGATAAACACGTCCACGGAAATCCATATTATGCGGTAACCAAAAAACTTTATCTCGATACTAAATAAAAACAAATTACATTAAATAAAATAAAAATTAAAAATAGATATGTTTTACATGATTAGCTAATGAAAGACGATAGAGAGTATCACACCATAAACTATACATTTCTGCCTGTTTTCTTCGATGTCCCATTTTCTGCTTAAATAATTTCGCACGTTCAGCATTTGATATATTAGAGTTCTTATCTGGTATAGATGGTAGCGCAGGAAGGGAACTGGGTGGTTGAGGAACATCTAATTTTGAGTCCCCTCCCTCGTTGAAGACTTCAAGAATAACATCCAATATCTGCAAGGGATTTATGTACAAATAAAATCTACAAAAATAAATAAATACTTACATCATTATTAACTCTCCACGGAATACTAGCTAGTTGATTAAGGGAATCTAAAGCTGGATAAAGATCTTGGGGGTTTGCGTCATTTACTCGAGCCCATTGTTGTATAGCCTAAGAGAATTTTATAGCCATTTATATAACTTATCACTTGATAAATATACTACTAGTTTTTCCGAAAAGTTCTGGTCGCTTTTCAATTTTGTTTTTATAATTTCGCCTCGTAAAGGCATCGCAAGAATCGTAGCAACGGGGCGATGAAATCACCGAACACTTTCTACGCGGTATCAGACGGGGTGTACTTCTTAAAGATTTGTTGTTTTTTAGATTTAGTCGGCGTTCATACTGAGGCTACATACGATAAACGGCATATCGCGAGCGATATGTCGCCACGATATATTGATAGGACGGTTCATAACAGCGAGAGATATATCGGCGCGACATGGGCGATAAAAATGTTGTGGGAACACTACTTCAGTTATAAACTCCCCCTTTCACGCACTCAACAAGATATGAATTCGTTTGTAAATAGAACAACTCGACTGTGTAATAATTTCTCGCAGTCGGTATTTCCGAGCTCCTACAACATCCAAGAGTTGAAACGCAGGGTTCATCACCACCTTCTTCAATACCCTCCCGTACCTTTATAACCCCTCCAACCCCCTCCCCGTACTAAGCTTACTGCTAGACATTGCACCATGACGTGACAAATGACATGACGGACTAGTAGTACAAAGGGTGATTCCTGAGCTTAGCACTGCCACATAAAAAAAATATATGAGCTCAAGTGAGGAAGATATTTTAGTGGCTTATTGGTTCTGGCGTAGAATGAGAATTGAAAGAAAATATTGAGTATATCAATACAATCTTACCAACGTGCACCATAGCTCGGCTGTTGTTTCTCGAGAGCTGTCTCAACATGAATCAAAATTCAGGGAGTTTTATCGAATGAATCCTGAAAACTTTCATTTTCTGAAAAGCCCACTTCATTTATTTTGTTCACATTGATCCTCTGCAACAACGGGATCCCAACGGGGCACCAATTTATTGCCTGTTTTAATATTTGAAGAGCAAGAAGAATGCAGGGTGGCCACTTCTTCTTAGGACCAAATTTCCCTGACTTTTCCAGGTTTTCCAAACAATATTTGATTTTTTTCCAGACTTTGTGTTATATCATGAAATATCTATATTAATAAAAGAAAGTGTGTGTCCGTGTGTCTGCTTGTGCGTGCCGTCACGCGTTGGAGCCAAACTAGAAGAGATAGAAATCTGATTTTTTTTGTAGATGCATGGATACTCCGACAGGTTGAAGTAAGTTTCCGTTTTTCGAAATTTTAATTAGTTTTTTTTAATTAATTAATTAGTACGATGTTTCACACTTTTTTACGTCCGCTTGCAACTTAATTTTGATTCAATTTCATGTAACCGATCAGGCCAGGATTTTGCCCATATGCATACTTCGCGTGACAGTGCAATATGACATTTTTGCAAAAAAGTCAAGATGGCGGTTTCAAGATGGCGGCCGATTTGTGCAATTGTATTTCCTGATCCCCGACATGGGTATCAAATGAAAGGGTATTGCGAGTAGAGTGCAATTACCTAAGTGGCGTTATTCCAAATTCAATATCGCGGCCAACACAAGATGGCGGAGGACTGAATAAAAAGTAGAAAATATAACCTATCAACTTGAAATTTTGCAAATATGCATAGTTCGCGTAACAATGCAATGGGACCATTATGTAAAAAAAATTAACATGGCGGTCGAATTTTGCAATGTGTTCCCCGACTCCCGGCATTGGTATCAAATGAAAGGGTGAGACAAATAGAATACAAGCTGTGAGGCGTCAATCCTAAATCAAAACGGCGGCCGACAAATAATGGCGGATTACCTTTTTCTTTTCTACTCGGAATGGGTATCAAATAAAAGGGTATGAGAAGTAAAATACTATTAGCTGTGTGGCATCATTCTAAATTCAAAATGTTGGCCAAGACAAAATGGGGTATTACATTTACATACTCTACAAATTTTTCAATATCCAAGTCAATTTTTGCATGTTGATATTTTTTCATTATACATTTTTCCTACCGCGGACTGTGCACACATAAACTTTTTTTATTGAAAGGCGTTGCAACGTACGCGGGATTTTGCTAGTGGATAATGTCGAAGAACTAATATCTCAGAATCAAGATTGCATTATAATGTGGAAAGTCGAAAGTGGACCGAGCCAACTATCCTGTCTGCATCAGAACTTGGAACATTGAGCAGTTAGTCCTGGCTAACGCTGCTAGGTATGTCTGGACCGTATGTGGTATACCTGCTAGGTATATTTGGAGCAATCAAAACTTTCCAAACAAACTCTCCTTTTGGGCGGATTATCAAAGATATACGGTCGGACTTTGTCGTGATGGAAGACAGCACCCTTCCTATTATTCAATTCGTATTGTTTTCGTTTCATTGCCTGCATAATCTCACTAGTAGTCGACAGGCGAGTTGAGAATCAATCGTCACTGGCCGTTTTCCTTCCAGTTCCCCCCCAAACACACATCATTAAAACAAAGACCTAAATCTGGACTTTACAAATGTTTGCTACGATTTGCAATCCTTGTGCATGATCTTTCAGGCTTTTGATAATCGAACGTGACCCTTTTTACACCGCCGTTTAAGATTTCATTGCATTGCAGCAGACAATCGCAGATCTTAATTTGGTCTATGAAGTTTTTCGTGTTCAACTCATGAGGAATCTACCTTGCAAAAATAATTTCTTCATTAGGTAGAAGCGTAGAGAAGGTGTGATCATCCCAAAGTGGATGTCTGGCGTTGTTATCTCCCCCAATTATAAATCCATCAAAGCTCCGTGTCAGCACCTCTAGCCCCAGTAAATCATTCGTGAGGTCATTAGAGTTAGCGTTACATGGTACGTAGTTTGCACCAATTAAGATTTTATGTGTTCTGCGTCTCCGTATTATTTTCCGGCATGCAAAGATGCCGAGATGGCCGTGGTGCTGAAGAAGATTTTCTCGGTTTTGAGGCTCCAACGGACAGCAATCGCTGTGCCTCTTCCATTGTCATTTTTTCAAGCGAAGTCGAGTTTCGGTTAGCATTGTCACGTGGGATTTGATTCGGTTTAACTCCATCGAGAGTGTGAGAGCTCTCTCTCTGCAGAGAATCGAGTCTACGTTTATTGTTATTACTCTTAGTTTTGGGATTGTAACTTACCTATGTAGGCTTTGGTTTTTCTGTCTTCGCTGCGGTGGCTGTAGTCAGCCCCAAAGGGCTCGATTAGTTTCCCCGGAGCTTAAAGGATTTGGGAGAACTTTCAAGCTTCAGTTTTTTGCGGCTACATAATGGCGCACTTCAGCGGCGATTGTGTCTTAACCTTCGGTTTGAATGAGACTGTCGCTTTTACCTACCTTTTCTCAACCAAAATTTGTGTTAAGATTCTATGACAAAACCCTCAACAGAGTACAGAGAACTTACCAATAGATCAAGCTCGGTTTAAAAGTGAAATTTATGAAATCGAATTTCTCTGACATGCGGCAATGATTATTGAACTTTAATATTACAGGACAGAACTTCTCGGTAGACCTACCACTTATAAATTTAAATAAATAAATATTTGTCTTACTTGATGAGGTAACCGAATCAATTCAGATTTTGTTATAAGATATCCTCCATTTACTGGTGTGCTCCATGGTTGTGGCGGACAAAGCATAGGAACTAAATTAGCATCAAATGTTAGTGTTTTTTGCATTGATGCTCTTAAAAGTCTAAAACGATAAATTTATATACACATAGTCATTAAAACTAGAGCAAACATTTTACCTAGACAAAACTGGATGTGGTTTTACTTCCTCTTTAACTGCCCTTCCTTGATTTCTAAATAATGTATAAAAAGCTGGTAACAAATTTTGTGACTTATTTTTAGTATTAGCACGCATTATATTTGCGTCGATTTTTATATCTCGCATTAAAATATTGTACAGGAACCTTCCAACACCAGTAAGAACATTAGAAGGCCAAGGCGTTTCATTAATATCCATACTTGGACCTGTTGTTCTAGTTTCGTGCACTAAACGCTGCCATATTTGACGAGGATTATCACTGGTGTTACAATTTTCCCATTTTTCAGTGTATGAACTATATATTTCACCGATTTTATCTAAAACTCCATTACGTTTTTTTAGTTCGATTTGATATCTAAGGAATATATTTTTTTGTATTAACAATACCTATTTGAATTTTACCATTGGATGTGTTACCTAGCATGTACTTTTTGTCCCAGTGCTCTATGCAATTGTCCAACAGTTGGGCTATAAGTTTCTGATCCTTCTGCCAGCATTCTAATTTCTTTAATGAGAATATCAGCGTATTGATTTACATCTAGAGATTTTAAATATGTATAATAAGTCATAAAGCCATTGGGACGAAATCTGGTTTGAGCTCGTAATGTATTCAAATCTCGATTTACCGCAAATGCTATTTGTGACCTCCATAACTTTTGTAAATCTTCCAACATTTTTCGCTAAAATATATAATAAATATAATTGCGGGTAACATACTATAACCTATTATTTACTTACGCAATGTTGTGAATTTTCATACTCTTTGGTTTTTGCTATACTTTTGACCGTTACAGACCCGTCCAATTCAATTTTTAGTTGTTCCTTGGCAAACTCTTGTAATCTTTCGCTTGTGTAGCCACGTTTTGGTTCCATTATTTTGTAATCATTTGTATTGTCTTGGTCAGTGTTAGAATTCGTAGCGGTTTTGTTTAATTTATTAAGAAGTGGATTTGAATATGAGAGGTCTGGCGGCGTATAATCTGGTCCAAAATCTGGATCAATACGTCTGATTGCATCTATTACAATTTCCCTTTGATCGTGCAGAAATCTACTTTTATCCAATATTAAATTTGGTGATATTCCCTGAAAGACATCATATAAAACTAAAATAATATTTTTATTTATTTAATTAAGTTTAATTAAAGGCAGGAAGTCGCAAACCAACCAAAATAAGCGCACAGAGACTAGTCCAAAAGGCGCCGAGAAGCGAATATTTTCCAATATGTAATGATGTCTAGCGATCTTATTAGCTCAAATAGAGGGTTGTCGTTATTCTGGCCAGGGTCCAGGAAGGATAAGAGGACAGGGAATTGATCTGTTGTTTTAAGACATTCTGTTAGTACATGCCTGACTGAGAGTTAGCTCGTTGGGACAGTAACTGCATGTGCGGAGTGCGGTTTTGGTGAAAAGGGAGAATAAAGTGTGACCGAGTCTGATCTTACAGATAATTACCACCTTAGAGCTGTGTAGGCCTGGGTTGTAATTTGAAGGAAAATGTAGAGCCATATGAAAGTCCGCCGTCGTCTGGTCCCAAGTCCAAGGTGGTCGACCTGACCAATTGACCAGAATCGGTAAACCGAAGAAACTGGACAAGAAACCACATGGATATACGAACAAACTATTCACGAAATAATGCTCCTGCATCCGCGCATGCGAGGCGACAGCACTGGGGACTAGGGATGCTGGTGTAAAGTGGGTTTCTGGCCGAAATAATGCTACTGCATCCGGAGCAGCCGATGCGCCAGCCCTGCACTGGGTTACTGGCCGAACACCCAAATTAGTCACACCGAAAATGATAATTCAATTCGCCGCGTGGAAGGAACAAACTGGACATCACGTCGATCAAAAGGAAATCATAGCAATGGAATTATTGAAATGCAAAATTGACGATCGTCCCGCCGAAACATTCGACGAAGCGATGACGTTTTACTCTTCCGGTGGTGAGAGACGAGAGGCCCGCGTCGGGTTTATGGTTGATCGACCGGCTGCCAGCAACGTTATCCCATTCCAACTGATATTCGACGGTTTGGCGGATGTAACCATCGGTGCAACGATCTAGACCCATATTGTATGTACCGATCAGCTTCAACAGACGTTGGATACGATACCTCCAACCGAATTAATCATACTCGCGAGAGACTTTAATGCACATTCAGGAGTAGTTCGAACCGGCTGGGAGGGAGCGATAGGCAAATTCGTACACCGAGTAATTAACGTCAATGGCTTACTCCTGCTTTCATCGCAGCGTCAAATAATTTGATCGTTGGCAACAGCATCTTCCGCCATCCACTTAAACACCAACTCGCCTTTGCAATGGAGTTGTGTCCACCTATCCGTAAATGGACACAGCCATCGATCTCGAGCAGATGTCTGGACCTCATCGATCAGCGAAAACCCGCCGAGTTCGAGCAATACCGACGATTGAACAAAGTTCGACAGAAAATGAAATCGGAACAGGAATACTGAAATATCGTTGCAGCCTACATGGAAGAAACCTGTACCAGACAATCCGGCCGTTAGGCGGCAAAAGAACATCAACAAACGACGACATCAAAATATCGGATGAAACTTTCGTGACTTCTCTCCATCGGCGCTTTCAGCGGTGGAAAAAATTTTTCCACCGGCTGTACAACCTCAATGCGCCGAAGGTCCGGCAACCGAATCGCCGAGATGAACAGGGCAATAAAATCTCTAAAAAAATGGAAAAGCCCCGGAAATGGACCAAGTAACCACCGTGTTGGTTAAAGGCCGCGGTGATGTCTTATCACGACACCATGTCCTCATAACACACATATGGCATTCGGATTGTGTCCCATCGGCGTGGAAGAGAGCGGTCGTTATTCCAATTTTGAAAAAAGGTGACAGTCGAGAATGCAAGAATTATCGCGGTATTAGCCTCCTTTTGATCGTGGCGAACAGATCACTTATTGGTACGAGCTTTTCAGCTATACTCAAACCATGAGTCTTTGATTGCTTTTATTGTTTATTGGTTATAAAATCCAATATCAACTCTCTCTCCGATATCGTTGAACCCTTACTGAATAAGGGAGGAGTCTCGTCATTACAGTCCAGTCAAGCAGTTCATCAGGTCAAGCTAAGGCTAACATATTATTGACAATATTCATTGATTTATGTAAGTGCTTGCCCTCAAAAATTCAGTAATGCTAAACTTAGGGAAGTCAAAGGCTTGAAATTGGTAGAGTCTATTGCTTGAAAAGGAGAAAGGATCGAGGATGATAATGAGGCAAAGGGGACAGCAACATCAGGGCAAGTATTAAGAGGGAAGTTATGGGAGATATAAGAATAGGACTAGGAAAGGAAAGGCTTTGGTACTATAATGAAATACCTGCTTTAGACAAGAACTTCGCCAAATCCAGAATCTTTTCAATATTAAAGGGGGTTAGAAGCCCCAGGTCGCACCTGCTATTTTGGGATGATTCGTCCTGGTGGATTGATATTTCTGGCACTTTAGGATGATATGTTCAGTGTCACATGTCATATTGCACGTGTTGCACATCCCATTCGGGATTAATTTCCAAGAGGCCAGGCGTGCTTCATCATAGGCGTGTCTAGTTAAGATCCTGTTTATCATTCTGGTTATCTTTGGGGCTATGTTTAGATTATGAAACCAGGGTTTGCCAGGAAGAGTTGGAAAGATGGAGGCAAAGAACTTTCCTTTGATAGTTGAGGCTTCATGATTTTGCATCTGCATCTTTCGGCCATGATTTTTTGGATTGATTCTCGAGGGGTTTTCTCCTTGTTTCCCAGGTTTTTTAGGAACGAAGCATCGACTGTTACTTTTGTGGTTTCAACCATAAATGGCGTATCCACTGGAAGCAGATCAAAAAGCTCAGAGTACTTATATTTAACTTTTTTTAATGCCGTTTTGGGCGTATGAAGATCTAACATGTTTGTAAAGCTGGGATCTATTTTTATAATTCTGACCAAGTCCTTAACTGTTATCAGCTCCGCTCTGAGTTTAGTGGGCAGTTCATTGGCCAGTGCAAGGACGTCTTTACCGAACGTTGATTCTTCCGATTCTTCTTTATGGATCTGAAACGTGGACACTGCTCAAATCGGACGTTAAGAAGCTCGAGGTCTTCCAAATGCGATGTTTGAGGCAGATCCTCCGTGTCTCACTCCGTGATCGCCTTCGAAACGAGGTTGTCAGACAAAGATGCGATCAGCAAACACTGATCGAAGAAGAAATGCAAAAACGTCGACTACGGTGGTTTGGACATGTTTGCCGAATGGATGATAACCGCTTGCCACGTAAACTTCTCTGGCGAGACCGTCCCGCAGACTGGAAAATCCAGCGATTGGCACCGAAGAAAACTTGGCTAAAGAATATCGAGGGCGACCTAAAGAATCAAAGATTATCAGTTACCGAGGCTCGAGACACCGCCAAAACCCGAGAAGAATGGAAGCGAATCGTGAATAGAGTTCGGGACCCAGCGGCACCGACAGCAGCGTATCCGTTGCGGGGACGTCCCGCTCGGACCGCCAGCTAACGGATCAAAGAAGAAGAAGAAGAAGCAAGGAGAATATGATTCGGAGTTGAATGCGTGAGTCCAAGACAACTCCTTAGAAATTTGTTAGCCATGATTTCTATTTTTTTCTAAAGTTTTTGATTCATTATAGGACAAGGATCGAGCATATTCCAATTTAGATCAGATGAGTGCCTTGTATAGAAGAATCATGCTTCCAGGAGCAGCGCCATATTTCTTTTTGCTAAGTATGGAAATTATCCTGCGATTTTTGTTTAAAGATTCAATTTCCACATTTAATTGAAGTTTACTACGTTGGTTTCTAGTGAAGACCCATCCCACAAATTTTAGACTTCGCGAGTTAATCATGGGGTTGTCGTTTAGGTATAGATTGATGTTTTTGAATTTGTCCAAAAACATAGCCTGAGATTTAGTACAGGGGCCTTATCATGAAATGCGATTCGAAAATGAAATTATCCGAAAATCGAAAAAAGCGATCATGCCATGCGAATTCGAATCGGTTTGATGCGATTACAAACGGAATTTTTTTCGATGGCTGTGCAGCTATCGCATTTGACATTTCGATTTCGTTGGTGCACACTTAAGGAATAAAAAATGTAAATTTACCTTTCAAAGAAGTGAAAAAACTTAAATTAGCGGTAGAGGAGAAGAAACTTGGGAATTGCTCTTCACTTTAGTTATAAAGAATCCCAAAGAAGGCGACAAAGACTGAATATTATACGCTGGGAATTTTAAACTAGTTATTAGTTAATTTTAAACTAGTTATTGCTAGAAAGCACCTTTATTTATGTTTGAGAATGATTTTTTTTTATTTGTCGTGAATTAGTTAATACTACAACTAATTGTTACTAAGAAGTACCATTATTTATGTTTATGAAAGTTTTTTTTTATCCTGTGATTTAATGTTTAAATAAAAAAAAAACGTGTAATAATAAAATATGTATTTTTGCTTTATCTTCTAACAAGTGAATTTAATATATTATTTCTTATGTTTATAGATGTATTGTCTTCAGTATCTATACTTTCTGGGTTTGCTGGCTCAACATAAGCTTCGACACTAATCATTTTTATATAAAAGAAAACTCTCAAACTTTATTCCCGCACTTATAAAATGTCAAATATTGGCATGAAGTTGCCTGCTTTCCCAGTATTGGAAAGAATTTTTAAATTGCGTAGGGCAGTACTCCCTTGGCAAAGCGAATTCGTAGTAAACGGATCCTATGATCGGTAGATTCATTCGCATCGCAAATTTATTTCGGTTCGTATTTACTTTCGTATCGCATTTCATGATAAGGCCCCTGTTTATGACCAGCTTCTTCTCAAGTGCTATTTTTTGGAAGTCATTTAACGCCAGTTGGAGCTTATTTTCGACCGAGGATGCGCAGTTGCCACCAGCAATCATTAGGAAATCATCAGCGAATTGATATAATTCAACATCCCAGGAAATTACTTCATGTAGCTTTGATGTGTACACATTAAAGAGAGTGGGGCTTAGGGATGCCACCATACACAGCTTTAGCTTCATTGCCCATTGTCACTGTTCTGTTTTTGTAAAAGTTTATGATCCAAATTATATAGTTTAAAGGGATTTCAAACTGAAGGAGGGTGATGTAAAGTAGCTCCAGGTCTACTCTATCATATGCACTATCTAGATCCAAAGTTAGCATACCGATACCAACCACCTTAAATTCCTTTCTTTTAATATGAATTGCTTGGTTAATCATGCTTAAACACGTCTGTGCCGATCTCCCAGCTCTGTAAGCAAAACTGAGTTTGGGAAGGCTGCCATTCATCTCAACTAAATTATTTATATCTTTCTTGATCAAAGTGTTTATGATTTTCATAAAGACACTTATCAAGGAAATTGGTCTATAGCTAAGAACAGCAGAGGGAACCTTGCCCTGTTTTAAGATAGGAGTAATCCTAATTTTTGTCCATTCCTCAGGACAGATTCCTGATGTAAAGGTGTTTCTAAGGGACCGGATTAAAGCAGTCTTACTCGTATCGGACAGGCTTTTGAGCATTTCGAAAGTTACTCTATCCCAACCAGGCGCTGTTTTTGTCTTTTTTGAGTTAAGGATATCATTTAGGTCGTTGATATTCCAACCAAAAGTGATGGCGACTTCAGGGTAAAGTTGGGGGATGGGAGATGGAGTTACAACCTTATTGCACAGGTGTTTTAGGAATTCAGGGTTTGAGACTTGATGTATGTTAAAGCTGTTCAAATATTTAGGATCATTTGTTGAGAAAGCGAAAGTGGCATCGACGGCCATATTGGAGACTACGCCCCAAAAATTATGAGAAAAAAAAACTTATAAAAAAAATTAAATATTAAATTAAAAATAAGTTATAACAACTTCAAAAACTACTTATCCTTTACAATGAGAAAAATAAGCAAACACTAAAAAACTGTGAAAACGGTCCAGCAAAAAAAACACGATTAAAACCTAGTCATACATTTGACACACTCAATAGAAAAAAAACAAGATCAATCGATTAATTGTACACTCTGGAACTGGCGAAAAGTGCAAAAGAAACCGTTACCGATAGCACTTCTCGATTCAAGAGCTCGCAAGCGACTGATAGAACATTAAATTAGGATATTTCCCTTACCATTTCTTTTGCTGCATCTAAATAATTTCTAATCATTTCAATATTTTCGTCAGTAGGTTCCAGCCTCCCTAAACATTCAAGAATTCCAGCGAACGTTTGATGATTGAAATTCATATCGTCTTCCTTTATAATTGCACAAATCTCTTGAATTTTTGCAATATTTCCGTTCTCAGCATAACCATGTATCAGAATATTATAAAGATCAATTGCAATAATATTTCCAAGCTTCTTAAATCTCTGTCGATACGTAAATAATGTAGCGAAGCCACGATTTAGCATGCCTGTTGAAACGCAAACATTCAAGTAAGACCTCAAATTAACTAAGAGCGCGTGCTGTTTTGCTTGCGTTTCTTGTTCTGCGGTTTTGTGATATTTTGATTTATATCTACTGTAAAAATTAAATGATAAGAATGATATGAAATTTATGAATATACATGGATCCACCTGGCATTCGATTCCTTTTTAAGGCTTGGCTTAGTATCTGCCAACTCAACTGTTGGAATATCTTCCAGATCAACCTCGATGGAGTCAAGTTCATTTAGTAGCCCCTTATTGTCAGCTTCTGGTGTTTTAACAAAATCCCTTAAGTTAGAAATAATTAAGTAACCAATTTTGTAGTTTTAAAGCTTATATTTTACCTATAATTTGAAAGTTCGTCGTGTTCATCGTGCTCTATCGTCTCGATAAGTTCCTTGAAATGATCAAAACTTTTTAAAATCTCCTGCACCTTTAGTGGATTATCAACAATAGCATGTTTATCATTCTTAAAAAATATTAACGGTCTCTCATCATAAGCCACATTTCGTATAGCTGAATTTTCAAGCATGTCTAGATTAACTTTTTGATATTCAACTGGTTGATATTGCCATTTCTTTTTCGTTTTCGATTTTTTAGCTTTTGTTTTCTTGAGAGTTTTAGGAATGGGGTAAGGAAGTTGTGATTTAAGAATGAACTCAGATAATTTCTTAGCTTTTAACTTCTTGACTTTCGTTGTTGTCTCTGTCGTTGCAGACTTTGTTACTAAAAGTAGATATAGTTCCTAATTTTTACTAAGTTTTTAAATTATTAATATACCTTCAAGAAGTTCTATATATTTGGAATTTTGTGATTTTTTTGGCTTTGTCCTCTTTATTATGGAATCCTCTGCTGTAGTTGTAGTAGATTGAAATCTAATAATCGAGACATCTTCTGCAAAAGAATATGTATATTGTTATTCAAACTGCATATATTATTAATTTCCTACTATACTTCTAGAAAATAATAGGGAATTCGTTCTATGCAGGGGTTGATTGGTAACTTTTGACGATGTCGCAAAAACCATTTGCTTCATTGGAAAACATTTCGGCAGTGTTATATGTGTCAATTTCGATGTGGGGACACTTCTTAATGATATCAAACGATACATTATTACTACCGCTAAACAATTTGATCATTATATTCAAAATAAGCAATTTGTATTACTCGCGGTGCTTGCATAAGTCGAGAAACAACCTCACAAAAAAGAAAAACATAAGCAGTGACAGATTTGTCACATGTCCGATGGCCGAAACTAATAATCCTGAAGTTGGTAGAGATTGAACTGCGTCTGTTTATTTTAATTTACAAAAACAATGAGCGCATCCAGCGGGTTAGTTAATACCCTTGACACACTGCAGCATCGAATGAACATTGCAGTATCATTCGGCTATGAATGATCATTCGCGCCCAGTATGTCATGTCCAATGTCCATTCAACAGCTTCATTCGTCATTCAATCGAATGAAGTCAAAATAACTTCATTCAATGAAGATGGAAGTGAAATTGGGAAATTATCGAACAACTTTCCATGAAATTTCCAGTAGAATTTCCAACTGAAATACCTAACTGTCAAACTGACATTCAGATTTCAGAATTTTTTAAAAAGTAGTAGGTTCCATTGTAAATAACTGTTGTTGGGCCTCAATTAATAATTTTTATTAAATTTAAAAGTATAAATCACTATGTAATCACTTTCAGTTCATATATTTAGCAGTTTGTGTAAAGTTTCTATTCTGACAGTTCCAATGAACATTGAGAAATGCAGTGTGTCGCTTCTAAAATGAATGATCATTGAAAGCCAATGAAGTTGGAAGAATGCTCATTCGTTTTTGCAGTGTGTCAAGGGTATTAGACCCGAATCAGCCCGATTTAATTAATACCATGTTCGCACTGAGCCGAAATTAGGTGATTTCGGAAAGTGATTTTGAAATTATGTAGAACCGTTCGCACTGGATTGAAATGATTTCGTTTGACAGTTTTTCCTAGCACTACTCATGTCGTCGTTTTTTTCTGCCCGAATTTCAATAAGAATTCCTCTTATAACAAAGCCCATAGCTTATTTATTTAATATATCTTGGTTTTTTGTATTTTGAGGAATGTTAAAATCTGCAAAATCAAAATTGTGTTATTAAAATGTGTCAAACTGACAAGTTCACCATCAAGAGAGACGTGCTGAATTGAGCTGAATTCGATTTTTAGGTTTGAGTATTGGCTTCGACATGATTTCGTTCGTAATTTTGCCAAAATTACGAGGTTTGAGATGATTTCGAAATCACAAGAATACATGGGAAATCACATGATTTTGAACGTGATTTGAGCGAAATCACCAAAATAGCCGAAATGACGTAATTTCGGCTCAGTGCGAACATGGTATAACACCGTTCGAAGGGTTCGAAGTCGGAAACCAAGAGGTGATATACCGAGTTTCCATGGGAGTCGAGTTGAGGTTGAGTTGAAATGACACTTCAACTCAACGACTCAACTCTATAGGCCCCCATCCACGGTCAAACAAATCGTCAAATTCCTGGCCAACATCGAAAAAATTGCAAGTGTGCGTGTATAAAATACAAGTTTTCGAAGTTGGCCGCTGTTTGAAGAAAATATTCGTCTGGTTTAATTACCCCGTTTATGACTAGGTTCAACCCGGGTTCAACCCAGTCATAAACGGATGTCGAGTTGAAACTGGGTCCACTCAACCCAACTCAGGTTATGTTATGTTTTGATATCAATTGAACTCTATTTCAACCCAATGTGAACTCAACTCCACTTCATATACGGTGGTCGAAATTCCAACTCAATCTCGACTCAACTTTTCGACCTAGTCATAAATGGGGTAAATATTTCCTTCAAACAGCTTAAATGTGTGTGTGAGTTTTGCCTGTGTGCCATGTAAAGTTCGCTTTGTTTACAGTAGATTATATGAAATGTCGCTCGGGATGTTTGAAGAAAGTTTTCCTCGTTGATGGCCAAAAATGTCAAAGCATAAATGTGTGCGCTGTTTGTCGAAAATTGGTTTGACGATTTGTTTGACCGTGGATGGGGGCCTTATGCGTTTCCATGGCTGACTTTTCTGCCTGTGTACAGACAGCTGAATGTGTACTTGTATTAACCCTTCGTCGGGCGCGCTCCTAAGCGGAACAAAATCAGGCGCACCCGGCCTGAGAGGCCACATATATTTTAGCCCCCCCGCTCCTCCCCCTAATCAATTTTAACTCAAAAGACCGGAAGGGAATCCTTCGGTAGGATCTAACGAAAGCAAATATTCCGAATTGAACGGAAAAGAACGAGTTTATTGAATGGAATGAAGCTTTAACTAAAACAAGCAAAATTACTAATTTCACACAAAAGCGTTTTCAAAATTGCACGAACCAAGTACCTTAAAAATAAAAAACTCAAAAAAAAAATAGTACATAGTATACTCCTGAGGTGGGACCATCATTTTTCGCCACAGTCGTGGGCAGAAACCGACGTTTAGTTTTCCAAAGCAGCAGCTGAATAACAGGTCTGGCATAGCGAATTTAAGTGGTGCGCCTCTGAGCCAAACAAAACCAGGCGCACCCGGCCTGAGAGGCCACATATATTTTAGCCCCGCATCACCCCCTAATCAATTGGAAGTCAAAACATCGGAAGGGAATCCTACAGTAGGATCTAAGGAAAGGAAGAATACCAAATTCCATTCGTGGAATCAAGCCATTTTGCCGTCAGATAAGTGGTTCTGGATCGTTATCAGGCGCACTCGGCCTGAGAGGCCAGGGTTAGAATAGCACTTAATTTCTCAAGATATCGACGAACTTTACCTAGAGCAGGTCTACTTTGAGTATAACGAGCGATTGCAATAAAAATATCTTGAAAAATTCATCTTCGAAAGTTTTGACGCAATCGGGCGCACCCGGCCTTACAAGCCAGGGGGAGCCTAGGCGAGCCGGGTGAAAGGGGACGGCGGGCTGGAGTAGGAATTCTTACTCACCGTCCCGAGTCAGGAAACTATTGGGAAGGGCACCCCGCTCTGATGCCAGGGGTAGGAGGCGCGTCTAAAAAAGTGTTTTGCTGGCCTCTCAGGCCAGCCGCGCCCGACGGAGGGTTAAGCAAAAATTTGACGTAATATTTTTGTTATTATAAAATAGGGATCATGTACCATAAAATTAATTTATTGTGTTCGTTGTATAACAGAAATGTTATAAACAGGCGCGACATTTTGACTTTTTTAAAAACTGTGACTTTTCCCGTTTGTAGTTGTTTGCGTGAACTCTGTTCAATCTACCTATTTTCGTTGAGCAGAGTTGAAAATCTTTAACGAAAACTCTTGACTGCGACTGTTTCCATGAAGTTCAACTCGGGTTCAACTCTGGTTGAACTCTCATAGAAACTCAGTACGTGTTAATGCAAGGAAAGCTTCTAGTATTGTATATGACCAAGGTCTACATTATTCCAGTAAGCCTTTGCTGGTAATGCTCTTTTATAACTGGTTACATGATTTTGAAAGAGAGAACACAACAGTAACGTAGGTTTCGTAGATAATTTTGTCGGAAGATATAACAAAGCAGCGGTGTTTAACATACTATGTGACCTGAATCGAATAACATTTTTTACAAATTTCACAAATACGATCGCATAATGTATTAATAGCATTTTCAAACACCTCTATGCATGCATGTTTCGCATATGGAGATCAGCGCAGATCTCAAATAATACCAAAATACGGCTGTTCAACTCCAAGGTTAGGTCTTTTGTACGGTTGCGAAACATGGAAAGTCACTCATTCATCAAGGGGCTCCTACAAGTCTTCATCATAGACGACAAATCAGGCGAAGAAAATGGAATTGGATTGGCCACATGCCGCTAGAACGAAAATCTAGCCAAACAGGGCATTTGACTGGAATCCGAAAGGATCCCGTCGAGTCGGAAGACCTAGAACAGCGTGGAGGAGGGCCCTACTAGCAGGAGCCGCAACAATCGGGAGATCCTAGTCGGAGCTGAGAGCTGTCGCGTAGAACTGTTCGCTGGAAGGCAATTGTTTCCGCCCTATGTCCCATGAAAGATTAAAGGAGAGTAAAGAATTACAGATGATTAAAATAAATTCTTAACAGCTGTTGACAGTAAAAGAGAAAAAAAAGTCATTTTCGATCTCGAGTTGTTGAATTAACACGCCTTTTCAGATGTTTTTTGATCATTAATACCCCTGCTAATTAGAAAAAAAAAGTATTTGAAGATTTAATATTTTTTAAATTTATTTCTAGCTTTATTTTTTTCTAGATCTCGCTTCATTTGCTGTACAGCTTGGTTCAGGTCCGCTCCGCCTGCGAATAGAGTACCGGCGGTAATTACTTTTCTATAATGATTCCTTTCATAAGCAGTAGAAGGTGCAGCCGTAAAAGGATTGTCTTTTTTTGAAACTCTCCCGTCTTTAACAAAGGAAAAATTGTCTTTTTTGCCACTACTCGTGGAAGGATGGCTTCTTCTTTTACTACTTTGTTTTGTATTGTCGCGATCTTCGTCTCCTGAGAACGTTTCCCAAACAGTTTCTTCTTTCTGCTTTTGTTTTATTAAAGACTTTTTATGATTTTCTTCCTGTGATTTTACATTTCTTTTCTTATCTGCACTCTCAATATTTGGCTTTATTAGTTCATATTGCGCTTTCATGCGATCTTCTTGAAATTTTGACCACGCAGTTGCTCTTTCGACCTGCCTAGGGGGCTCAAAATTGTCATTATAATTTCGTTGCCCTTTAAAGGGGTTTCTAGGTTTACCCATGTATTATTTTATCTACAAGTTTAATAAAATTACCTCTTTTAACAATTAAATATTAAATAATAACCTGTGCGTTCCTTTATAAAATGATATAAATGTTTGTGTTGACATCCAGCATTTCCTCGTTCACAGTTCTGTCAAAGTTATGCGACTTGTGCCAATACAGTCTACCCCAAATAATTTATCCAACTTATTTCGAATATACCAGAGGTATGCACAAGCAGTTGGCCGTGAAAATATATCATTGCAAAATGAAAATTGCCTATTTTAGCTACTGTTATTGTGATAATTAATTTTATCATATATAATTTGTGAACTTTAAAACTTTAATTAAATTTATAGACGTTATGAATATTTTCGAAAATCAGTAATAATTCTGGAAATGTCACATTTTTGTATTCTTGCTGGCACTGCTTTATCCAAAATTCGGACAATTCAAAAACACGTGCTGATGTTTGACAGCTAGTAAACTTTTGATAGTGGTGTATTAATTTAAAAGTGCTAAAATATGAGTTCAAATCCACCGAATCCATTTAATAATAGTAAAAGAGGATTTCGCAGAAGTAGAAGACCACCCAGAAGAGACCGAGGAGGAGGAGATCATAGGAGAAATGACGATCATAGAAGAAATGACGATCATAGAAGAAATGACGATCAAAATCAATCATGGTCTGGTAATAACCCCAAGAAGTTTACAAAGTTCTATGATACCGGCCGGGACAGGGATTACGATTACAACTGGCACAGGGATTCAGGGCCACATAGTAATAGGATTGGTCCAGAGAATAATTACAACACGAGCCTGCAACCCGAAGAGCATCATAGTAAAGGAGACGATTTAAATAATGCGGATCTTAAGAAGTTCAATATTTCGGCGGAGGTTAGGCATGAAACCGTCGCTAACAAACCTGATAGTACTGAAAAAGAAACTGTTTCAGAAGCGAAAACAGATGCTAATAGCACGAAAGATAAAATTACAGAAATGGTTTTAAATATAAAACAAGAAAAGGAAACTTTAAACACAGAAAAGAACACTATAAATACTGAGAAGAAAAAACCGAAGGCATCATCTAGTTCTAGTAGCAGCAGCAGTAGCTCCTCAAGTGATTCAGATTCTGAAGATAGTGCTATTAAAAAACTAAAGAAGGTAGTTGATAATAAAATACTTTCGAAAGGTAACAAGACAAGTGGCAAAGAACAAAATGAACTTGTTATAAAGAAGCAATCAACGCCAAAATCTGCTAAAACTTCGTCAGATGAATCTTCCGACTCCGATAGCAGCTCAGATGAGGATAACAAGAATGCAAAGCCAAAACGAATGTCGGAGGAAGATGTAATATGTTTAGGGAAGGTTGAAAATATTGAAAATCTCGTCGATGACGATGAGGACTCCAATGGGAAAAAGAATAGCATGATTTGTGTACTCTGCGACAAAAAGGTAAAGCTAGAATAATAAAACAATATAAACAGTAAATAATACTAAAATTTTTAGGGCCACACTTCATTTAACTGCCAAATGATATGTAAGAACTGTGGTGCCCAATATCACAACCTAAAAACGTGCCCAGAAACAGCGAATGCCTCGGTTGTTCTACAAAGTTTTATGGAATTTTGCATGAACCAATGCTGTCAGTACAACCCGAAGGAGAAATTTGCTTTTAAAAATGAGATACAATCGCCGGTTCCATTAATGCAATTTCCGCGATTATTCTCTGCAGAATATGAAAAAAATGAATTTAATCAGCCGCACATTTCTAAGCGAAAGCGACACGCAAATCGTTCACGTTCAAGTCCTGAGCCAAGTGTATCATCTAAACATAGCAAAAAGAAGCATGTTACAACTGAATCTGAATCAAGCTTAGATGAAAGCTTCACAAAGCGACGAACTTCGTCGAAGCGTACAAATAATGTTATAGATAATATTACACAGCCGACTATGCCTAGTTATCCTACGAATATGCCATTTACAGGGGCATTTCCTTTCCCATTTAATCCACAGAATTTAGCGTTTAATCCCATGTTGGGATTTAGTCAGATGATGGGCTTCAATCCTGCTGCTAATTTTGCGAATGCTTTGGGTAAAGATAAGTAGTTGTAAGCATTTGATAAATAAGAATTTAAAATTTATGTGAAAAAGTACTAGGATTTGTTCAATAAAACAAAATTTATAATAATTTGTCCATTGTCCATCGCCTCAAATGCATGAAATGAGGTCTCAACAAATGAAGTTGAATTTTCCATAGCATGACCTAAACTTTACACGTTTATCGTCGGCTGAATGTGGTATTGCCTTCAGTCTCTTTAGTGAATTCTCGTTTATGGGCGAAACTCAAAAAGCCTTCTTCGGGAACAGGAAAACGTCACACCAGGCGAGTATGATGTAAATGACATTGGTCGATTTTTTGGCTCAAAACTTGCGCAATAATTGCTTTGTGCGATCTTAATCGTGGTAGATGATTATTTTTTTGTGTTTCGCCGCGTTTTCCAGGCACCATTCCCAACACAAGACGTACGACATTCGATATGTTGTTAAAATCAATTAAAGGAACAAATAAAGTTCAAATAATTTGTTGTAAAATCGTGCTAATAATAAATTAAGTACCTTAAAGTTCTAATCAAATTTTTTTGTTAATCCAAAACTGAAAAGGAAAGTAAAAGGGGCGTATCAACTCAACCAGGGTCCTCGGTACCCTAGGGAGTAAGGTGTCTGGCTACCATCCCAGAGATCCCGGGTTCGAATCCCGGCCAGCCCTGCGGTCTTTCGCCTTTTCCACTTTCTACCTTTCATAACTTTCCTGCTTCCTTCTTTACATTCCTGATTACTCCTGCCATAGCCTTCCTTAACCCTTCTCCGTTCCACCAAAGCGCATGTCATCGGTTGATTGATGATATTCAACTCGTTTCAGGAGGCATAACACTCCAGCGAGTTGTTTCTCGACTTCTTGCAGTTCCTTCCTTCCCCGATTATAGCTACTGTTCGACATTGCACTCTGTATGAATAAAATAGATTAGAATAGACCCATAGTAACCTCAAAGAAGGAATTCTGTTGAAGATATCGAGTTTATAGAAGGTAGTTCGTTTCTACACCCAAGAAATCCAAACCTCAGAAATTCGAAATTCATCGTCTCTTATCTAATTAAGAAGTTAATAATTTTTTAACATTCTGAATGCGACTATTCTCATTTTATAGCAAAATAATGTGTTTTGCATATTTTTGCCTTTTAAAAATTATTTTTGTACCACTTAGTTTTATGTATTTTTATTTTATTTTAACAAAAAAATGTCATATTCGCTGATTGAAATCCGTATCCTAAACATATTAAATTTTTTTCTTTTTTCGTTTTATGTGAAAGTCATATATTAAGTTTCATCTTTTCTAGGTACTACCAGTCCGACAGGTCAATCCAGTCATATTGCAATGCCTAGTAGTAAGATGAGTTCGAAGGATAGAAAAAGAAAAAATAGGTTAAAGGAGTTTGCGAGATGAATGAGAAGGAGGCGTTGAGCTTTGCGTACTGATGTAAGGCGAGAAACACAATTGGTGCTTTTCTGCCAGCTTTTCGGCTGGCTTGTAATGTTCGCGCTACCTAAAAAGTCGGCAAAGGCACAATTAGAGCTTGACAGCTTGGTTTCCTTTGGACTATATCCATACCTATATCTCTCCATTCTTTTTCTTTTAAAAACCCATTTTTAAATCCCTTATCTCTATTAGCTTTTCTGCCATTTTAAATGACAACACAATCCTAAAAAATAAACTTTTGCAAACAAAACTCGACTCGAAGCATAGATCAAGAAGAAGATAATGACAGCAGCCAGCTCAAAATTTAAAATTTTGTAAAGCTCGCGCTGGCATTTCGGCTGACCGAAAAGCTGAAGCTGTTATTGTGAGCAGATGCCTGGTGCTCCATATGCGAAAAGCTCAAGCTGGCAGAAAAGCTCCAATTGTGTTTCTCGCCTAAAAAAATGTCATTGGAATTAATTTCAGAGTAGTTCAGAATTGGCTGGCCTGAATACTTTGTTTGACTGACACAGTATGTCGTTTGACATGCAATTCAATTAGCCGCGAGGGTAATCCCAATACCCTCATATGTACGTGGAAATCCCCTGTAGTAGGCGTAGGGTAACTTGACATTTACTGCACTTAAACAAACCCATTTGCATAAACCGGCTTAATCCAATGTGTTTCGTGTAGTTTTCTTGAATTTAATCCAACTTTACTCAACTCGCGTTTCTATGGATGCTTACTCTGAGTTAATCCAGAGTAAACTGCGGGTCTACCTCTAGTGTTTTGAAGGGCAATTACAGTGAACGACACATTCGTAGAGGCCAGGGCCGGATCACGGCTGGCTGGCGCTTCTATATCTGGACCATGCGGTGGAGGAATTAAAACTTTCCAAACAAACATAAGTAATGGAAGAACACACCAATTTTGAACAAATAATGCTTGTACCTTTGCTTTTTTGAATAAAATGCACATGATCGATTTTCACAATCATGCAATCTTGAAAAGGGCCTAGGCGTTTTCGTTCCAATCCCACCACATCACCAT
Source organism: Thereva unica (assembly GCA_949987705.1). Taxonomy (NCBI): domain Eukaryota; kingdom Metazoa; phylum Arthropoda; class Insecta; order Diptera; family Therevidae; genus Thereva; species Thereva unica. Next base: position 63,896,656 of record OX465285.1, on the reverse strand, counting down.
AGCATCATCTTGTTCGTCGTCAATCTTGCGGTCGCGAATGTTTGCTACGACTTTCAATCCTTGTCCATGATCTTTCAGGCTTCTAAAAGTCGAACGTGACCCATTTTACATCACCGTTTAGGATTTCATTAGCATAATACATAAAACATAATACAAAATACATTATAAATAATACATAATACATATGTAATACATAAAACATAAAACATAAAACATAAAACATAAAACATAAAACATATAAAACATAAAACATAAAACATGATACATGATACATAATACATAATACAAAATACATAATACATACATCCAGGGAATTCCAGGGAATCGACTCCAGAGAATAGATTCCACAGGGAATCGATTCCAAGGAGTCGATTCCAGAGAATCGATTCCACAGGGAATCGATTCCAGGAAATCGATTCCACAAGGAATCGATTCCAGAGAATCGATTCCACAGGAATCGATCCCAGGGAATCGATTCAAGAGAACCGATTCCACAGGGAATCGATACCAGAGAATCGATTCCAGGGAATTCCACAGGGAATCGATTCCAGAGAGTCGATTCCACAGGGAATTGATTCCAGGGAATCGATTCCAGAGAATCGATTCCACAGTGAATTCCAGAGAATCTATTCCACAGGGAATCGATCCGAGAGAATCGATTCCACAGGGAATCGATTCCACAGGGAATCGATCCCAGAGAATCGATTCCAGGGAATCGATTCCAGAGAATCGATTCCACAGGGAATCGATTCCAGAGAATCGATTCCAGGGACTCGATCCTAGAGAATCGATTCCAGGGAATCGATTCCAGAGAATCGATTCCAGGGAATCGGTTCCAGAGAATCGATTCCAGAGAATCGATTCCAGGGACTCGATACTAGAGAATCGATTCCAGAGAATCAATTCCAAGGAATCGGTTCCAGGGAATCGATTCCAGGGAACCGATTCCAGGGAATAGATTCCAGGGAATCGATTCCAGAGAATCGATTCCAGGGAATCGATCCCAGAGAATCGATTCCAGAGAATCGATTCCACAGGGAATCGATTCCAGGGAATCGATCCCAGAGAATCGATTCCAGAGAATCGATTCCACAGGGAATCGATTCCAGTGAATCGATACCAGAGAATCGATTCCAGGGAATCCAGAGAATCCACATCCACAGGGAATCGATTCCAGGGACTCGATCCTAGAGAATCGATTCCAGGGAATCGATACCAGAGAATCGATTCCAGGGAATCCGTTCCAGGGAATCGATTCCACAGGGATTCTCTGGAATCGATTCCCTGGAATCGATTCTCTGGGATCGATTCCCTGGAATCGATTCTCTGGAATCGATTCCCTGGAATCGATTCTCTGGTATCGATTCCCTGGAATCTATTCCTTGAAATCGATTCCCTGTGGAATCGATTCTCTGGAATCGATTCCCTGTGGAATCGATTCTCTGGAATCGATTACCTGTGGAATCGATTCTCTGGGATCGAGTCCCTGGAATCGATTCCCTGTGGAATTCTCTGGTATCGATTCCCTGGAATCGATTCTCTAGGATCGAGTCCCTGGAATCGATTCCCTGTGGATGTGGATTCTCTGGATTCACTGGAATCGATTCTCTGGTATCGATTCCCTGGAATCGATTCTCTGGTATCGATTCCCTGGAATCTATTCCCTGAAATCGATTCCCTGTGGAATCGATTCCCTGGAATCGATTCCCTGTGGAATCGATTCTCTGGAATCGATTCCCTGGAATCGATTCTCTGGGATCGATTCCAGGGAATCGATTCTCTGGAATCGATTCTCTGGAATCGATTCCCTGGAATCGATTCTCTGGTATCGATTCCCTGGAATCGATTCTCTAGGATCGAGTCCCTGGAATCGATTCTCTGGTATCGATTCCCTGGAATCTATTCCCTGGAATCGATTCCCTGGAATCTATTCCCTGGAATCGGTTCCCTGGAATCGGTTCCCTGGAATCGATTCCCTGTGGAATCGATTCTCTGGAATCGATTCCCTGGAATCGATTCTCTGGTATCGACTCCCTGGAATCGATTCTCTAGGATCGAGTCCCTGGAATCGATTCTCTGGAATCGATTCCCTGGAACCGATTCCTTGGAATCGATTCTCTGGTATCGATTCCCTGGAATCGATTCTCTGGTATCGATTCCCTGGAATCGATTCTCTGGGATCGATTCCCTGGAATCGATTCTCTGGAATCGATTCCCTGGAATCGATTCCCTGGAAACGATTCCCTGGGATCGATTCCCTGGAATCGATTCCCTGTGGAATCGATTCTCTGGAATCGATTCCCTGGAATCGATTCTCTGGGATCGATTCCCTGGAATCGATTCTCTGGAATCGATTCCCTAGAACCGATTCCCTGTGGAATCGATTCCCTGGAATCGATTCCCTGGAATAGATTCTCTGGAATCGATTCCCTGGATGTATGTATTATGTATTATGTATTTTATGTATTTTATGTATTTTATGTATTTTATGTATTATGTATTTTATGTATTATGTATTTTATGTATTATGTATTTTATGTATTATGTATTATGTATTTTATGTATTATGTATTGTATTTTATGTATTATGTATTTTATGTATTATGTATTTTATGTATTATGTATTTTATGTATTATGTATTATTTATCAGAAGCAGAATATCGATAGTAAACGAAGAAAGAACTCGCAAGGAAAGACAATTTACCGTGAAATTGTTAAAAGAAGAGGAAAAAGAACTGCTAGCTGGAGATGAGGAGCAACCGCCAACAGAAAACGTGGAAGTAGCAGAAGAACTAGCGGGAGATATGCCTACATCAGAAGACATACAAGACGCAGTGAAAAAAACTAAAAAACCACAAATCTCCGGGCAAAGATAACATTGCAGCAGAGCTATTAAAAAAGGAGGTGGAAACGTAATATTAAGCCTGCATGAAATCGTAACACTAATATGGACCCCGAAACAAATACCATCGGAATGGAGCGAGGGCATTGTGTGCCCTATACATAAAAAAGGAGATCAGCTAAACTGCCGTAACTATAGAGGCTTCACTCTACTGAACGTAGAATATAATTTTCATTAAGGCAAATCCTCCGAAAATGCTGGCTAATACAACATCAACGTGTATCATTTTTTCATCGTCTTGATACAAGCATACGACAGCATCGACAGGGAATAAATGCATGCGACAATGTTGGACCTAAACATAAAAATAGTGAAACTGACGAAAATGACAATGAAAACCACAAGGTGTACAATCATAATACAAGCAGAATTGACGAAGTCCTTCCCACTCAAGCAAGGCTTATAGCAGGGCCATGAGCTGGCACCCATGCTATTTAATTTCTGCCTAGGAGTAATTCGCAAAGAAAACATTGATGCGAACGCAACCCTTCTTCCCAAATCAAAACAATTGGCAGGATATGCCGACGATATAAACTGCCTTGCCAAATCACTGTCATACTTAGAGAAATATTCACGGAATTAGAAGATGGAGCCAAACATATAAGGCTTCCAATAAATGCAGACAAGACTAGGATTCTAACTCAGTCGAAGGTGGGAAGAAGAAGAAGAAATCACAACTTCACCTGGGGGAATACAACTTCGAACGATGAAGCGATAGACGTGCAAGAAGATTAAACGCTGCAAACAGAGCATATTTCTCACTACTGCCAATGATGAGATCCAGAGACATCCACTGGTAAACCAAAATAAGAATCTACAAAACTAGTAGTACAGCAGCTACGTTTGGGTGTGAAGCATTGAGTATCTCCCAGAACCCGCCGACAAGATGGATATATTTGAGAGGAAGGTTCTCCGAAGGATATGCGGCCCAATCAATGAAGACAATGCATGGAGAATACGCTACAATCACGAATTGTACGATCTATACAAAGATTTTAAACTTTCGACCCAAGCCAAGCTACTGCGTTTACGTTAGGCCGATCAAAGAATGGTTGATTCAAGAAAATTCATGTCCAAAGAATGGTTGATTCAAGGATACCAAAAAATCCCTGTACCTACTACTTGGTGGCAAAAGAGCAGTTGGCAAACCACGGTCAAGGTGAGAAGACAATGTTAAGGCCGATGCAGCAGAACTGCTCAATACAAGTAACTGAAGACAAGCTGAGGAGCAGAGAGACGTTTGGAGGAAGAATCTGATGGAGGCCAAGGCCCGAATTGGGCTGTAGAGCCATCGAAGAAGAAGGTCACAACTTGCAGGTCGTAGCAGGAAATTGGGAGTGAGAGAAAAGGCGTCATAAACATCATCTGCCATCAGGTTGCCCAAGACTCCCGAAAGAACGCCCGAAAGTTTATTACGAAGGTTTAATAATTAGAAACAAAAATTAAAACAAACGGCAGCTCACAGGACTAAAATTCACCATCTCTGGCAATACAGCTGCACGCTGGCTCCTGAAGAACAGTGGCGTAGCGTGGGGGGTGCCGAGGGGGCCATTGCCCCGGGCGGCGTAGATGTTGGGGGCGGCGGCCAAACTGGATCGAGCTAGAGATGCTGCTGGTAACATCAGGCCCTAACCAAACCAAACCTAAATGGGAAGGGAAGTGAAGTGATGTGAAGTTAGGTACCATTCCATATAAATGTATAAGAGCAAGGACGGCGCTTTCATAAGTGAAAATGGTGCACTTGCACCGGGCGCAATTTCAGAAATTAAGATTTAAAAAAAATTGAAAAAGTGATCCCATTGTCATATATTACACGAAATGCACCTTCTGTGCGTTTTACCATTGCCTTCTGCAAGGTGTGGCCAATGCAATTTCATTTAGTTCGCCTGATTTTGTCGTCTTTCCTTTCTTGGCTGGCACGGTGCCATAGGTCTTAGATTTGTAATTCAAATAAGTCGTACTATTATAGATCACTACTTCGGCGAGAAATACCTGGATCGCTCCTGTTCTGAAGTTTTTGAAAGCGGCTTCTATGTCCAGTAAGGCTGTTAAGTGGACTGCTTTGTTATGCTTTGGGCCTCGGTAGTCTAGGGGTAAGGCGCCTGGCTACTATCCCCAGAGGTCCCGGGTTCGATTCCCGGCGGTGCCACGGTCCTAGCCTTTCCCAATTTCCCGCCTACATAACTTTCCTTCTTTCTTCTTCCCTCTTTGCATTCCTGATTCCTCCTGTCATAGCCGGAGGCATAACACTCCAGCGAGTTGTTCTCGATGCCCCGATCCCGATGTCAGAGTCGCGAAATGGTTGGGAGTAGGTGAAATAAAAATACCGCAGCTAAGGTTGTGACAGTTCTTTCCTTCACTTCTCTCTCTATCTTCCGACTAGAGCTGCTGTTCGACATTTCAAAAAAATAAAAAATACATGGTCGACAGTACAAAGGGGCCTTCCCTAAGTCTCTAGTGTGTCACATAAAAAAAAAGACTCTACCGTAGAAACCAATATATGCAGTGCAGTGACCACCTATTATCCTTCGAAATATAGAGGATTGGAGAACGACTTCGTTATGGAGATTCCAGTTTGTAGCATTATTAGTGCTGGAAATAGTTAAGGAAGTGCAGCTTACAATGAAAATCATCGGAGAGCATTAATCAGCATTAGCGGGAGAGTTTTGTGAATTTAAAGCGTAAGTAAACTCAGCACAAAAGCAAGATCGCGAAGCAAGTCCTGATTGGACAAAGGCAAGGGCGCGCTTTCATAGGTGCAACTGGTCTATTTGCACTGGGCGCAATTGGACAGGGCGCAATTTCAAAAAAGTGAAAGAATAATTCCGTGCCTTCATTTAAAATGAGTGTTTGTGTATTCCTTCATTTTCCTTTACTGCCATCAAAAAATGAACAAAAATGAAGGGGGCGCAATATGTATATGCACCGGGCGCAAAAAATCCAAACGCCGGCATATTATGAGAGTGACCAATATGGTAGTAAGTGGATGTTACATCTACTTCAGTGGAAGTTACGTCTACTTTACTTCTGCGTTACTTTTCATTTAGGTTTGGTCTTATTTCTGGACTATAAAGTTGATGCATCAAAATTATCCAACCAAACTCTCCTATTTGACGGATTATCAAAAAATCGTGCGCCTGTGATGGAAGACAACCCCTTTTCTATTAGTAAATTATTTGGCGTAATTCTTTCGATTATTCGCAGGGCATAATTTCTCTAGTTGTCCATATTAGAGTTAAGAATGAATCGTCTTATTAATTGGAAATACAGAATGCAGACAAACAAATCTATTGAAATTTGGACAGGACAATGACTGTCGAGTCAGCTAACTGAAAATATAAATGAGCATATTGTATGAGACTCTCAATGCGCATGGAAACAGCGATTTTAAGATTCCCTTCTTTTATGACGCGGGCTGTAAGTGCTGAAGTTTGAGAAGGGCTCCAACAGCTGCCGCATTTGTCCTTAAAATCCCCTTTAATAGTATTGGGCTACGATGATGGGAAATAAAACCTCCAGATATTGGACAGAGAAGTGTTTAAGCTTAAGCTCGGGCGTCTATCTAAAGACAGACTGAAATAAATTACAGAGAGAAATTACTGATTCAAGCTAAAGTTTATAATTCAGCCCAACCTTGAAGCACGGATATAGCCTGCGCCAAAACAATTGGAAATCTCAAACTCGATTTTTTTGATGCGCAGTGAAAGTCTCAAATCTTCACCACGAAAGTAGCTTCGAAAAGAAAAGTGCACCTCGTCATTCCGTTCGTTTAAAACCTCAAATCACCCGCTCATTTATATTTTCAATCAAAAATTCAATCCGTCTCACTACGACTCTTGTCCTGGTCAGATGCTATGGTGGAGTGTTGTTCCCGGTAAACGAGTTTCAAAAGGGAAATTAAAATGCATATGCGCTTGAGTTTTATCCATACACGGAATGTTAATGTATGTGGGAGTTGTCATTTCCTCGCCTGCGCGTAAAATTCCCATTTATTTTGGCGCGCACTATACCGAACATTCATTAGTTACATATGATTCATTGCGTTTACATGATGCCTTGAATTCTTGGATTGAAAATTACTTGAAATTCAAGTTGGGTTTTGATTCATTGATTAAAAGAATCAATTCGAAAGTAGGGGGTAGCAAATTTATGGTTCGCCCTGAGTGGCACAAATCCACGCTACGCCACTGCTGAAGAATAAAAACTTCCGCATTAATTAGAATAATGTCTTTCATTTATTAATAATGTTAAGAAAAGTCCATGTTTTTTTTAAATATTATACTTAAATCTAATTAAAATTAAATCTGCTCTAAGCTTGCCTTCAACTGCTCCATTGCTTGTCTCGAAATATTTGCCAGAACACCCTCCTGCGTTGTGGGGTCTTCATACTGCAATATATTAACAGATTCTTCGAGGGCATCAATCGCTTGTTGAAGCCTTTTTTTCAGTGCATCACCAGTAAGAACACCGGCAGTATATCCTGTTTTAGCGGTTAGAACTATAGGAACGTGCAATTCATACAACATCATAGCACGAGTGCGGCTCAGTCCCGGTTCAAATACATTTAGTACTCTTAAGACTTGTCGACATAGATCTTCCTTGTGCTCTAAGAGAATATCTGGCAGAGCAGGCATTTCATATCCTTCAACTCTTCCGTACATTTCGATAAGATTTTGTCGTAATCCGGTTTGAATAAAATGCAGAGGATGCAAAACACTTCGGAATTTTCGAAATAGTCTTTCAGTATTCTCCAAGCGTTCGGCGTTCATTTCCATTGCTTGCACTTGGGCCACTTCTGCCTGCATTACAGCAATTGCCTTTTGGATTGCGCTTCCTGATGTTTTGAATTCACAACTAGTGCATTTCCATTCTGCGGTGTTATCTGTAAGATTATACATCATTTGTCAAGTTAAGTAAGACAATTAAAAGAGATTATAATTACCAAAGGGATCAGTTGTAACTATAAGTCCAGGATCGCATTTGCTGCACTTAAACGAGCTAAAGTGCGTTCCTAATTCCGTTGGATCAGAGCATCTGTTGCAGCGACAAGTGAAATACTTCCCAGTTTCCAAATGCTCCTGTCGTTCGGCGGTGCCGCTTAATGTGTACGTGTACGAATGATTCAGCTGTTCGCCGCTCTTAACATCTGTCATCGCTCGAAGTCGAATTCTAATTGATAATGAAAACAAGGAATTATTAAATTTGATTTTGTATTAAATTACTTCGATCACTTACTTGAAATCTTCACTAGGATAAATATTTCTTGCGGTATTCGGAACACAGCTGTGTGCTAAAATACCCGTTAAAGGATATAAGCATCGCAGTGGGTATCCTTGTGAGGTTTTAGCTTCGAAGGCATTCACTTCTAGTATTCCAATTACTTGCATTATGAGGTCTTCTGAGAAACGCTCCAGTTTGCATGGTCCTCTTAGATATTTCGCGACATTTATTAAGTCTGCATTCCAGATTTTTTTCGATTCCCTGCGTGCTTTGTCATGGTATTCCATTGGGGCTACTTCTTTTTCCCATCTTTCTGGATCGGCTTCTTTTTTTAGCAAGACTCTGTAAAAAGAGAAGTGTTATTAGTTTTGGTATTTGTGCAGCTGTCCACAATCAGTGGAAAGTATTTTATCGTACGGATAACTCTCCTATGTCAAATACGTGTATGCCGTGTTGTATGAGATCCACAGCAAGTAAACAGAATATGCAAAACAAAATCTATTTCCATGTTAATCATCTAATTTTAACTACTTACATACGTCATCCAAAACCGCGTCATATACTTCTGTTTCTTCTGCAGAAGTCCTAACTTAAGTAACGAAGGGGCATATTTACACAGGAAGTCAACAAGGGTATCTCTCTCGTTCGTCTCTCTGCAGCAACCACAACAGCCGTTGTACGGGATACCCAGTTTGGCAACGTCGTCTCATATAGGCCAATGTCCCGTGCCGTAATTGTGGCAATATTTTGTCGGGGACTGTTTAGGAGGCTCATTGATTTTTCTAAGTTGTAGGTAGACCAACTCGCCCTAGAGATACCTTTAGCTAGCTAAAAGCAGGTGGTTCTGAAAAATAGCACTTTCGACCCCGGGACGGAACGGATCAAAGAAGAAGAGAACGCAGTTTGCCGCTGGGTTCAAATTAGGCTGTTATAAGGTAAACGCAATAAGGGTGAAGATCGCTAGGAAGTCAGAAAAGTTGAAGGGCCTATCGAAACTAGCTCTTCAGCTGATTGGCCCTTGTGGAGAAGGACAGTTCGCCTGAGACAGACAAAGATCAAGACGGCCAGTTTATGATAGAGACAATTACGATTAATCATAGGAGTCGAATACTGATAGCTATGTATGAGTGAAGGCTCACAGCACCTTAACCTCAAAAACTTTTTAGAAAGCGTTGCAATTGGATGAATAAAATTAATTTGAAATAAGACTGTCTCGTATTTTAATTTTTTTAATGCAAACAATTCCCACAATTATTTAAGCAGAATAATGCTGGTAGTTGATTATAGCTGTCAGTTCTGCGGAGCAGCTCCCCACCGGAGCTCTTGTTGTGCGGGTGTGAGGTTACAGCCAGGAGGAGATTGAGTCTCCCCCATCCTGGCTCTCCTGCTCCCAGGGAGATTTAGAATATGAATTCCAAATCAATTTTATGGTATGTTGGCACAACAGATAAAATAAAATAAGTCGGGCGTGTAAGTAAAAACGCACCCTTAAAAAACGAAAGAAGAAGATTTTGCGGAAGAATGCCTGCCCATTAATGGGTCAATATTGCACCATCGCACGGCAAACTCGCCCAAGTAGTACCGGCCTTATGAAGGGGGGGGGGGGGGGGAGCCTGGGTGCGGGCTGTGACGCAGTAATGAGTTAGCTTATTTCGTTATTAAGTGAATGTTAACACTTCCACAATACAAGACATAACGCCAGTTATGCACAGGAGATAAACAAAGCTTGTTTTTGAAGAAATGTAAAAGATAGTTGGCAAGCTTATAATACGTTCTTTTGCAACTATAATACATACCGTTTCTACCAAACCCGTGGTGAGTAATATCACCTCTTGAGAGCCACACGAGCTTCCTCGCTTGTGAGTTCAACTGAGAGAGGTATAGGACCCTCTACTGTTTCTGTTCTTTTTTGGGTTTAAAGAAGAAAGAGAATTACAAGCTTGTACTTGCGTGAACTTTTTTATTTTAGACCAAAAGTCTTTCGTTTTCGCAGAAATAGGCTAACAAATTTCTGTGCGATGGGGATAATACCAAATTATTCTATAGATGGGAAAAGTAGCATTAAAACTGTTAGCTTACAAAATAGCTCTCCTTATTTTCTTCTTGTATGGCTCTACAGCCCAATTCGAGCCTTGGCCTTCTTCAGCTTCTTGCTCGAGACGTCCCTCTACTCCGCAGCTTTTGTCGTTTCTTGTATTGAGCAGTTTTGCTGTATCGGCCTTAACACTGTCTTCCCACCATGACCGTAGTTTGCAAACTGGTGTTTTTCCATCTGGTAGTAAATACAGGACTTTATATATCTATCTTGTCTGCGGATTTTTGGGATATACCCACTGACATATAGTAATGGACTGCTAAATGACCTATTTGGATCAAGAGTGAGACAGTGAGACAGAAGAACGAAAACTATACCTGTCCAGCACTGACATATAATAATGGACTGCTCATCTGAAATTATTCCATACAAATCGATGGCACCCAAAAGTATAGTTGTCGCACTCATCCATAGACCCCCAAACTGACAAGTAAAAACAGACCTGATTTTATATTTTCCCTTTTGCACTAGTGATGTTTATATCTTTTGCTCTTTTCCCCATAGACCCCCGGATTTTGACATACAGAATGTCAGTTGCTAAAACAGGCGTTAAGAACTTAAACCAGATACACATAAAATTTGCAAATTAATGAAAAAAAGGCATTTTAAAAGGTGAAAAAGTGAAAATAGTGTTTATTAATTTTTTTAAACAAAATATTTGTGTTGTTTTAATGTTTTAAGTACGTATTTAAAAAAATGTAAATTTCAAAAGTGATTCCGGTGTTTACATGGAGTGAAAAAAGGTTTGTAGCCTATGGAACAAATTGGTGCCATGAAAAATTCCTCATGAGCTGTCCATTCTATAAGTCAGTGCTGTCCAGTGATACCCACTGACATATAGTCAGTGTCAGTGCCCATACCTAACTATAGTCCGGGGAAATTAGCAAAAAAAGGCACGAAAGGAGACAAAACTCCAAAATGGCTGAAAATTGGTACACCGCTTCAGTGAAATTTTGCCCAAAAAGTGATTTTCGAAAACTTTAACCTTGAATAACTTTCAAAGAGTTAATCGGGTCAACTTTTTTGTAGGAACTAAAGTTGTAGAGAATTTCATTGTCAACATTTTCTAAGAGGGTTGTATGACTTATAGGCCATTCATAAGGCTGTATCAGATCCAAAGCAGCGCAACAAAAATATCAGCAGCAAACTGTTTCTATTGGTCAAAGCGGGTCACATGACCACAGAAGCAGCACTGAATGCTGCTTTTTCATTCCTAAAGGCTGTATCAGAACCTAAAAATGTGCAGCGTGCAGCAGCAGCGCCAGAGCAGCATGCTGCAGTCTGTATCAGATCCTGTTGTCTCACCCGTGCAGCGCAATTTTTGTTTGACAGTAAAACCTCGAAATAAAATTTTTGAAAATGTTAATAATCCCTCCATGATTTAATTCTTTTAACAAAAAACTACCGCCTGTTGTTCACTCGTTGAAAATTTCGCGCGTCTTCTTTAAATTCACTAGTCAAGTAAGAAGTGTCAAAAGTGCTGCATGTATATATGTGCCAAAATTAGAGTTTGAGATGAAAATGCAGCACGCTGCTCTGGTGCTGCTTTGCTTGTCATTTTACCAGCCTCAGCCAATAGAAACACTTGTCGGTGCAGCGCTGCAGAGGTTCTGATACGGCCTTAATCCTAATTTTGCTGCCCGTCAAGGCAGCTTTTTTGACATTTCAGTTTTTTATTTAAGACGAAAAAGCGTTTGCTGCCTGCTGCTGCTACAACGAATCTGATACAAGAAGCAGCATGCTGCCTCTTCCGCTGCTGCTGTCGCTGCTCAGAAATTTGATCTGATACAGCCTATACACGGGGGAGCATGGTTCCGGAGCAAAAGCTTTTTTCGGGCAAGGGAGGCGTGCGGAGATGAAATAAGTGGAGAGTTTCATGCTTCGGTGGAGACTTTTTTGCTCCTGCTTTTGACCTACGAACACAGAAAGCACGCACTCACACAAATAATAATTAATACGTTGCCATGGAGTTAAAAATAATAAACATTCAAACAGTCAAAAATTATAAGTGAAAAACATGCTGCCGCTGCAGCTGCAGCTGAAATTATGCACTATTTTCACCCATTATGATTTCTAATAATTAATTTTAAGAAATTAACTGATTTAAATAAAAACCGACCCGAGTCAAATTATTTGACATCTCACTAATACAAACAATCATTGCGTAGCAACACAAAAGCTGCTTCCTTTGCTATTGCTCCGTGTATTTTCAGGAAATTTGCAGCAAAGCTTTTGGTTCCAGAACCATGATCCCTCGTGTATGAATGGCCATAGAGACCCAGATAGATAAAACACTAAGGAAAAACGCGACATCTCTGGCGGCCATGAATTTTTTTTTTGGATTCCGAAATTGTTTTCTTAAAAAGTCATAAGGAAGCTGTGTAGCAATTTTCAGCCATTTTGGAATTTTGTCTCCTTAAAATGCTAATTTTCCCGGATTACTAGTGTACGTATGATCGTTTTGTAGTTTCTTATTTTCGTTTTTCTATGGATGCCTCTGGATTTCATTACTGCCAGTAGTGAGTATATTTTATTTGCAGCGTTTGTTCTTTACATGACTATCGTTTCGTGGTTGTTTTCGCTGACTGTTGGCCCTAGCTAGTTAAATTGGTTTACCCAAAGGTTCGAAGTTATATTCCTTTGTTGTAGTTTCTTCTTATTCTTTTCACCCTCGACTGAATTAGAATTTTGCTCCTTCCATCTGTTCTTTACGTCTTCGCTGCCTGTGACTATAGTGCCTTCTTTTGTTCTACATAAACCGGAGGAGGGTTTGAAGCAGGGAGACTATACAAGGAGATATAACTCCGTGTTGTCACTTTTCGTTTAATTAATGAGGGCGCCACAGTCGCATGTACCCCAAAAAACATGGCGGATTATATTCATCCGGTTCATGGCCAAGTTCGTTAACTATTAAAATATTTTATTTTTCCGCCTAACTTGAAAAATCAGCTTCTGATTTTTCGTATTTAACCATTTTATGGATTTTCCAATGAATTTTTATTAATTCCCAATGATTTTTTTTGCATTTCGGCTGACAATTTTGAAGAAATCGTCGAAATGGGTAAAATTCAGCTAACTTCATGTGGGGCACGTCAGCTTTATACGACATCTGTGGCCAAAAATAAACTAGAAGTTTAGTTTTTGCTACGCATCAATTTCCGGTTATTTTTCCCATAAGAGTTATATCTCCTTGTATATCCTCCATGGTTTGAAGCCTTTCTTGAAGAAGTTTACTTCCCTGTATGCTTCTCGTGTTTTGTTTTGTGCAAAGTTTTCCTCTGCCTTCAGGATGTAATTGTTGAGGAATTGTCTTTTCTTCTTCCTGCAGATGTTTTTTTGCTATTCTTCTTGTTTCCTCGTATTTCAATTTCTTGCTCATCGTCGGTCCCTCTATGTATATTTTTCTATTTTTATTTCTGGCCTCTATAGCTGCTTTACATTCCTCGTCGAATCTCTGGCGTGCGTTTGTAACTTACAGTTTCATTCGTGACATCTGTCAGTATCGTCTTCAATCTTGTCCATTCTCCCTCGACTGTATCTGCATTATTTATGTTTGGACCACTGACATATAGTAATGGACTGCTAAATGAGCAAAATCCACTGACATATAGTAATGGACTGCTAAATGAGCAAAATCCCATACAAAAAAACGGCACCAAAAACTATTCCTGCCTCGCTCCCACGTTAAATCCCAATGAACTGTAATCGTCAGCGCATGTCAGCGATATAAACATAATTAGAAAAAATAGGCAGGTATAGTTTTCGTTCTTCTGTCTCACTCTTGAGCTATTTTGAAAAGTTCGTTAAACAGGGGAAATAACCTTCACGGTTTTGGAATAAATACATTTATTTAATGAAAAAACTGCTAATAAATAAAAATGAGTGATGGAAATTTGTTTCTGTTAATTATAACAAACATCTTATCACTTATTTTCTCCTAAATTCGAAGAAAATTTTTTTGTTTGCATAAAAAAGGTTTTCTATTTCTGGAGAAAAATGGTGCCATTCAGCATCGTCAATCAGCAGTCCATTACTATATGTCAGTGGCAAAATCCCATACAAAATAATGGCACCAAAAACTATTCCTGCCTCGCTCCCACGTTAAATCCCAATGAACTGTAATCGTCAGCGCATGTCAGCGATATAAACATAATTAGAAAAAAATAGACAGGTATAGTTTTCGTTCTTCTGTCTCACTCTTGAGCTATTTTGAAAACTTCGTTAAACAGGGGAAATAACCGTCACGGTTTTGGAATAAATACATTTATTTAATGAAAAAACTGCAAATAAATAAAAATGAGTGATGGAAATTTGTTTCCGTTAATTATAACAAACATCTTATCACTTATTTTCTCCTAAATTCGAAGAAATTTTTTTTGTTTGCATGAAAAAGGTTTTCTATTTCTGGAGAAAAATGGTGCCATTCAGCATCGTCAATCAGCAGTCCATTACTATATGTCAGTGGTTTGGACCTATCCTTTCTGCTAGTGTTGCCTGATATCTCTCCAGCACAGTCTGTTCCTGCAGGCAATCAACGTCGAATTTCTTTTGTTTGTTGTTTCTTTTTTCTTGAATGGACAGCCAACATCTTAACCTAGCTTTAACTATGAAGTGGTCCGAGTCACAATTCGCACAGAATCGCAGAATCTTACTTGGAGGATACTGTAAACCGCCCTTCTGTCTATGATCTTACTAGTATCATATTTCCTGTGTTAACACAATTGCGCGCAATATGACCGACGACTCGTACTTATCTCTATTGTAAAATTTGTGCATAATAACATAGGTCATCTATCATTAAGGGCGCCTCGCACGGGGCGACAAAATACCTAAAGCCGGCCCTGCGTCCAAGCGTCATCTCATTTTGACTTTTTCTTGTTGCCGAAACTAAAATTACCATCGTGGTGGTGTTTCGAGTCAATTTAGACCACAAAACTAAAATTGGCTAAAAGAAGGGAACGCCATAACTCAATCAGTCTACCGAAAATATATATGGAAGATAGGGTCATGCACTAGCATATTTATTTATATTGCACTCGGGCCTACCTTAAAGGTGACAAAACAATTTCTGATGAATGAAAATTTTAGTTTCCTTAATTAATCATACACAGAATACATTCCACAAATTGCAGTACAATATTTTTTATTTGGCGTATAGCCAAGAACGTATAAAAGTATGAGCGCGAATTCAACCGGAGCCGCATAGCACAAGTTCACAATTCCGCGACTTCGCATTTGTTATCACACGCCAAATAAATAATTTCGTAATATTTAATGCATCATAAAAGAAATTCCGCGTTTCTACCTCGTCACACAAATATTAGAAAAATATTTATTCTCACTTTCACAAAATCTGACGTGAAATATCGCGAGATTCTAAATCATATCATTTTAATAATAAAGTATTTTGTTTAAATGTTAGTCGTGAGTTGAGAGTGAAGTATTTTTAGTGAGTTGAGTTAAAGCATTCGAGTTTAGGCAATCTGTGGGTTTTGAATTAAAGGGTTTTTACCTTAGCGGTGTTATGCAATCCAATTGAGGGCAACCGTAGGCCGCTTGCGCACAAGGAACTGGTTGAAATTTCATTTTAGACGACTTAAAAACCTCACATTCTCCCTGATGAACCACAGCATCTACACAATCACTGCACAGTGGCCACTTACACTGTGGACATCTTGGACCATCACTTTCACTATTCACTGGGCAATAGCACCCCAAACAAAGGGCCGGGGAATTTAATTTCGGCCCACATGCAAAAGGCTCCTCCTCTATCAACACATCGCCAATACTGAAATCCCTTCGCGCTACCGGATAACGTCCCAAGATGGAGTTTCGTCTAACTTCGAAATTTTCACTCATGATTCGCGCAGACGAATTTGTTTTGATTTATTTAATGTCGCTGGCGCGCAGCCCTGCTGCTAATAAGTCATTTCTATTTAAGCGGATTTAAAAATAATCGGAATGAATATCGATTGGCTGCTTATCGCCTAGACCCAGAATCCGAGAATGTGATCTTAATAAGAGACTATGGGATCTTCCGTGCAGGCATTCGTTATATCCACAGGTCTAGTACATTATTGCCCGGGGTTGTCTCGGCGAGTATTAGCTTAAATTTAGAAATTATAAAAAGGAAGCTTTAAGCTCGAAGACGACGCTAATAACGCTAGAAAGTAGTAGTACTAACGGCTCAGCCGCAGCATCATAACAATAGCGAGTGATTTATTGTCAACTGCGAAAGGAACGAGCGGCTAGACGGCGCACAATGGTATCGCTGCCAGTAGTTTCATTCAAGGTGTCCGTGCGGGGATCTGAGTGAAGAAAACACACGAGGGGAGACATATTTGTGGGCAGCTGTTCGGATTTAATTAATTATCTTTTATAGAGGTACCAACTTGACAGTATTCGTGGTTCTATAGGAAATTGTAAATTCACTTTCACTCTGTTGGTGTTTTTTGATGGATGAGATCTACAAGTTACCAAATTAGAACACTTTCTCGCTCGTAGAAATTTTCTTGTCCATTTGTGTTTTAATTCTTTATATATGGGTTGGTTAATAAAAGATCCTTCGTCTTCCTCTTTGCGGCGTCCTTTTTACGTCTATATGCTTTTTTAACGTTTTCATATTTTTGTGCCTTCTCGCTTGAACCACCAAGTCGAAAGGTCTCTTTGTTTCTCTGCGTTTATTCAATGACTATGCCGCGTACAGAGAGTTCGCCTTAAGCTCTATCTCTAAATCTTTCTTCATTGCGAAATAGGAAGTTGTGGGGAAGCCTTTCGTCTAATCTTTCGGCGTGCGGGCAGAAGGGACAGTGACCGGTCAGCACCTTTACTGCATGGCTTATCTCCTTTTTGTTCAACTAAACAAGAGGATTTGAACGCCGATTTTGAGTTGGCCATATTGCATGAAAAGTGCAACACACCGTTGCTGTGTTTCATCACAAGCCAGCGCTCGAGTTAAGCTGATTTTTCTCACAGCTAGTTTGTAGGTGGCTAAGGGCATTCCCATCCGGGTTAAGTGGCGTGTCCTTTCCACTTCGGTTCTTCATCTGCCCTACAGTTTCCCCTAATCTCACTGTGTCCAGGGACCCAAGACAATGTTATATCAAACTGAGTGGCAGTCTCATACAGAGACCTGCGGCACTTCAGAACAGTCGTCGAGGTTGTAATGACAGAATTAAGAACCTTGAGGGCCGCCTGGCTAACCGATAGAAAAGAGCCTCTCAGTTCGCAGTGACTTTCGCCTGGAAGACGATGTAATGGTCGGGTAGACGAAGAGACGTATCTATATTAAATACCTCGAAGAAGATACCAAAATTAACGCGGGATAACATCATCTGTCCAGTCATATCTGGCCAGAATGATGGTATTGAAGCCTTTCACCAAGGTCCACGTAGGTGTAGTGTAATCTAGGTTGTCCGCAGCCGTGGCGAACCTCCTAAGGATGGATGAGTGACCATATGACTATGGAGTCCATCCAAGAGAAGCCTTTGTCCTGGCGGTCGTCCAGGCTGCCATTTACTCGGCATGTATGTCCAAAGGAGTAAGATGCAATAAGATTGCCAGCGCAGCTGTTGGGGTGTTTCTCATTGCAACACTTATACACAGCTCTTCTATTCTTTGGACCCTTTCCAGTATCTTACGATGCGTAATCTTCTGTAGTGCAGTCCACCATACCGATATGCCATGTATTAGTATAGGTCTGATTACGGCCCCAATTGACTCCGATCGGTCTTTGCCATAAGAAGAGAGCTGTCATTTCAGGGTCTTAAAGAAGGAAAATTAGGAAGTCTATGCTTCTTTGTAAAGAGCACTACTTCAGTCCTCGCTGGGTTAACGCCTAGCCCCTTTGTAGTAGCCCAATGAGCGAGCCGGTCACCACCAGTACAATTATCATCAGCATAGGCTACCGTGGTCCACCCCGACTCCCTTAGAGTTATCAGCACTTCATTGACTGTTATATTCCAAAGGAGCGGCGATAAAAACCCACCTTGTGGTCTGCCTCTTCCAACCCTAGACTTTATGACCACCCTGCACCTCAGCAGATAATATGGAGCACCCATCAACATCCAGACGCTGTGACCGCAGAAGATTCAACATTGTTGAAAGCACCTTAAATATCTAAAAAAGAAACTTCTATCTTAGAAAGCAGCCAAGGTGAATTCCTTGAATTCAAGGGATCTTACGATGACGGTTATCAGGGAGTAAAGAGCAGTGTCTACTGATGTACCTTTCGCGTAGGCAGGGGCGGCGCTTTTATAGGTGCAAATGGTGCACTTGCACCGGGCGCAATTTGACGGGACACTTAAAAAATTGAAAAAGTGTTTCCGTGCCTCCATTTTCATATATTAAAGGAACTGCACAGAAGTGTTTTTGTCTTTTTCCATTGTCCTTTGCAAGGTGTATTTCGTTCGGCTGTTTTCGTCACCTGTCCTTTCTTGGCCGGCACATCACCATAGATCTTGATTTGCAGCTCGCACCAATCGTACTATTATAGATCAATAATTTGGCGAGAGGCACCTATTCTCAAGTTGTTGAAAGCGCCGAAGCTGTTGAAAGTGCCTACTTTGCTCAGAAAGACTGCCAAGATGAACTGTTTTTATTTTATGCAAGATACATCAGACCATCTACCACAAACTTAAGCAGTACGAAGCATTAGCGGGAGCATTTTGTGAAGTTAAAGCGCAAGCAAACCTAGCACAATAGCAAGATGGCGAAGCAAATCCTGATTGGACACAGGCTTTCATCACTGTAAATGGTGCACTTGCACCGGGTGCAATTTCAGAAATTAAGATTTAAAAAAAAAATTAAAGTTTTCCCGTCCCTTCATCTTCCATATATTAAAAGAACTTCATAGAGTGTTTGGGTCTTTTTTCATTGCCCTTCACTGCTATAAAAAAATTAACAGCTGATGGGGGGCGCAATATAACATACTGCACCGGGCGCCAATAAATCTAGCGCCGGCCCTGCGTGTAGGCATGCTGCTAGGGAGAAAACAGCCTAATATGAATTTCCACAAGTCTTTCTAGTATCTTGAGGAGAAAGGATGTGACATATAGGTCTCAAGTCCTTGGGTTGTGGTAGGAGGTTTTACCAACTTTTGGAAAGAAAGCCACCTTTGCTACTCTCCAGGATGTTGGAATGACTTCACTAACTTTCTCAATTGTGATGCGATGAATTCCGTCTGGTCCAGGTATTTTATAAGACTTAAAGCGTTCTTTGGACCACAGGACTAAGGGCCTGTGTGAATTCGATGACTAAAATTTAGTGTCGATAATACAGTATTTAGTCTTCTGGCGAGGAGACTAAATTGTATGACAGTTGACTAAATTGAGGGTGAATTTATTTCAAAATAGTTCAATGCAACGGAAAATAAAGTGAAGAACTAATAGCCTGTTGTCAATAGTGATATTTTCTACATGCATATGTTTAGTTGCCTACTGTATAAAAAGCATATGCTAAAAATTATAAAATTAAAAATTATTGTCAATTGAATTTAGTCATCAAACGAATTCACACAGCAAATCCCTACATTAACGACGAGAACTGCAAAATTTAGTTTAGTCATCAATTTAGTCCCAATTCACACAGGCCCTAAATCCCTGTTTATCAATCTGTCAATAGTGCCTAAATTAACCCCAAAATTAGCCCCAAAACCTGTTTCTGCAGATGTAGCACGCTAAGCATGAGATGTCGAGCCAGAAAAGTGTGTATCGAGCAGGAGTTTCAATGACTCCTGACTGCTTGTGGTGCATATATCGTCTGCTTGTTGCAGCAGTTCTTGGCACATTGGGCTTTTCGATAGAATCTTTTTCATTCTTGCGGCATCTGAAAAACATCGTGCTTCTGAGTAGCCGGATCAATCTCGATCACCGTTATGTAAACCTCATCCTCTTCCGGTGTGAGAGTAATATCATCATCTCCCACCGAAGGAAGTTGGGCAAAGTCCCCCAGCTAGTCCTCCGTCTTTGACGGCGAAGGAACTCCTGAGATGTTTGTATCCTTAGAGGATAAGAAAAGAGTGTAATTTGAACCCAGGGTTGGCAGTTGTGTATCCACAGGCACCTTAGGATCAACTACTTCTGTTCCTGTAACGCCCGCAATACTAGGCACATTGGGTTCAGCTACTTGCGTAACTGTGTCACTGTGCTCGGTCTTTTTAGTTACTTATACGTTTTAAGTAAATTACTCGCCACTCGACTAAAATACTGGCATAGCCTTACCAGGCTTTAGAAGCTACATATCTTCTAAATGGAGCCACTCAAGTTCCTTTTTTCCGTAAATACCTGTATAGTGGAAATAGCCCCACTCTCTGGAACAATTTATTTAAAATACATCCAGGAATCACCCCTGAAAATATAAGCAACATAGTCCTACAAAGGATTTTACCGAAAGATTGATGTCGCCTACAAGACAGTGTGAAATTCTTAGCTTAGGTAAAATCCTTTATACTACCAGTCCGTCATGTCGTTCATGTAATGCTGCAATGTTTAGTAGCATGCTTAGCTTGAAGATATAAAAAGGATATGAAAGGTTAAGGGTGGCCTTAAAAAGGCAGTGAGCCTAGCGGTTGAACTCTTGGATCAGTTGTTGTATCAGTTTATTTTTTTAAGCAGCCGGCTGAACCACAACCGTTCGGTTAGCTCGAGGTAGCGGAGGGACATGCCACCACAAAGGGAGGCAACTGGGACGATTTTCCCCAGGCCTCAGGCCAGAAGGGATCTCGAGAATAGAGTGAAACCCAAAAAATGAAAACCGCACATCCCTCTTGTTGTTGTATAAGATCATTTCTTAAAGCCGTAAGCTGAGCTAGAGATAGTCAGGGTTAGCGACAACAGCCTTGTCAGAGTATTATGTCTCCTGAAACAAATGGATTCCACTAACTAGCCGACAAAGACTATGTCGCCGGCTGTAACAGACTACCTTGTGAACAAGTGGGTACAGGTGAACACCCGACCTAAACGGGACTCTGGTATCCCATTATTGAGCGGTTAGGTATGATGAAACAGGTGGAAGTTTCTGGGTGCAGATAAATATATTGCGGCCCCCAATATTTTATCACTTTTATGCATATGAGTACCAAAAACCTTTTAAAAGAAGCTACCAGAAACAAAAAACCCAAAATAAATTTACAACCCCCTAATAATAAATAGTAATAAGTAAAAAATAATAAACAATGCTATAAATATAACTGTAGACATACAATTGGTTGTTTACTTTTTATTTTTAAACTAGGTGCATTATCTTGGCCACTTTGAAGCTAATAATACCTTGAAAATCTTTCGATTTCTCTTGGGATCTGAGATGCATACATTGTATTGACTACAATTCGGGCGTTTCTGGCGTAAATTTCTTAATTAGTCCAGGATATTTAAAGCCCTGAATTTAAAAATTGCGTTTATTATGCAAAAATATAATTATTTAACGATGCACTATACTATTATACCTTGGGATTAAAAACAGTTTGTAATAACAGAAGCATTGTTTATCTCATGTTTGATCTAATTATAAAATATTAATATCTATATATTAGATTAGAGCACAAAATAGCCCTTCTACACACAAAAACTTTATGAAATCATTTAAACTTTTGTCTGTGCCATCAAGATAAAAAAGTTGACTAGACTCACCTCAAAGGTGTTATGCAATCCAATTGAGGACATCCATTTTCAGGAACGGTGTCGTTAAAAACCACTTTCGCCTCCGAGAAAACCGCACATTCCAGCTTATGATCTTCGTTATCAGCACAACTAGTACACAGTGGCCAGGTGCACTTGGCGCATTTTGATTCTGGAAGCGTAATATCTAGCGGACAGTAACATCCCAAACAAATCACCGGTGAATCTTGTTTTGGTCCCAATGCAAACGGTAACTCCTCAACAATCACTTCACCAAATTTAATATCTTGTGCGGCAACAACATACCGACCGAGCTCCTTATTTACTTCTACACGAATATTTTTCTCCATTTTTGTCCTGTAAACTTTCACAAACTTTTCACCTGTTTGAATAAATATTATTTCAGAGTCGCCGGCGCTTTTATACGTTTAATAATTGCTAGAACAAGGTCAAAACTTCTAGAATTTACTTGATCAAGCAAAACACGAACTGAAGACTGATTGAGAAATTCTTTTTTGATGTTTTTTTCGGTGCTGATGAAGAACTGAGGAGTATTTACATTCTCGAATCTTTTTGTTTTATGGGAGGATAATTTTAGAATCCGTTGAAACGTCATGGCCGATATAATTGCGGACTTTTGCAGATGTTGAAATTGCATATTTTGCAGGTATTAAAGATGCATACACGTAGGGGGTTATTTGAACTGCATTATCACAACCTCGAATTTATCTTTAGGGACAGGAACATACATACATATTCCAGTTAAAATATTATTATTGTTTATTGCTAGACCATGTACAAAAGATGGAATCTTATAACTAGTATATTTATTACTACATCGGTTGGATAGGAGGACATGATAAGAGTAACAGAGGAAAAGAATACATGATTGAAAAAGTATAATAGAAAGTTTAAATGAAAGAAAATTAAAAGAAAACTTGTATTTGCGCTTTATACAATCCTGTTAGAGATACATATGATGGAAAAGACGCTCCTTAAAAATGCCCGCTGAATCAATGCGCTGGAGATTAACTCGAAGAGAATTCCAAAGCAAAGTTGCGAAGACAAAGAAAGTTCGAAATCGCGAAATAATTAAATTATTGTTTCTGAGAGATTGTGAGGGTATTTCAAACTGGTTAAGCTCAAAGTCTTGAAATTAACGAGTCTTTCATCTTCATATGGTTAATGAGTCAGGCAAATAGCTATATGCACAAATTCTTCAAATGACTATGCGAGTCTATCAGAGAAGGAATGCAACAAGCGATACACGTCCGAACACAAGTATTCAGCGGAAGATTTTATGATTTTATATGGAGAGGAGATAAACTTGATGCATATTTGCTCGTTTATGAAGGAAAACAGCTGATTTAATTTTGCTTCCTTTCCTGTTCTGCATACTTTATCGAAGAGAGGGAATCTGGCTTTGCCTCGCCGAGTTCACGATGTATGCATTGAATTGTGCTCACCAATGATGTTCGTATATGCACGCACACAACTAACTGGGTGAAGATTTTGTATGAAGACAAGACCCTCTCAACTACAGGCCATGCAGTTTTATCTGGCACTAATACAACCATAGCTGAGAATAGTCCCAAAATTTGACAGTTGCTGAGAATTTAATGGCGCAAAGTACGTTCGCGAGTGTTTTCGTTATAGTTTTGTGGTAAAAAGTGGTAAATTATTGAAATTTATCGCTTTAAACCATACAAGGATTATCAGTGATTATTTCTTTAGTGATTTAATAAAAAAAAAATATAAAAAAAATAGTGATTTAGTGTATTTTTGGTGTCTTAATTGTTAAGGTGATAAATCTATTTTACATTCGCGGTGTTTTTTTTCGTGTATATTAAGGGAAAATATGCTGAATATTTAATTAAAAGTGATTTTAAAGTCATTAATTAATTTATTTTGCAATTATTACTAAACATATAAGTACAGAAAAGTGCGAATGGAAAAGTGAATAAGAGAAGTGTTTTTCGGCACCTATATTTTTAATAATAATATCATAATATATGTATTAATCACTTTAAAATCACTTTTAATTCCATAACTACACAAAACATTAAATATTCAACATTTTTTTCGTAAATAAACATGAAAAAACACCGTGAATGTGAAAAAAAAAGTTGATCGCCTTAACAATTTGAACACTTAAACACACTTAATCACACTTAATTATATTGAATAAATAAATAAATAAATAAATAAATAAAAAATTTGTTTTATTTTTTTTAATGAAATCACTAAAAAACTATTCACTGATAAATCCAAGTGCAGTTAAAAGTGTTAAAATACAATATTTTATCACTTTTTACTGCAAAAATAAACACAAAACTTCTGCGCGTACGGCTTCCGCGCCATGTTACTCCGGTGTGCGGTGACTTTTGGGACTATTACCACCACCACGAAAAATTCATCTACGAGGCCTGTAGTTGAGAAGGTCTTGATGAAGATGAAAGACTTGTTATTTCTAGACGTTGGTTGAGGTAAGCTGGTTAGCGGTAGTACAGGACTTCATGGAGAATACGCATAAGTCTGTACTTTCGATAGTCTCTGAAAGAGCAGCCCAGGATCGCATTAGAGTAGGGAGATAGAGCCAGCTCACACGATACCGTAAGTGTGTTGAGTAAAACCGGTTTTATTCGTAAATTTCTTCCGTCCTCTTCTCTCTCATCTATAAAATCGGGTTTACTTGCCATGAATATGGCACCGTGTGAGGAAGCCCTAAGCTTACGGGCTCAAGAAGAGTCAAGAAAGGGAAAATTAGACGAATGGTACGAGAAACACGAATCCAAAAACCATGCGAGTCTAGACCGGCAAGAGACTACGTATAAGCATATTTAGGAATCTAGGAGATATATTGTCACTACCGGTCGCTTGTGATTTAACTGATTTTAGAGCTGAGACAACCTCAACGGAATCGACACAGCGAAAGCAAAAGCCAACAGGGGATATGGAGGGGAGAGTAATAATCTCGGCAGTCGAATGGTTTCCAATGAAATGTTGATTGAGGCTTTCTGAACAAGGGAGCAGTTACATTTGTAGTACGCAGGCCTAAAAAGCGTAAGTTATTCCAGACAGTTGTGGTTGGGAGCGAAGAATCAAGCTTACGAGCATAATAATTTATCTTATCCTCCTTAATTTTTGTAGCGACATTGTTCCTTGCGACATTGCTTGAAAGAACGAATGGCAGTAGCACTTTTAACTTGTTTGGATTTCAATAAGTGATTTTATGTGCACAGTAAACTATATGGTTTAGTGGTAAGTATTTTGCACTTCAGTTTGCCTTGAGGCAAAGCCTTCTATATTTACAAGCCATGCTGCATGTGTGCGTTTGTGGTTGTATGAAGTCCCAACCAAAATTCGTGAAGTGTCAAAATCCCATTAAAATCAAAGGGAAAGAAGTTTTCGTGCCGCGGAAAGTGCTGTTGCGAGTGTGGTTTTGTGAAAAATAAAAGTTATTCCATCAAAATTAAAAACGTGAAACAGTGCAAAAATTAAAATAAAATGTGTGTCTTACGTTAATAATTTAAATATAAATGTTAAAAATAGGATTTGCGGGTTTTATGTTGGTTATGGTGGAATAACATGTCAAAATCCCGAGTAAAACAAGTGATTCGCGCCGCGGAAAGTCTTTTATTAATGAAAGCGCCGTGATTTTTTGTTAAAAATAAGTTTTTTTTTTATAAAAATAACACGTATATAATATTAGTTTGGCGCGATTTTTGTAGTTAAGCGAATTGTTACTTGTAATTGTTCTTTGGGGCCATGGTGTCACATGACGCATCAGCCAGTTTTCGTTGCAGCCAGTTCCAGTTTTAGAGGAATATAAGCAAATGAAGATAAGTTGAAACGAATAGTTTGTTAAATATTGCCAAATATTTATATAAATTTATTTTTAGCGGTAGTTTCCTCCACTTACGGCTTTTGCTTGGTGTGACGGCTTGACGGCATGATATTTGAAATAATATCCATTAAGGAAGAAAGTCAGGGATGCGATTATACTTATTTTTTACATTATTAACGCAACTTTGTAATATGTAGTAAATAAATGTTGCAATTAATGACCATAATTTTTGTTTTTAATTGGTTAAAGAAGATTCATTGATTCCCAATAAACCAACATAACCGCACTCCACACAGTTTGACAGCTAAATTGAAGTCCTATTATGCTTTCATTGTGAGTGTGAGATTTCTTTGTGCATGGCTTGTAAATATAGAAGGCTTTGCCTTGAGGCCAAGTATCACCACACACATACCGGCCACCAACTGTATGCGGTTTGCAATCCAAGAAAACTGACAAAAATCTTTATGTGTTTGGGCATTTATCGTCAGTTCGTGCTTTAAGATCTGAACTTCATTCACTCTCAAGCCGTGAAATTACTGCAAAAACCGAACCGGAAAACAAAGCGTCAGTTAGGCACGAAAACCATCCACACTCGCGTACGCGTGTGTTCACGGCGTGAGTCTGGAGCCGCCTTTTGTTGAAGCCATGAACATTTCTGTACATGAATTAACAACCTGCTAAGCTAAGCTGTCGTCTTCGCCTGTGTGTCTGTAGGGAATCATGGCTTCACCTGCATGCCACAGCCTGTCAGGCGGATACCAGAAGTATCATCCCTCAGTCAGAGTTGGTAATCTGTGGCCTTCGTCAGGCCGTGCCGACCTGGTCTGAAAGAGGCCACTGTCGACCGGCGTCCTGTGAATGAATGGGGGTCTTTAGTGGAAAAATATGTTTTACTCAATTTAACCCAACTTTCTCGAAATTTTACAGTTTCTTTAAAAAAAAAGAAATTACGTAATATTTGTCGAGACCCCCTCTCTCCCACGTGAGATTGGGTGAGATACGGCTCGACCCCTTATAATTAATGGACGACCCCTTATGTTGTAGTAAACCACTGAGTTTTTGATTGATAAAAACTTACCATAATAAAGTTTTCCAATGCTCTACGTCGTTTTCGGTCGAGCCCGAATTATCTGAATTGGCCGCTGCTCAACGACATGACGAACAGTAGTTAGAGGTCCCGCCAAAAGAGTTGATGCCGGAGCGCGCAGCTGGGGAAATTAAAGCTGCACACAAATAAAAATTGCGCACATGTTGATAAGAAATGCGCTTATGTATTTTCAAATTTCCCCTTCGAAATTTGTTGCGACTAGGCTAAGGGACGGGAACGGCATGCGGGGATTCTACTGCGCATGGAAAACGCGACTTTCTCGGCATCAACTCTTTTGGCGCGACCTCTACCAGCCGGTTTCCCGTTCATCCAAAAGATCGTGAGGAACGTACCTAGGAGTGAACAGTCTAATCACCGTTCAAAAGGGTGATTTGCTGAGCTTAGATCTGCAACATAAAAAAGAAATGAGAAATTAAAAAATTAAATTAAAAATTTGTGCTTTTATATAAAAGCTCACTGGTATTTTTTCACTTAATAAAACAGAATACGGAATTACAATACTTGCATTGAATATTTTTATAAAATAAGAACAAACATCTCAAATTCAAGAAATAATTACCTTTGCACAAAGAATTTTAATTAAAATAATTTTAATTTTAATTAAACTTATTTTCTCTTCACTTCAGAATTTTATCCGCGACACAAACCAAATACGGGCATGTTTACATTGTTAAATGAAATTCGGGGTAGTGCTTATACCGATAAAGCTGGCTGTCAAAACCATTTTAGATATTACAAAAGACGCCGATTACGGTTTTGTCGCGGCAATTCAAAGCAGATTAAATTCGAAAAAAAAAAAATTAAGATTAAGAAAGTTCAATCTTTTAATCCGCCACCATGAGCCGTGTAATGTGGTCATATAAGGAAACTCAGGATCTACTAGATATCTGCCGGGAAAGGAATGTTGTAAAAGAGTTGAAGCTTCGGCGCCACAACAGGCGGAAAGTATTCAAAGGAATACAAAATGATATGCTCGTTTTAGGCCATGAGAAAACGCCGGAACAGATCTTCTTTAAGTACAAAAATCTCTGGGGTCAGTATCGAAAGTATTTGAATACGAGGGATCCCAAGTATCATTTTCCGTTCTTTGATCGCATGCATGAGCTGCTTGGTGGTAAACCACTGCCCAAATATATAAAGGATGGTGATGGCGAGGAAAGTGTTGATTGCGACCTTAAGTTACAGCTGCAGGACGATTCAAATGGTGAAGGTGACGACCAATTTGATGATGAATGTACCAAAACACCTACTTCTGTAAAGAAAAGTCCTTCGCCTAACGAAAGCGATTCGCCTATCAGGCTGTTATCCAACCAAAATTACAAAAATTTATTCGAGAAAGGACTTGATACTAGCGAAAAAGGTAAGCATCTTGAGTGAAAATTTAAATGAAAATATATTTATTAAAATTGTATTAAACAGACTCGGAAACTTCTCACTACATAAGCTGTGTGGACTATTTGGTGGAGAAATTTAAGGTAGCACAAGACGATTTACAGAGAAAATTCCATGTGCAACAGATTGGATTACAGCGCCAGCAACAAGAATGGGAAGAGAAAATGTTTGATATCGAGCGAGAATACTTCTCTAAAATTTTAGGATCTTTTATGAATTCTTCAAAATAATGTTACAGAATATGATAAGTTCGATTTTATACAATTAATGGTTATTAAACTGTAAAGTACACTGTTTTTATGTATTAATAAATAAATAATTTAGTTGAAGAGCAGAATAAGACTTCATTTAATAGTCCATAGAAATTAAACAAAGGAAAGGCCCGGTCAAGCATGATTATTGAATAGTCTTTCATGAAGTGAGTAACACGGGCATCTCGTCCAGGATATCCTCAATGAAAACCTAATTTTAACATAGGGATAAGAAATAAGCCGAAATTGCGAATGCCATTACGAAACTTTAAAGTCATATGGCTTCAGGGGCAGAGAATATATCCACAGAAATCTTTAAATCAACTTTTCTGCACGCCAAAACCCGTCTCAACGTTCTGACTGCTACTTCCATTGATTCAGTGTTAAAATACAATCAAGTCTCCCCGCCTAGCTTTCTTGATCATGACATTCTATTCGTCTTCTCTCGTTTTGCTTTTCTTCCCCGCTCCGCACCTTCTTCATTTTCATATCGGGATTATAGCAATGTTAAATTTGACCTGCTTTCTGCATCATCTATGCCCTGGATTGTTATCTACAACACAACTTCTGTTAACACCAAAGTCGATATCCTGACCTCATTCATTTTATCCGCTTATGATCGATGTGTACCCCTTGTTACAAGAACATGTAGTCCTACCTCTTTTCGTCCTTGTCTCTCGTGAAGTCCGTGACTTGATAATTCAGCGGGAGCTCTTGTATAGACGCTGTCGCAGGACTAGAATTCTCAATTACCGTAATGACTACAAACTGTTTCGCAACCTCATTAATAGCAAGGTTGTCTTTCAAACGTCAGTACTACTCCCGGAAGCTTGACCCTACTCTAAATTCAAAAAAACTCTGGGCTAATCTTCGTTCGCTGGGAATTCATGCTCCTGCGGTCATCCCGTTTGAAGCTGATGTAAACCTTCTTAATGCATCTTTCATTCAGTCCCTGCTTCTGCATCCACAACCTTTTGTAGTCCTTTTTGACTCACTTAGTTCTGATACTTTTAACTTGCGCTGTGTCGGCTCGCTTAATGTCCTTGAGATATTGCTTTCCATTTCTTCCAATAGTATAGGCTGTGATGAAATTTCCCCCCGCTTTCTTAAGCTACTCTCGTCACTAATCGCGGAAACTATAACGCATATTTACAACTACTGCCTGACAACCTCTCAACTTCCCTCACTTTGGAAGAAAGCCATAGTCATTCCCTTACCTAAAAAATCCTCTCCTGCTGACTTAACAGGTTTTTGTTATATCAGTATTCTTCCCTTCCTTTCCAAAGGCTTGGAAAAAATTGTTTATACCCAAGTACTGCAACATCTTGAATCTAATAACCTCACCTCACCGGCGGAAACAGTTGCCCTACAGCGGACTCTGTTTTGCGCGACAGCTCTCAGCCCCGACTAGGATCTCCCAGTTGTTGCGGCTTCTGCTAGCAGGGTTCTCCTCCACGTTTTTCTAGGTCTTCCGACTCGACGGGATCCTTGCGGATTCCATTCGAGGGCCTGTTTGGCTAGATTTTCGTTTTCGCGTCGCAAGGTGTGGCCAACCCAATTCCATTTCCTTCGTCTGATTTGGTCGTCTATCCTTTCTTGGCCGGCAGGCGCCATAGTTCTTCGTTTGAAATTTTATCCTGCCAGCGGATTTTTAGGATACGACGAAGGCATCTGTTGATGAAGACTTGTAGGCGCCTTGTGATGAATTGGGTGACTTTCCATGTTTCGCAACCGTACAAAAGTACTGCCTTAACGTTGGAGTTGAACAGCCGCAATTTGGTGTTAGTTGAGATCTCCGTTGATCTCCATATGCGGGACAGGCATGCATATGCGCCTTGTGCTTTATTTATTGTGGAACTGACATCTTCTTCTGCACCGCCATTTTCGGTAATAATACTACCGAGGTAGCGCGGTTATTCAGCGCAGTCCGTTCAATGGTGTTTGAATTTATCCGCATTTCTTTAGTTTTAGTTGGATTTAGCCTTAAGCCTGCTGGGCTACTTTCTGTTGCCAAATTGTTAATCATGTTTTTGAGGTCCTGGTGTCTGTGGGCCAGCAAACAGATATCATCTGCGTAGCCGAGATCCTTAAGGCGGTCTAACAAACCCCATTGTATGCCGCCTGTTCTACTATCTATAGCGCCGACATGGATGTCATTTATTACTATAAGAAATAGTAGTAGTAGACTATTGACCCAAAGTAGGTAAATTATTTTACTACTTCTAACACGTGTTCCTCTACTTTGATTGTGGCACCAATGTTAGGTATTCTTGCAGACGAGGCCACATTGTACTTTGTTTTGCTTTCGTTGATGTGTAGTCTCAGCTTCCTTGCCGCTCGCTCAATGTGAGTGATTGCTTCCTGTACCGCTTTTGATGTTCTTTCATTGATGTCAATACTGTCTGCATAAGCCAGTAATTGGGTAGACTTGCGGAGGATTGTGCCTTATGATCTCGGATTACTTTCTTCAAAGCCACGTTTAAAAAGAAGCAGGCCACTGGACTGGACAGTTTTCCGGATACCTTTACTTTTCTCGTCATAATTGGTCATGGTCCACCTACATAGTCGTGTAAACTTATTGGGGATGCCGAATTCCTTCAGGGCTTTGCACAGTTTTACTTTGGCTATCCTATCACAGGCGGTTTTAAAGTCTGAAGAGGTGCTGGATTGAGTTTTGAAACTATAGACATTTTTCCATCAGTGAAAATCTGATCTTAATAAATTACCTAAAAATAAATAGTTGGATATTTAGGATAGGACTATTTTATAATCAAAGAATAAGCTTAGGTATAATATAAGAATTAATAATTACATATTAATCATTCTAGTTCATTTGCTTCAATTTTTATATGAAAATGATCAACCATTTGTCGAAAATCTTGAAAACCAGATAAATCTTGCGCCTCAACTTTTGGCAACCATTTTAAATTTTGATGTTCATCAGATAAAATTGGTTCTTTTTCAGGATTTTTCAACTCTGCTAACCAATAGACAACAACTTTCGGGCTATCTTGCACTTTGTAATTTAGTGTATAGGACATATTCTTAAATATCTTCAAATCATCTTCAGTATAGCTATAAAAAAGGTGTGTTTTATTATTATTTAATTCATTAATTATTATTTATTTCAAGATTACCCAGCTTCCTCTCGGGTTTCTCTCAATGCTGTTGTATAGTCATCTTCACCAGGATCAACATGACCCTTTGGTGGTGTCCAATGGTGTTTACCATAAGATGTTTGCAGGAGGAGATATTCAATTTGTCCACATAATCGTCGAAATATTAAGAAGCCAGCTGCACGTTTTGCCACTAATTAAGAGTATTAAAAATGGTAAAAGGTTAACGTCGCCCACTAAATAATTTAGACAGATTCACATATGTATGTACTTACTTCTATTTAATTTGTTGTATTTTATGGAAATATGTTCTGATCAGCTAATCAAAGTTGAGCTTTATCTGATATATTTTTAAAAACTCAGTCTCTTGTCGGTGTAATCTTTACTAGACTCAGATACTAGAAACTAGATAATCCTATTACAACCAATTAGCTACTAAATCACTAGTACATAACAAATCCGCCAGAGGTGTTTGTTACTGTCAAAACACGGGCACGCGATCAGGGAGACTATACGACGCGATGTCGGCATTCCGGGTGAAAATTGATTTAAGCCATTTCTACGATGACTACAAGCAATTTGTTTATGTTTTAATAAACTCCCAATTAAGTTCTGTTAAATGTTTACAAAAGCGGGTCCAAGACTTGTTCGATTTACCGAAAATAGTTTTTGTCACACAAGATTGTTACTTACCACCGGTCGAACGGATTGATGTTGTCAAGGAAGGAGACGTGCTCAAGTTGAGGACAATAAAGTATTTTCATAACTCATATATATAATTTTTTGTTTTCCATTTTAGAGCACTACCGAAAGGGAATCATTATAAAATAAATATTTCCGTAAACAGCTTGAAACCAGATCTAAAATCTCCACAAGAACGGAAGGAGTGTGCCAAGATTCTATTACCACAGAAGCGTAAATGTGGAGATAGTGATAATAAACTTGATTCACCAATAAGTAGCACACCAAAAATTAAAAAGTTATCTGAATTCGTATATCATCCCATAAAGGTAAATTTGTTAGCAGATGAACAAATTCTAACCAATAAAAAAACTGAAACTGAGGCAGAAAGTTTCCATGAACCGAATTTGAACAATTCAGCCGGCTTCGACGTAAATGAAGATGATATAAGTTTAGATAAAACACAAAACACTCAAAATTCTAAGAAAAAACGTTCCAGAAAACGTAAAAAAAAGACTGCTAGTGTTTTAAATCAAGATATTCCACAAAATAAACCATCAGAAACGAATCTAGTTTCGCAAGAAAACAATCTTAAGCAAAATCATGTGCATTTCGACGATAGTGGCAAGCCAATTACTACTGAAGAAGAAAAACCACAAATTATCTTTGTTAACTATTTGGATACTCAAGATAATTTAAAACCAAGAGTAATCAAACCTATTAGTGATATTTCAGAGGTTAAAGACGAACAGACTATAAGCCCAGAATATTCTAATAATGAAAATATAAAGAATTCTAAAAATCCTTTTAAAGGCACTCAATTAAATGAAGGTAACCCGAAATCAAAAGACAAAGATATTACTGCTGACAAAACGACTACAGCTACGACGCAGTCATTGCAATTAATCAACGGAAATTTAGACCCTCCAAGTATTTAACCCGCCTAAAATATATTTTCTCTAATAACTAAATAACTTCTAACTTCAGAAAAAGACGAAAATGTGAGCGGTTCATTTCCATTTAAAATATCGGAAGTATTACCATTTTCAAAACCACTACAAGGTCCACTAGCTGTTGGCGATGTCATCCTTTTTAAGGTTACCTAAAAAAATTGAACAATTTTACATTATTATTCCAAGAAAATATATATTTTCAGATTTATCACTTAAATGAAAAGAAAGAACCGTCAATTTCTGAATATATTTGTGGAAAGTTTGAAGGATACATTGAAACAACAAATTTACTTAAAATATTTATTATTGGTAAAAAGGCACTCATGTTTCATGATTTTATTCTGAAGGGTTTATTTTTTATAGATGGACAAGATCAGATTACAGAAGGGAAATTTTCCATGAATCTTGATGCTGAACAGCCGAATCATATTTTTCTTGAACCTGACGATTTAATTGATAAACGTATTTTTGTACTCTAAATGTTTTTTGCTTTGTTTCTTCATATGTGTATGTCTCAAAGTAGAGCTGCTATTACATAAATGCAACTTGTTAGTATATAGTAAATATGTCGTGTACTCGTAATTATAAAAGTTGGAGCAAATAGCAAATATTTTTTTTATGGTTGAGAATTTATGATGTTATATGACGTAATTTTAGGGATCTTATCGGGAGTGATGTGCAACGTGATGGCGTAATTTGGGAGCCCGGTGAAGGGTATCGGGTGGTCAATGGTAGTAACTGCCTCTGGGACCGTAACACCAAAGAGACAAGTCTTGAGAAACGCCATCTACGATCTAAGGCCTTCACGACCTAAGCTCTTCCGATATGCTACCGAATCCTATCTCCACCTCCACCAAGATATTGTGACCCCTGAATACTCTTGTCTATACAGGAGTAACAGACGGAGGAGGGTGAAAGGCGAGTGTTTCGAGCCTCAAAACGAAACAATTACGCAGGTTGACAGCCTTCCACCGTCAAAATCCACCCGTCATGAATTCTCAAGGCAGGCCTCAGACAGGACGGACCCGAAACGGAAAGGAAATATAAAATTTGATTTTCGAACGTCAGAACGCTCAACAGGACAGGCGCTCTACGTCCGCTTTTATTATTACTGGAAGAATACATACGGCATAGCAATCACCGCTCTAAAGGAAACCAAATGGACTTAAAGTGTCATAAGGGATCTCAGAACTCACATAATACTCTCCAGTGGTTCGTCGAATGAAAGAAGCGAATTCAGAGTTGCCTTAAAATGGTAAAGAAAATGAAATCACTGATTCTAGACTTCAAGCCAGTAAATAATAGAATATGTACGTTTCGCATTAAAACAAGAGTACGTAACATTAGTCCTATAAATGTCCATGCGCCCAAGACGGATGAGGAGAAAGAGGAATATTCTACCAGGAGCTAACAAACGCCATCTTGTTAATACCGTCAAACCTTATTAAAATGGTGCTTGGAGACATGAATGCCAAAGTAGGAAAAGAAGAGGAATTCCTAGGAGTCATAGGCATACATAACCCTACCAATGACAATGGTAGTAGATTGATCAATTTCCATAGCTCGAACTCAATGGGAGTAAGTTCAACAATGTTCCCCCACAAAAATATTCAGATGACGTGGCAGTCATTAACTAATTATCTTGCCTCCTTTAACAACTCTGTAGTCTACGATTTTAAGAATGCTGATAATGCTAGTATTAGCACTGAATTATCCCTTATTAACTGGGAGGATCTGCTTGACAGTGATGATATTGACGAGTTAGTTACTAGATTCTACGATGTTATTTTCAACACCATTGGCAGATTCGTACCCAAAATCAAAAAAAGGGATAAACTGACAGAACCATGGCTTGACAAAAACATTCGGTCTCTTCGCAATAGGAGAAATAAATTGTACCGAGTAGTGAAAAATAACAACAACAATGTTAGTGCTGAGCAGAAATCGGAATACGCCAGGTTAGCCGCAGAATTTAATCATAGGTCACGGGAGGCCTATACTACCTACGCAAGGACTGTCGGTGAAAATATCATAAGTAATCCAAAAAAAATTCTTTGATTTCGTTAATCTAAAACGAAAAACATCAGGTTATCCGTCAACAATGACAAACGGTGTCACACACTCCTCACTCCCTCAAGAAATTTCCAACATGTTTGCGGACAGGTTCAGTGAAATCTTCTCCCCCATTTCTTCGACTTCGCACACTGTCCCAAGAGAGCATCCAGTGACCACGGTCCTTATAGACAACATATCTCTATCGCCCGAAGATATAATGACAGGTCTAATTGATCTGGAGGTCAATAAAGGTCACGGTCCGGACTGTCTACCCGCAAGTTTTTTGCAGAACCACGCCCAACTCATTCTTTCCCCTCTTCACCTAATTTTTAACAAGTCCCTAACTACCGGTAAGTTTCCTTCGGTATGGAAGAAATCCTACCTCACACCAATCTTTAAATCAGGTGATAAACATGCGGTAGACAACTATAGGGGCATTGCTATCCTATCTGTTATACCTAAACTATTTGAAAAACTTATCTATGACAAGATTGCCCCTCTAATTGCTCCGAACCTAAACGATCAGCAGCATGGTTTCAGAAAAGGTCGTTCCACCACATCCAATCTTATGATTCTGACCTCCGAACTGCTATGCGGTATGGAACAGGGCCAGCAGTTTGACGCTGTCTACACTGATTTCAGCAAGGCATTTGATCGGGTAGACCACCACATTTTATTTACGAAACTATTAAGATTTGGGATATCCGGCCCCCTTCTGGATTGGATAACATCCTATCTTAACGGGAGAACTCAGGTGGTAAGATTTCAAGGGTTCCTTTCGAAAGAAATCAACGTAACCTCAGGTGTACCACAGGGCAGCCACCTAGGGCCACTTCTATTCAACATATTCATTTCCGATCTATCTGAGAAATTAAATGGCATTCCGCACCTCTTTTACGCCGATGATTTAAAAATTTATAGTGCTATAAGGTCTCAAACTGATGTATCCTTTTTACAGTCGAAACTTAATGCACTACAAGACTGGTGCACCACTAACAATCTTCTTCTTAACACCAGTAAGTGCCACGTAATTACCTTCTCCAGGAAAAGAACAAAACAGCTGCAAAATTATTATCTCAATGACAATGTCTTGGATCGTGTCGATCACATTGTTGATTTAGGCATTGTCCTCGACAGCAAGTTAAACTTTAACTTACACTATGATAAAATTATTGCCAGATCCAATAAGCTGTTAGGCTTTATTAAGAGAAGAGCTAAAGAATTCGACAACGTATGGGTTACTAAAGCCTTGTTTTGCTCATTAGTCCGTCCTATTCTTGAATATGCTTGCCAGATCTGGGATCCCATATTTCAAATTAGTGTAAATCGAATAGAATCTGTCCAAAAGAAGTTCCTTCTTTTCGCGCTTAGGAACCTTTATAATCCTTCGGATTTTCACAACCTTCCTCACTATACGGACAGGCTCAAAATCCTTGATCTCTTACCTCTATCCCTTAGGCGGAAATTACTCATATCTTGTTTTACCCTGGATGTCCTGAACAATAACCTCAAGGTACAGTTCTTGTCGGACGCCATCAAATTTAACGATACTCGACAAACAAGACATTGCAAATTACTTAAGGGGACAGCAACCGAATTTTCGATCAAAAAATCAATTTTTTTTTTTTTTTATTATAATCTATAAACAATTCTGCATTGAATGGTGCAAGAAAAATGAAAATCCGATCATTATCGATTATAGCGATATCGAACGAAAACGATGTCGGAATACGCAAAACCCCGGTTTTTTTCGAAAAATGGCCGTCCTGAAAACTCACCTTTTCTGAACTTCAAAAACACTTTTCTCGGCTCTGGTTTAAGATAAACCAATATACCTTACATCATTCGAAAGCTTATGGAATGCTGTTTTAACTGAACAGACAACTTTTTGAAATATTGCTTACATCGGGAGAAAAAAAATATTTTGCAAACCTATTTAGCGTAAAATTTTATTACATATCGCTTTGACTATAATTCATCAGCAAATTGATATATCAAAAAGTTGTCTGCTTAATTGATGCAGTACATAATAGGGAACACATAGAAAAAAAGAAATTGAAAATCGGGCATGGCATTCGTGAAAAATCTGTCAAAAACGGCGAAAAAAGTAGTTATTTTTGTTAAATTTTTGATTTAAGTTCCAGGACCGAAAAAAAAGAAAAAGAAAACTTCTAAAATCTCCACGCTACAAAATGAGAAGTTCTGAACATTTAAAAAAAAAAATTCTTTACAATCAAACCAGCGGTTTGGAAGATATAAAATGTTGAAGTCAAAAAATCATGTTTAGTAGAGCCGGGCGGCAAAACGGTTGCTGTCCCCTTAAAGAGTACCCGCATCGCACTGAATATGGTAGAAACGAGCCTGTTAACAGGTGCTGCACTATCTTCAATACCTACGCAGCCTGTTACTCGCCCTCAATTAATAAAATGTCCTATAAAAGAAAACTAACTTCCCTACTGTCCTCCTGATTTCTCACTAACACTTAGACTTAGATCTTAGTTTAATACTTAAATAATCACAATGTTCCTTTTACGTTAATTATTACGTATTTTTTGTATCTAATGTAATCCATTTGTTTTAAGTGCCTTGCTTGGCGATAAAATAAAATAAAATAAAAATAAAAAAATAAAAAAATCAGACGGGGTAACAAATAATCGAATTGACCACGTCCTGATTGAGACAAGAGGGGCCACGAGTATATTGCATGTGAGAACTATGAGAGGAGCGTGCCGTGACTTGGTCCACTATCTCGTCAAAGTGAAATTTCGAACCCGGGAAACGACTAAAACTCACAGAGATACGATATAGACAAGCTGAAACTTGAAGAAAGAGGAGATGCCTATCAGAAAGCTATCGTACAAAACCTGAGAGCAGGAGTAGCAAACAAATTGTAAAAACAGGGGCCAGTTCGTGTATGTCGAAAACGAAAATTTTTTTTCGTCTCGGGTTCGCGTAGGTCGAAAAATTGAAACTTTTAGTCTGAAGCCGACGAAAGGCACTCGAAAGGTCTTGGGTTATCGAGTTTTTGCATTAGGACACGAACAACTTTCTTTCGACCTATGCGAACGCTAAAATTTTCGTCGACAAAATTTTTCGACTTCAATTTTTTTTCGTACGATTATCGTCGTTTGCCATACACGAACCGGCCCCAGCTTAAATAAGGCAGCAGAAGAGATCCTAGACAGACTAGAATTAACTGATTCAATCAGGATTGTAGATCAGCAATAGAAGAAAGAAACCAGAGCCACCGGCAGTACATCGCAAGGTCCACAACCGCAAGGATGTAAGGGCTTAGCTCGGGGAGGAGTCACTGAGAGGCCACCGAATGAAAAATAAAAACAACATCGTAGATAACATGAAAAATCAAATAGTATAATTTTGGAAATTTATGCATATCAACTTCGCTCAAACGTGGTCCATATAAAATAAATTTTTCTTTGGCTAGATGTTGTGTAGCTTGAGTTCTGTACAGAGTTCGAACATTCCATGATGAAATTCGTTTTGCCTTTTTCGTCGCCGTTGATTCCAATATCCGAGGCATGTTGCTCGTTCCGTAATAACTTGTTCCGGGTGAGGTTATTAGCCTCACGCTAACCTTACTTGGAAGGGACTAGTCCGATCATATTAATCTTCTCTCATAATAGTTACCAGTGGCCAAGATAAATAGAATACAAGGTATGGGACAACGAACAGATCAACCCTAACCTTAAATTTGTGTGACGTCACGTCGTACTTGACAACCCTTGACATCATTTGACATTTGGCATTTGATTCAAGACAAACGTGTTCAAAGCGAATTATTATCAAAAAAACTCACAGTCAGTTCGGTTCCAGTCCCCGACCGGGTCGGTCGCTTCGCTTGCGACTGGCCCTCAAATTTGCAGTCGTCTCTGTGTTTAAGTTAACAGTTTTCAATTTTACTGTTGCTTCGTTATCATAGTTTCTAATGAAGCCATCGTGGTTTCATTTTAGTTTTTTTTTGTTACCGTTTAACTTTATCAAAGTTTTTTTTCCTCTAAACTGTTTTCGAACAGTAAAACGTGATATTTAAAAAAAAAAAAAACTACTTAGTTTTTTCTTTAATCTTGTTATCAAGTGAAAATAATTTTTTCTCAAATCAATCAGAGTGCTCAATTAAATTGTTAAACAATCTAAGGATTCATGTTTTAAACTGTAAAAATTTAATTTACTAACTTTTGACGAAACATTAACAACTTAGTGTGATTTTAAACTTTTTTAAACATGTGCTTCGTATTTTCTTAATCTATTGTTTTTATTGTAAGAAACACAGAGAGGCCATCAATCGCAAAACATTCACCTGCAAAAGTTTTTATGGACAACCAGCTAAATAACACATGGATTTTCGTGATTTTTTAAGATAAAATTTATGGCATCATGATTCTTAAAAGAGTCCGTTATTTTTGCTTCGTGGGAGCACGTGGAAATTTTTTCGCCATCATTCGTTATCTAAGTCTTTTAATCATTGAATTGACATTTTAAATTGATGCAATTATTTCTTTCAAATCTATTTTAGTCAAGGATTTTAAATTATGTGATATTACTTTGGACTTGAGCATGTGGAGAGGGATTTTTGTAGGATCCAAATCAGTTTCCCTCATGCTCAGAGAAATTACAGTTTTTTATCACCGTAACCTGCAAATGTCGCCACGCTGAAAATATTCTTTCAGTTAACAACGCTTAAATAAATATCAGTTATCCTTGAGATAGGTCTGTAGTTAGCAACATCAAAGAATCAAAAGGGAACACAAATTTTAGGGCTTAACTGATACTTTATTCAGTGATGTGTTGAGTCAGACAACTAATCACGGCACCTGTGAGAATGTTTTTCAGCGCCCACTTACAAAAGTGAAAACAACATCGGATTTTTTCTTCTTTTCTGCATACCTTGGAACCATCTTGGTCAGACAACCTGTCTTTTTGTGAATTTTTGGACAGCGAGTCATCATGTGGGGACTTCCTAATGGTGGCAGGTGATTAAGGGGCACTTGCTACACTGTTGGGACCTATGCAGGAAAAATCACCAATACTTCCACCTCTGACACATGACTTTTTGGGGTATATTTTAATGTCATGTGTCACATTACACTGGATGGAATCTTAGACATATAAAGGACTGGATTTTTCATCTCTCAACTTAGTGGAACAATTTTAAATCAGAGCGACCTTTCATTTTCATCTTTGGCTTTAATCTGTGACAACTTCTATCATTTGGAAGAGCTTATAACTATCATCTGAAATCAAATCAACTAATTTAGGAACCATTTTATATCATCATCTGTCTAGGCAATTACCTCGAGAGGACACCTTCATCATCTGTACAGGCATTTTCTTTAAAACATATACAAACATAAGGTTTCAGAACCTAAAAACATTCTGTTGAAACATCCATTTTACAACTTATGCCATAAATTTATTCATCATTGGAATTTAAGTTACACAACTACCTCAACTAAGGATCATTACGTCTAGACTTTTGGCAGATCTGTCTGGAGTAGAAACATAGACATAAATTATTTTCTGCCACTTAAACGTTTTTCTACATCAATGGATTCATGGTTAATATAGCTGAGAGGCTCGGACCATTAAGGGACCCTTTTGGGTACACTAGCTTGCTAGTAATAAAGAAAACAACAACAACAACAACAACAAAAAAACTCAAACAATTTAAGAATTTTCTCAACAAACAATAAACAAAAGTCTCAGTGCATTATTATTATTAATTTAAAATAAACAAAAATCTCAGTGTTATAATTAATTGGTCGAAATCGTTAAGGAACCATTGGGGTTCCCTAGCTGGTAATTTTAAAAAAGAAACAACAAGATAAATAGAAGTTTTTATAAAATAAAAATAAACTAAAATTAACAATGGTCTCTTGTGCAGTGAATTGTTGTAAAAACCACTCGGATAAACGAGATATAATGAGATGATGTAACCTCCAACAGTTTATATGCAGTTCCTCAAGTCATCTAACGTGGGTCAATACTGTGTCAGAAGGCGGACTGATAAAACCAACAGCCGAATTTATCGCAGAATTAGAAAAATTAGAAAGTATATTTAACAAATTAAATGAAAAAAAATATGTTTAGGCATTAACTT
Organism: Thereva unica; assembly: GCA_949987705.1. Taxonomy (NCBI): domain Eukaryota; kingdom Metazoa; phylum Arthropoda; class Insecta; order Diptera; family Therevidae; genus Thereva; species Thereva unica. Next base: position 63,855,302 of record OX465285.1, on the reverse strand, counting down.
TTTAAAATATCATTTGGATAATGTAATAAACAGTTCAAATTTGGAGGAAAATGTATGTAAATTGTTTTTTAAATGCAGAATGCATTTTAGGATTAGGTTACTTAATCAAAGTATTAGTAAGGAAAAAAAAATTAATTCATTGAAAAAATTAAATAAAACGATAACATAAGTATATACGATTATTTTTATTTATTTTTAAACTCAATTTCAAAATTCTATTTGGTTCTAGCAAGACATTCTCTCCAAGTTATCCTTGCCATTTATAAGCTGAGAGATTATAACAGGATCATCGGGTTGTACCTTGCTGTTGCTGGATTTCCATGTCAAAGTATGTATCTCAAAGCCAATTTAGTTAGTGCAGCCGCTAATGAAGCGCTAATAAGGAAATCTCCATCCATTAACTATTGTCGAAGCGGCGGTCGTTTTTCCTTTCTCCCAACTCTACAAGAAAGATTAATTATGTCTATGCTATTTTAATTTATTCAACATACGGTGGCAAGCTAAAATAACTTTGTGCAGTATACGTTCCATCTGAAGTTACTTTATTACTTGGAATATTTTCCTTCCGAGTTTCTTTCATTTGATCCTCCTCAATTTGTTCACTAGGTAAACGTGTTTTTTCGGCTTCTACCATTGGTATTTCACCAAGTGTTTGGTTAATAACTTCAACTAACTCCAGTATTTGATTATTCTTGTCTACATACTCGCCTAGAAGAATCCAAACTCCTGCACGATGTACCTTCGAAGATTTTATAGCTGGGAATTCCTCAACCACCTTATCAATAATCAAATTCCTAAGCGAGGAAAAGTTTTGAATTGCTTCACGAATAAATATTGAAACTTCTGTGGAAGCTAACTCATTCATATCTGAAAGTCAGTCAACAAGAACTGGAATTACAGTTGCAGCAACATCCGGGAAATTAATATAGCAGCTATGCAATGCCCGAACTTGTAATTGCCTATATTTTCCAGTATCTTCAGGCTCAACAACTTCCTTCTTTAATACAAGCACCAACTCTTCAATGTTCCTTGACGAGAAAAGAACCATAGCAAAGGCATGAGTTTTGCGGCGGACTTCAATATCGGGAGCAGCTAAGACACGCAAAATGTCCATAACTGAATCCTGCATGACTCGTTCCGTATTTTCATTTTGTTTCATGGCTATTAATGTATCAAGAACAATTACCTTTACGTTATTGTTGTTGCTTTTCGTACACTGACAGCATTTGATGAGGAATTTATGAATTATGGACTGGACGGATTTCCATGACATACTTTATAAATCAATTCTACTATAACAAGTTGCAAAATATCTCCGAAATTATTCCTCCAAGTAATTTAAGGTTCGTTCTTGATCAGCATGCAATAACATTAAAAATGAATTCCTCTTGCAGGACATATCCTAGAAGGAAATGTATCAAGTCAATTGGTCCACGCAATTGCGTCACAAATTTACCTGTTGCGTTTCCAAGAAGTTTGCAATAAGCTCGGGTCCATCGGGAACTAACCATTTGAAATTTTTATAAATTGGGATAATAGCTAAAACAGCGTTTCGTCTCGCGTAAGAATTTCGGTGATCTAGACCTGCTCTAATTGCTGGTATTAGTGGTTTCAGAAGTTGAGGCTCCTTAAGCTTAAGCTTACTGTGGATTCACGAAGGAATTCATTTGGATGTTGAAGAAAGATCCTATACACATAGATTAGTAGGACACCTCGAGAGAATATGTTTAAATCACTTTACCTTCCTGTATGCATTTCATACTAAAATAATTTCTTGCAGAAGTTTTCAACCTGCTGAAGTTTTTGGTACTATTTTCCAAAAAATTAAAACTCTAAATCAAATTTTAAGTTAAGACAAGAAAATTATAAAATTAAAAAAATTAAATAAAACCATACCATAATATTTTATTCATTTTTAAAGTTCTGTTTACTTTTGCACTTTTGCATTCCTCCTATACAGCTGACAACTGTCAAGTACGTTGTGACGTCATCATCAAATGTGAAATTTTCTGTCCCATACCTTGTATTCTATTTATCTTGACCAGTGGCCACCGTTAGGAGGTTATGATAACACTTCCATCAGTCCGAAATAGTTGCCGCGCGTGCATGTTATGCTACATGTTATTCCCCCTACTCTGTTGATTATTGACCACCAAACTTGAACCTACACTACGATAATATTGCTGCCACAGTAAATAAACTCCTTGGTTTTATAAAAAGGCGTAAGGAATTTTTATAACATCTGGGTCACAAAAAGACTTTTATGCTCACTGCTTCGCCCACTCCTGGAATACGCATGCCCTGTTTGAAATTCCATATTTCACGCCAATAGCAACAGGATTGAAGCTATTCAAAAACAATTTCTCCTGTTCGCACTAAGAAATCTTTATAACCCCGCTGATTATTGAAGTCTTCGACACTATACGGACTGGACCTTTTACCGCTGTCATGTAGGGGAAAAATGCTCATCTCATACTTGATCTTGGATATTCTAAACGTCGATCTCAAAGTGAAGTTCTTGTCGGATTGGATAATACTCAATCATGTAGTTCGGCGTACTAGGTACACGAAACTGCTTAATGAATGTTCTCATCGCACCGACTACGCAAGGAATGAGCCCATTAATAGATGTTGCATGGTCTTCAATGATCATAGTCTATGCTTTACCCATCCCACTAACAAATTGTCGTATAAAAGAAAATTAATAGTAATGATGAAACCCCAAACTCCCGTCATATCTGTCTAAGCTCCATTATTAAAATTAATATAGTAGATATAGCCTAGCCTGATTGTACCCGTACCTGACATTAATAATAATAATAATAACTATATTTTAAGAAAGTACACAAGATTTACATCTTTTAGAGTACAAAATTTATGGATATAAACAAAATGAGTTACTTAAAAGCACAATTATAACTAAAATTAAAATAAATATTACAACTAGCATAATAAAAAAGAATTCAAGAGAAAAAGATAGAGACAGAAGGTAGAATTAAAATTGAGATTGAAGTGGGGAGTGATAGAGGTAGTGAGAGAAATATATAGCTAGTGAGAAGAAGAAGATAGAAAAAGAAATGCATGTCTTCTGAATGTTGTGGCTGTGCTCATTCTCTGAATGTGGTTAGGAAGATTATTCCAGATTCTGAGAGTATGCACAAAGAAGGAACGACTACCAATTAGGGAAGAATGAGCAGGAATCAGGAATTTGATGGATCTCAAGGTTTGCAAAGGAAAAAGGAAGTCAGAAAGGTAGCAAGGGCTTTTGGTATAAAAAACCTTATGCAAGAGAAGTAAAGCCATGAGATCGAGGAAGAGAAAGAGGTCACAACCCAGTAAGGAATTTTGGACACCCGACACATGTTCAGATCTTCTCCTATGAAAAATAAACCTAATGCAATCATTAAATGCCACTCTAAGACGCTGACGGCAAGAAGAGTCGAAGGAAATATATACCAGCGAGCCATAAAGGAAATGAGGAAAAACAAGAGATTTAATAAGTTTGGCTCGAATAGGCGAGGATAACAGATTGCCATGTAGCCATAGTTTACGAAGTGTGCCATAGATCTTAGAGAGCAGTAATGAGACATGATTGCAGCAGGAGAGTTTGGAATTGACAACAGTACCCAGGTTTTTGGCACAGTCAACTATAGGAAGGGGAACATTATTAAGTAAAAGAGGTGAGAAACCATCCGGGGACAGTGAGCGACGACTAAGGAAAAGTACTTGCGATTTAATTGGATTTAACTTAAGGAAATTACTAGAACTCCATTCGTTTATTCGAGACAAGGTGCTATTGAGTTCAGACACACAATTTTCAATTTGATTAGTAGCACAAGAGGTATATAGCTGCAGATCATCAGCATACAAATGAAAAGAGCAGCGACGGATAACAGAGGGAAGATCATTACTATAGAGGGAGAACAGCAAAGGACCAAGAACCGAACCCTGAGGCACACCTGCAGGAACACTTAGGAAAGAGGATGTAACATTATTATGCCGAACACACTGAGGTCTATTAGAGAGAAGAGAAGAGAAAAGACGAACAGAAGAAGAGGAAAAGTGATACCGTTGACTAAGTTTATGGAGCAGATGCGAGTGAACTACAGAGTCGAACGCTTTGGAGAAGTCTAGAAGAACTAGTATTGCTATGTCACCTCGGTCAAGGGCGGAACGAAGATCAGTTGTAACCTTCAATATAGCAGCTGGCAACTGTGAGATTTGCGGAAGCCAGATTGGAATTTAGAAAGGAAATTATAAGAATCAAGATGTCTCAAGACTTGTGTAGATACAATTTTCTCAAAAACTTTAGCGAGAAAGGGTAGAATACTAATAGGGCGAAAGTCTGCCAGATTAGCGGGGGAGGACTGTTTAGGAATGGGAGTCACTATGGCTTTTTTCCAGACTAATGGTACTTGGGAGGTTGTCAGGCAATAGTTAACAATATGCGTGATGGCATCAACGATTAAAGGGGAGAGAATCTTAAAAAAGCGAGGAGAAATACAATCAAAACCAACGCTATTGGACGAAATGGAATGCAATATGCCGAGTACTTCAAGCGAGTCAACACAATAGAAATTAAAGCCGTCAGATAATAGAGAGTTGGAAGAAGGGAAATCGGAAGTGGAAGACAGTGGGAAATTAGGAGGAGATTGAACAAAAGATGCATTGAGTGAGTTTACATCAACATCAAATAAGTTAAGCTCAGAGGTATAAATGCCTAGAGACCGAATATTAGACCAAAGACATTTAGGGGACAGAGCAGGATCAAGCTGACGTGAGTAAAATTCACGCTTGGCCGATTTGACTTTGCTATTGATTAAGTTTCGAAGATTTTTGTACTTACTGAGGTATCTCGGGATCCTAGTACTGCGATAGCGTCTGTGCAAGAACTCACGCTCAACAATCAATTTGCGGATTTCATAAGAAAACCAGGGACAAGTTGGAGATTTACAACGTCTTCTAGTGACTATAGGGACACATTGATTAAACAGGGATTGGATGAAAGAATTCAAGAGTTCAACCTTAGTATCAACACAGGTGGATTTTTAGATATCAGCCCAAGGTAAAGACGAAGTAAATTCAGAAAGGCGAGCAAAATTGATGTTATTGAAATCCCGGTATGAAAAGAAGTTAGGTAAGGAGGGAGGGTGAAAGGTAAAATAAAGGGAGAGGAAGAGAATATCGTGATCAAGATAGCAGGGAGGAGATTTGGTTATGTTTTAACGCTAAATTGGTGGATGTAGCAGTGATAACATCAAGGAGCGATGGATTAGGGCAGTTGATTTAGAATACTAAGGTCCAATGACCCCAAAAAGTATTTGAGTGTGTTCGCTCGTTCATTGGCCTTTAGCAAATCAACATTAAAATCACCAGCAGCAATTATGTTATCATAATGACGGGAGAGACTAGACACGAGATCGAAGAAGTGAGTAGCAACATCGGTGTAAATACATTAGGTGGGCAGTAAACACTGACAATAACACATTTGTCATATGGTGATTTTATTTCCACTGCAATGAATTCAAAATGTGAGCCAATGGACTGGCCTACTATCTTTGAGGAGAGAGGAGGTGACATATATTGCAACACCACCTCCAGTACGACCCACACGATCATTCCGATGCATGCAGAAAGCAGGCAAGGAAACAAAGGAAGTAGGGGATTATTTCTCAGACTTCTTGCATTCATGGTACATATATTCAGCCCTGAGGAGGAAGAGCAGAGGATATTCAGTAGCCTTCCTTCACCGTGCACTCAGAGAAATTCATCGTTACATAATGAGCAACAGAGCCACATAAAATGAATCACACACGCAGAAATAATATAAAGAGAAGTGTGAAGCATTGGAAGAGAGAAAGATAGAAGAAGAAGATAAGACGAAATTCTTAAGGCTAACATAACAAAAGAAATATAAAAACGAAAATATAAATTATATATAAAAAATTAAAAAACAAAAAAAAAGTTAAAACAAAATCAAATTATATATATAAAAAAAGAAAGAAATTAATAACAAATTCGAAAAAAAGCAGTAAAGAAAATAAAATAAATAATAAAAAAAAAAAGAAAAAAGAATCAATTCTACTCTACTGTGTACGCTCAGCTCCACGATGACAGCAGGCAGTATTCCATGGAGAATTTAAGGACATGAAGCGCCGGCAATATCATTTAAATCCAGGGCAGAGGGTATTCGGCGTGGCTGCTGGTTCCGATCTAGCTGGACATAAGCATGTGCCCGCCTGGTAAAAACAGAAGTAATGGCATTCCTCTTTAAAAGTTTACGTCCCGTTTGGTATATATCATTGTTTTTGGACGTCAGACTTTCAGTCACTCGAACAAGACTGTCAGAGGCGAATCCTAAGTTGAGTTTCTTCAACGTTAGTGTTCCATGCTAACGCTTTTTCTCAAAAACTCCAGCTGTTCATTGGCAGACGGGAATTTAACCACAAGTAATGAGCTTACTACTTTCCTGCCTGTCCCAGACTGCAACTAGGTACCATTTTTCTGTTGTGGACGGAAAGCATGTACATAGGGCGAAAGATCATGGCCAATAGTGGAGGCAACAGCGCTCAGAATCTGCTTGGGATTTTCGCCATCGCACGAGGGGATACCCCGCACGACTAAGTCTTGGAGCCTAGACAGGCGACGAAAATCCTCCAGTTCGTTCGAGACTGTGGCTAGGTCATGTTGCACAGTCTCAACCTCATCTCGCAGTTTAACAAGTTGATTGTTACAGTACTGCAAACCTCGTCCATTTGCGTAGACAGGCGAGACTCAAGCTGTTTGATTTTCTCTTCAAAAGCGGCAAACTGCTCATCAAGCCGGCGATTGAGGCTTGACTCAAACAGTTTAATTTTCTCTTCGAAGACAGCAAACTGCTCATCAAGCAGGCGATTCAAGCTTGACATCAACTTTTTTACTAGTAGCTCAAAGCTATGGTCGGGGGCAGCTACAGATGTGGGCCTGGGCGTTCTGCTGCTGCTGCTGGATTCATTACGCCTGCTAGTAATACTCTCTGGAGTATTGATCCTAACAGGATTGCTGTCAGCAATTCCTCTAGACGCGGATCGAGTCTGATGTGATTTCGACATTTTATATAAATTTTTGTTTGAGAATACCGGAGCGCACTAACACAATATATTCACGGCGTTTTAAGATCGAGAAAACAATTACAAACAAATTTAAATTGGAAATAAACTTAAATTGGAAATAAACAAACGCTGGAAAATGGAGCTTCGCAAAACACGACAAAGTTTAATGCATGTTAGAATCAAACCGATTCAATTTAAGCTAAAATGTTAAAAAGTGTGCCTTGTTTGGCAAAATAAATAAATAAAGTTGTTTCAATCGACCTCTTCATTCAAAATTTTTTGTAACACTCGAATTCGAAGACCGCTAGGGCCCCTGTGCTGAAAGTAGAGTCATCACGACACGACAAATCGTTTGAGTTGAAAAAAATTATGTTTCAGTCGGATCACGACTTTTAGTACAGGGGCCTTCACTCACTTAGTGTTTCCATTCTATTGAGCCCTCGTGTTGAAAATCGTAATTCAACTGAAACACCACTTTCTTCAACTTGAGCCACTTATCGTGTCGTATCGACTCGACTTTCAACACAGGGGCCCTAGTCTCTTTCATCAAATCTGCAGTTTAAGATCTTCTTATTCAGACCACACAGAAAAGAATCGCTGGCCAATCCAGATACGGACCTCCAACGTTCAGTATTCAAAATCCATTCAGCAAGAGCCAATGTTACCGTCGTCAGATGAATTTTGAGAGTAGTAAAATCTACTACCTTTTTGAAAAAAAGGTAGCAAACTTTTTTGATTTCAAATCAATTTTTAATTTTTTTGTCACCTGCGAGAACGAGCAAAGCGGATGGTTTGCCGACACGTGAACAGGCTACGTATAACTTACCGTCAGAGAAACATTCATTTTTTAGATTCAGGCCAAAAACACTCAAGGATTGGCCTTGTAATTGAGATTTGTTGATCGTCATGATGAAAGCTGTCGTTTCTATATAAAGCGCCACTGATTCGATGTTTTGAGGTGAGCGTTTATTTCATGGGTAGCGGTGGTTCATGGAATGATTGATAGTGTCATCTTGAGTCAATGCGCAGATCTTTCATAGTTCGATTGAGTGCTTCCAATGCGCGTTTGTACGTCATTGTGTATTCATCCCAGACAATGACTTTACTTGCTACCAAAGCTTTGGCCAGTGCTAAGTGTTTTGCAAAGTTACATGTCGGGTTTTGAATCGTTTGAAGGTTTAACGGCAGTTTCAACATCCTTCTGGCAACGTGGCAACTATCCCAGAAGAAGCAACTGCTACAGCAATTTCGGATCACGTACGAGCAATGGCAAAAATTAATGATATGACGAATACCTTGCAAACTACACAGGGCGCATCGGGGAAAAAGGTCACTATTTCCATAATTAATTGACTTCATTAACGTATCGCACACTTCCTTCTGTTGGGTACTCAACAGTGGTACATTCGCTCGAGCCTATTGGTTCAAAGCATTTCGATCATCTTCGCGTTCCAATTCTCAATTGAAAGCGTCGTTCATTCGACGATATGGCGTTAGTATTCCTAACTTGACTAACCAACTGCCGCACATGAGGTAACACATGTCTTCAATCAAAAGCAAAGCCTGGTTATGTATCTCGCCATTCACCTTGAGATCGGGATTTACTGAACTGAACCGAATTCGGTGTAAAATTTTTTCGGATCCTTGTATTTGTTCCACAATTCACGTGGATTCGATGGGAAGTATGACAAAATAATGATAGCAAATAATGTACGTATCTGACACGGAGAAACAATTTCTTTACCGTTTTCAACCAAATTGACAACAGCACGAATTGTTGGGAACATCTCACTTTTAAGAGTTCGAAGTTATTCAAATGTTATCGGCCCACGAACAATCACCAGCAACAACCGCAAGTAGAAACATTCGTCATTCTTCGTATGAACTCTGCAAATGCGGCCAAGAGCATCATTAGAATTCACATACGGATGATCAGGAACCGTATCGCCTGGCTTCCGACATTGAAATTTCTTCGATGGGGAGTTCCAAGTGGAATAAGGTAACAAATAGAAAAAACTGGTCAAAGTTATCGCTGTAGATGTTTCAGCAAGTTGAGCATCATTCGATGCGTTGAAAGAACCCGTTGACCATTCTCAAGATGTACCGCCAAATGTACAACAGTAAGATGACACTTATTAATAGAGAATGATGATATACACAAAATTGTTTCATTAAAACTAACATATCGTGATATCATCAAAAGATGTTTTAGTAGTTATTCTGTTATTTGAGTCGGTCCCCAGATTTCACCACGCTCACGTACACGGATTTTATAGGCGAGGACCTTTCCTGTAGTACTTTATACCAACGCTGCAATCGATTTAGACATAAATAAAATAAAATTAGAATTATCGGAAAAAGGTAGTAAAATGATAACTTGATGTAGGAGTGTAGTAGATTATCAATTTTTTTTCTAAAAAGGTAGTAAAACTACTACATATGTAGTAGAACGGTAACGCTGGCAAGAGCCCCATCACTAAGTTAGTGGGTGTTTCAGTTTATTCCGGGCCGCTAAATACAATGTCTCTAAGTTAATCAAACTTGTACCAAAAATATGCCTTCAAGAATAAATGTAGAGAGGTACTGTAAATCTAGACAATGTATGGAGACAGAGGAAATAAAATTAATTTCAAATTTATTTGTATTTAAAGAAATACTAAAAAAAGAAAAAAAAATGTAATTTTACATATCAACAAAAATAAGATTTTTTGTACCAAGATTTTGTACAAACCTAAAATTTGACTATATAACACTTATTTAAAAAAAATTGTTACATAAATAGTACCTTTTAGAGTAGAAAGTAAATATACATTGTTTGGGCTAATAAATAAATAAGAACAATAAAATATAATTATAAATTTTCGGCACAATGAAAGTGTAATTTTGTATAAAAAATACTTATAAAAAGTAAAAACAAGAACTACCCCAGCAGATTTTGTAGTTTATCACCTCTTTTCATTCCGGCTTTTTCCAAAATATGATTTAAGGCATCACTATTGTCACATTCAGCAGGTTTAACCTAGTAAAAATGGGATTATTGAATAGAAATTCATGTTAATTTAAGTGTTTCAGTACCATATAGACCCGATAGCCCATCTTTTCCATAAGTTTAATCTTTAAAGCAGCCATGGCGATGGGTTTTTCCTCAAATTTAAGCATTTGGTTATCTTCCAGCACTTCGATGAAGCTCTCATCTTCGTATAGATTAATAGTATATATTCCAGCAATATTAACCTCATCAACTGGAGTTGTTATTTGGCATGCTTTGATGCCATACTGTTTTTTATTATCACTGCAAATTTGAAAGACTTTCTGTAGATTTGGTCGATGTTTTACTAGAAATTCTGGGGCTTTTTTATTTATATTGAAAGCGTTACGATTCAAGTTTTTCTTTAGCCATTGTGGATGTTCTATTTGTACACAATTTAATAATAATCGATATCTAGAATCTAGTTTAACGCGATCTTGCCTTCTGCCCGAGTTAATGGTAAGACTTTGACCGATTGATATTAAATCTTGTGATTTATAGTCAAGCATCCATAATGATAAAACCGAATCAAGAAATTCATCTGGACAATTATTATATTCTTGTCGTTCGTAGCGATTTAAAATGTGCTTTTCTAAAAATTTTAAATCTTTTCTTGGCAATAAATGTTTCGCCGATAGCTGAGCACAACACCATAGGAATGTTGCTATATCCTTAACACGGGCATCATGAAATACTTGACCATCAATGCCAATTTTATCCAGTTTGTCCATGCACGTGGTTATTAGAATGTTGCATACTTCTGGATCATTCCAAAGTCCTTCAGCAAAGTACGCAAATATATGAATAAGTCCCTTGAAGTCGTAATTGTTAAAATTTCCCATTATCAATTGTTCCTTTAATTTCTCACAGACTTTTTCCGACTTAATTCGATTTAACCGAAGCGATTTTAACAGCGTTATCAGAATGCTGTCGTCCTTATTGTCTAAATTTAGCACTTCCTGCTCGAGTCTACTCGATAGTTCTCCACCTAAGTGCAGTACACTTGTCTTAAAGGCAGCGTTACTAACTATGGACAGATCTATTTCATTCATTGTATACAGATAATTGCTTAGGAATCCCTTTAAGAATATACGCATTAGTTCTGTATTTTGCGGGCATTTCTTGCCAAGCCCCACATAAAATGATATCTCAACAAACTCTTCCTTAGCTGACATTGCATCGAAATTCTTCACCAAATTATCAATCCCCTGCTTGTAGAAATCTAACTTGGTGATTTTATTCGGCATCAGAAACATCAGAGAATATAAGATACTTAAAATCAAGGCTCTGTCCATCTCAATTATCCTGTTCACACATAATTCATCAATTTTATTTATTACCTGTGCCACCTTCATAGGATCACCATTCGTTTTATATGTATAAGTATTTATTATTAATTTCGGAATTTGATCGGTGCGAATTTGGTTGAGGGAGCTTGTGAAATTTTTCATGTCCGTAACAGGATAGAAATCGGAATAATTTATCTTTTGTGGCGCTAAATTGTCCACCTTGCATTTTTGTAAAGCCAAATATTTCACGAAACGTGTTGTTAATGTTCCAACATCGTGCGAATTATGCACTATGAAATCTTTAGCACTAAAGTTAGAATAATCGAGCCGGCTAATAACTTTTTGTTGCCGGTTTATGAGGAGTTTTAAGCAATGACTCGAAATTTTTGAACGTAATATATTAGCCAACATTTTAATTGTTTTTTTTTACTATTAGCTGGTTAATTTAAGCACACATTACTTTTATATAATATTTAAAAACAAAAACTGTCGACTAAAACCGAACAATTTTTATTGCATCTGAGATAAAAGTTAGGTTATGTCGGTTATGTGTTGTTTATTTGACGGATGAATGACAGAAGCTTAATCGAATAAAGCATCAACTCAACGCAACATCTTTTAAAGTTTGCACACATAAGTTGAAATTTTAATAAATTTAAAATAAAAAATCATTGTTATGTGTACACAGCACATTCTATGTATCATAAACATCCGCTCCACATATAATACATTCTACGTATCATAAACATCCGCTCCACACATATTTTCTTCGTCATCAAAACTAAACATCGCACCATATCGAATTTCATAATTTCATCAGAACTAGAGATAAGATTCTTAGACTTAAGATTTAGCTTACTTTGATAATAAAGTTCCTAAGACTTAGATTTTATCCGTTGATTCATTACCAGTTTGAACCCCTTACTAGAAACACGCGAATATTGTTCGGATTTGAATTAAGTTTTTCTTTAAAATCTTTTATAGTTAGTTAAAAGTTTAGATATCATTAATAAAGTGAATTTATCGTAATAAAGATTTATTATTTTAAAACCGTGTAATTTAGTGCGGATAATTGCCCACAACATTAAGTGAAATTTCAAAGGATAGAAGTTGCACTTAACAACTGGTGTCAGAAGTCAAATAAATATTGGAGGATCTACCTTAGAAGAAGATGAAAATAACACATTTAATACTGTGAGTAATTGTTTTGCGATATCCTAAAATCTTTTCCCAAATTTTCCCAAGAAATTTTGTGAGATTTATATTATATAATAATTAATTATAATAATAATTCCGAAAGAAAATAAATAAAATAAATTATACTTTTTATTGAAATTGTGTGATATGATCGGAGAATTCATTCAAATTTAAGTGAAAATTATAAATCAAAGTGAAAGTGCTTTTAACTAATTGAATAATTTTTGCCTTGCATTCTTACGCATTCTTTAAAATTCTCGCGTACACCCACACTATATATAAATAATTTTGCAAAACAAATCATTCCAAAATGGATGAACCAATGCAGCCAAATCAAGAAGCTGAAGTTGAAGATATTGAAACTATTAATTTAGATGACGGTCTTCCCATTACATTTTTAATCCGATTTATAAAACCTTTCGACGGATCACGTGATGAATTATGTGCTTTTATTGCAGACTGCAACAAAGCATTTGCTTTGGCCACTACAAATCAAAAATATATTCTTTTAGACTATATTATCATGCAAATCTCAGAAAAAGCTAAAGCAGCTTGCATAAATCGTACTTTTCAAACCTGGGACGAGTTGAAAAACTTTCTCAAAACTATGTACCAGGATCGTAAACATTACTCTCAATTGCTCTGCGAGCTCACTAATCTAAAACAAAACAATAACGAATCGGTGACTCAGTTTGTCTTTCGAGTTGAAACTTGTCTGAAAAGGACTATCAATGCTACTCAACAGCAAAATCCAAGTGAAACGTCACTCGAAGGAAGATTAGAATTATTAAGCGAAATTGCACTCAATCGTTTTATATACTTTTCACTATCGCATATAAGTAACGTACTTCGCGTTCGAGAATTAAAAACTCTAAACGAAGCTATTTCAATTGCAATCGCTGAAGAACAGGTGCAAAACATGTACCATTCAAGAAATAATTTTAGCAACAACTTTCATAATCCAAGAAACAATTTTAGCAAAAACTTTTATAACATGAAAACTCCTCACAAACTCTGTAATTCAGTAAGGGTCATTCAAACTGGTAATCGCACAACTCAAGATCCTTCTAACCACACAACACAACATTCTAATCACGAGCCTGAAAAGCATCAACAAATTAAAGTCTGTAATTACTGCAAATCTAAAGGCCATTTAATTACAGAATGTAGGAAACGACAATATAATAATAGTCGTAAAAAACAATACTTTCATAACTCAAAAAACATGAGTCCAAAACCAGCAGAGGTTGCCCTGGTGGAAAATTCTCTTTAAATAATGGTAACCAATACAAAGTTGTTCTTTTTACTGAAAAAACTTCATCTTATATTTCTATATCCTGCACTGAATCAAAAACATTAAACCTCAAACTCCTTATCGATACAGGAGCTAACGTATCTGTCATTAAAGCGAATTCTCTTGCTCGACAAACAGCAATAAATAAAAATTGGCAAATCTATATAAAAGGCATTAGCCCTAGTCATTCAATAAAAACTATTGGATGTATCGACTTAAATTTAAATTTCAACATAAATGCATCTTTTAAACACTGTTTCCACGCTATCAGCGAAAATTCCAATATTCCGTTTGATGGAATATTAGGAAACGATTTCCTTAAACCAAACAAAGCCATCGTTGATTATGAAATCGATGCTCTAAGAATAAAGAATAACTCAGTTCCGATCATGTGCAATCCTTATCATAATCAATTCTCTTATCATAATGTACAACTCCTAGAACCTAGAACTGAAACTTTAATTGAAGTAGAGGTTCTGAATCCTTCTATAAAGGAAGGAACTATTCCAGACACTTCCATAGGAAAAGGTATTTATCTTTGTAGGGCTTTCACTAAAGTCCAAGGGCGTCGCCAAGGGGGGGCAGGGGGGGGCAGCTGCCCCCCCCTAGAAATTGAAAAAATCTAGTCAAACGACATTAAAAAATGTATGAAAACGTACGTGGCTCGTGTAAAAGCAGTCAAAGGGTCAAGCTTGCTACATATAATAGATTGCTCATCTGAAATATTTACATAAAAAAAATCTTGGACCCAAAAACTATAGTCCTCTCGCTCATCCATAAGCTCCTTTTGTCGCCGAACTCAAATTTTGTTCAATTTCGTGTTATGAGTTCAGTGCATTCACTGGCAGAAATAAAATCAGACAGTGCCAAAATTGAAAAATGCACAACTTTTTAACTTTTAGACGCTTAAATAAAATCTCGAAGTGATTTTCAGCGAAGTTTAAAATAAAAAACTTCCACAGCGGTTGTACAGTGTCAAAGTTGCCATACCTGCTTTAATTTTTTTCTTTGAAAAAATTTCTGAATTTTTCTAAAAAATAGATGGGTATAGTGATTTTTTATTTTTTTTTCTTGCCCCCATTTGCCCCGGAATTTGTGTAAACAGGGGTAAAACCTTGCATTTTTTTACGTTTGTAATTGATGAAAAAAAGCATTATTAAAGGGAAAAATCATCGAAATTTTATTTATTTCTTTTTTAACTAAAATTTATTTAGTTTCAACCTACCAAATACGAATTTGAAAAATTTGTGTTACCAAAATTTGGCCCCGCGAAAATTCGGTTCAGTGCTTTTTAATGAAGTTTGTTTACAACAGTTGTTTTATGTTTTAAAAAACGGTGTATGTTTATTCTATTAAAACGGCATTTCGGGCAT
Organism: Thereva unica; assembly: GCA_949987705.1. Classification (NCBI taxonomy): domain Eukaryota; kingdom Metazoa; phylum Arthropoda; class Insecta; order Diptera; family Therevidae; genus Thereva; species Thereva unica. The sequence goes on along the minus strand of OX465285.1, from coordinate 63,840,030 downwards.
CTTGGCATTTTGTGACTTACTAAGTAGCGATCGCTGGCTGCTGGCTGTTTTAGCAATAAATACTTTCTTTTTTAAATGTTTCAATTAACATTTTGGAGCAACATCCAAAGCTTACTATATGTTTTGTTTTATTTAATTTATTTTTTTAGTAATAAAAATATTTCATCACAAATTTTATTTATTGTTCATTCTTATTTCTCCCAACCTCTATTATCTTGCCCCCCCCTGGCTGATTAGCTGGCGACGCCCTTGCTAAAGTCAATTCTAATTCAAAAGCTCTTGCCACTATTTTAAATACAACGGAAGAAAAATTTAAATTAAACCAAATCAAATTAAAACTAGAACCTATTCCAATCGAATTCAGCAGTCTCAATCCAACAAAAGCTGATAAGAATCGAACACTAATTCCCAATTCAAATTCTAGTTCTATAGATTCAAAATCTATATTTATTACTAATTCACAAAATTTTCCTCTTATTTCAAAGGAATCAAGAATAAATGAACTCATGCAAAATCTTCGAATCTCTCATTTAAATTCCGAAGAAAAGGAATCACTCTTGAACGTATGTAAAGAATTCAACGACATATTTTATTTGAAGGGAGACATCCTCTCTTCAACTTCTACTATAAAACATGAAATCATTACTAATAATTCTGCACCAATCGCTGCGAAAACTTATCGCTATCCTCAAATTCATAAAGAGGAAGTAAACTCTCAAATATCTAAAATGCTTAATCAAGGAATCATTAAACCCTCTGTATCACCTTGGTCAGCTCCCCTATGGGTGGTAAAAAAGAAATTGGACGCATCCGGGAAACAGAAATGGCGCGTCGTAGTTGACTACAGAAAGCTCAACGAAGTAACAGTTGGAGACGCATATCCGCTCCCCAACATCTCTGATATTCTTGATCAATTAAGTCATTCTGCATACTTCACTACACTGGATTTAGCTTCAGGCTTCCATCAGATTGAGATGAAGCCAGAAGATTGTCACAAAACTGCATTTTCTGCTCCTACTGGGCACTTCGAATTCGTTCGAATGCCATTTGGACTAAAAAACGCACCCGCTAGGTTCCAGAGACTTATGGATGCTGTTTTAACAGGTCTCCAAGGCCTTCATTGTTTTGTATATCTTGACGATATAGTCATTTACGCTCCCAATATTCAAGTTCACGAAACAAAATTAAAGGATGTTTTCAAAAGAATTCGGTCACATAACTTAAAATTACAACCGGACAAGTGTGAGTTTATGCGCACTGAAGTTGCTTATTTGGGTCACATTATTACTAGTCAAGGAGTAAAACCAAATCCAGATAAAATCCAGGTTATATTGAAATACCCTAATCCACGTAACCCAAAAGAAATTAAATCCTTTTTAGGTCTTGTCGGTTATTATCGACGTTTCATTGAAAATTTTTCTTTAATCACAAAACCCTTAACAAATCTTCTCAAGAAAAATATACCATTCGTATGGAAAGAAGAACAAGAAGAATCTTTTAACACTTTAAAACAAAAACTCATTTCTGAACCGATACTGCAATATCCAGACTTCTCCAAAGAGTTTATCCTTACGACCGACATCGAGCTTTGCGATCGGAGCCGTTCTAAGTCAGGGTATCGTTGGTTCTGACCTACCAATAGCCTTTGCTAGTAGAACGCTTAATAGAGCCGAATCAAACTATAGTACTACTGAGCGAGAACTATTAGCCGTTGTTTGGGCTACTAACCATTTTAGACCGTATCTATACGGCCGACACTTCAAAATCATTACTGATCATAGACCATTAAATTGGCTTTTCAACATCAAGGACCCTGGTTCGAAATTAGTCAGATGGAGACTAAAATTAGAAGAATACGATTATGAGGTTATGTATAAACCAGGCCGCGTAAATACTAATGCCGATTGTCTTTCTCGTATTCCACAAGAAAACGAAGTTATTATTTCATACATCGAAACCAAAGAAACTTTTAATGATTACGTAAAATTTTACTATAATTCTTTAAGTCCAAAAATATATGATTTTAGCGAGACTAACGAACACATATTAAATTCTAAAGACACTATAGCGTATATAACAGCTATAGACCTCAGTGATGAAAATAAATATACTGATGAAATATTATCCAAATCCACTGATTTCGAAGTAATTAAAAATATGCCTCATGAGCTTTATTCCAATTACAAAACCAAGAATAATAATCAACAAACTTATTATCACTGCTTTCTTAAACAAAACTTTTATGACAAACCCTTATATGCTGACTTTTTCTATACCATGCAAAATCTACGCATTCAATTAGAAAAGGATAATGTAAAATCCATCTCAATTGCTAACCCTGTGGATGATTTCAATCAATTTAACTATCAAAAATGCAAAGACAATACTGTTTGTATTTAGAAATTCTAAAATAAAAATAACGATCCATAAAAATGTTATCGTTCACCCACCAAAAGAACAAATTCCGTTAATTTTGAAAGAATATCACGACTCTCCAATCTCTGGTCATTGTGGATTTCACAGAATGATGAAACGTATCCGACGGAATTACAAATGGTCTAAGATGCGAAGTGACATAAAACTACATATCAAACAATGTGTTTCATGTCAAACAAATAAAACTCTCCGCAAAACTTATAAAGCACCTATGGAGATTACAAGCACAAGCAATCAACCATTCGAAAAATTAGCTCTAGATATTGTAGGACCTTCCATTATCTGAAAATGGATTCAAATATATCCTCACAATGCAAGACGATCTAACCAAATTTTCATATGCTATACCATTAGCCAACCACTGTGCCGAATCCGTAGCCGATAGTCTTGTAAACTTCATAACTATGTTCGGAATTCCTAAAAATATTCTTACGGATCAAGGCTCAGATTTCACATCAGATCTTATTAAAAATCTCACTAAATTATTTTAAATAAAGCATTACTTCACTACTGCATATCATCCTCAATCAAACGGAGCGCTAGAACGATCTCATTCCACTCTCAAAGACTATTTGAAACATTACATAAATGACAAACAAACCGATTGGGATAAATATATTCCACTCGCGATGTTCTCATATAACACACATGTACATGCTTCTACTAAATTTACTCCTTACGAGCTTTTGTTCGGACATAAACCAATTTTACCTACTTCTATCACTTCAACCCCAGAATTCAAATACACTTACGAATCTTACCACGACCAACTAAAATACAGACTAAACCGAAGTCATCAAATAGCAAGAAATAATTTACTCGACGCTAAACAAAAATCAAAGATCAACCATGATCGAAATATCAATACTCATAACTTTAAAGTAAATGATTACGTTTATTTGGAAGATAGCCAAACAAAAGTAGGACTATCAAAAAAGCTTTCCCCAAACTTTAAAGGACCTTATAAAATAATTAAACTTCATAATAATCAAAATATCACTATTCAATGTAAAGGCAAACAAACTACGGTTCATAAAAATCGTTTAAAACTCGCCTATCTCGTTACAGGTGCCTCATTTCCCTAATTAAAGCGGAACACTTCAAAATATAGCCCGTAATTAAAGGCAGTGGACTTTTCTACGAACATTTGGGACACGTGAGACTTTACTCTGATTTCTGGCAAATCATTACATATACAAACATATCCTTTTATAATAAGAAACTCTCTTTAATCGAAAACATTTATGAAAAATCACTTCATCTATGCCGCGGTAATGCACTAAAAACATACGCTTTCCATTGCGCGCAGACTCTTGATTTCTTATCTATACAAATACCCAAACTCCGCCAAAAGGAAGAAACCCTTGCACATTTAATCAATCATCGTAGAAACAAGCGCGGACTTTTCAATGCCGGAAGCTATGCATTAAACTGGTTATTCGGAACCCCTGATGTCGACGATGCGCAGTATTATAACGATGCCATTAAGAAAGTAGAAGAAGACGACAAGAATGTTCAAAATCTCATGAAAGAACAGATTCAGGTGGTTAAAAGCACTATTGCTAATTTTAACGAATCAATTAACTCTCTTAAAGAGAATGAAAGGATCTTTAATGAAAACATAAATACAATTAATAAATTCATAAATAATACTATTCACTCTGAAACTATTTTAGAGGGATCACTTGTTGTTACTGATCATATGAATAAATTAACTTATCTTGTAAACGAAATGAATGAACAATTTGATCAATTAATTAATGCTATTCTATTTGCAAAAACTAATATATTGCATCCTGTTATTATTACCCCTAAACAACTCATAGACGTATTAAATAATAATATTAAATTACTTTCAGATGGAAAGAACTTTCCATTAGCTTTAGAATATAATAATGCTTATAAGTTGCTAGATTTATCTAGATTAAGAGTATATTACCAAAATGATAGATTAGTTTTTATAATTCAAACCCCTCTAATTAAAAATAATATATTTAATGTTTATAAATTATTTCCACTATCAATTCCACAAGACTCCTATGTTTATGCCTTTATAGACCCTTTATATCCTTCTATCGCAATTTCAATTAATAAGTTACAGTACGTGAACCTGCGAGATTTCACGCAATGCCAAAATATAGCTGAAGATGACATGATCTGCGAAACTCACGAAATCTACTCAACACTGGAGAAACCTACATGGGAAACTACACTTTTAACATCAATTAAAAATAAAATTCCTGAAGATTGTAAAACCCACATGGTGAAAGGAAACATCGAAGTATGGCACCCTTTAAAATATAATCAATGGATTTTCGTTTTAAGCAGTCCCGATAGACTTACAATAGACTGCCCTGAAGTAGAAGTATTCGACAAGATCATCCAAAATACTGGAATCTTAACCCTTGAAGACGGATGTAGGGCATATTCAAAACTCAACCAACTAATTGCTGGCAGGAAAATAACGATAAACTATCACAACATCATTCCTGAAATCAACATACTCGAAGATGATTGCTGTCAAAAGGAGAACTCTACCAACTCCAAGAATAACTTGTATCTCTCTCCGATCCATCTTACCAACGTTCGATTAGACGACCTCAAGCAAGCTTCACATAGGTTAGACATCCTTGATGATCATATTGATGACCTTCTAAATAAACCACACATCATAAGGCATCAGTACTGGTACGTCCTAGCGATAAAGGTTATAGCAACGTTCATGGGAATATTCATCCTTCACAAACTCTTCTCTTATATTGGATTATATACATGTATAAAATTATTATGTTGCACGAAACGTGATCAACCTAGGAGATCATCAGGCTGCCTGGTTGCTGTTTATAATCATTGTTTTAATTCCGGAGATAAAAGCGTTACATCTACTCCAACAACCCGATCTTCTGCAGAGGATAGGAACGTCTCACCTTTGGTAATACATGAACGACATAGTGAACAAATCGAGCTACCCTTGCGGCAAATACCAAGGATTCAAAGGATAAATAGCAGGCGATCTCTAAATTCTTCAAGAACCGATGTTACTTATGGATTTTCTACTTCGGATTAGTTCCTAATCCTACGACTAAGGGGGGAGGTGTTATGTGTACACAGCACATTCTATGTATCATAAACATCCGCTCCACATATAATACATTCTACGTATCATAAACATCCGCTCCACACATATTTTCTTCGTCATCAAAACTAAACATCGCACCATATCGAATTTCATAATTTCATCAGAACTAGAGATAAGATTCTTAGACTTAAGATTTAGCTTACTTTGATAATAAAGTTCCTAAGACTTAGATTTTATCCGTTGATTCATTACCAGTTTGAACCCCTTACTAGAAACACGCGAATATTGTTCGGATTTGAATTAAGTTTTTCTTTAAAATCTTTTATAGTTAGTTAAAAGTTTAGATATCATTAATAAAGTGAATTTATCGTAATAAAGATTTATTATTTTAAAACCGTGTAATTTAGTGCGGATAATTGCCCACAACATTAAGTGAAATTTCAAAGGATAGAAGTTGCACTTAACATCATGTATTTCTGATCGGCCCGTTCGTTTTTCTCTGCTGGCTGTGCCGAACCAATCCGCTTCGTCCGTTCGTTTTTAATCAGCTAATCAGATGTCAAATGAAATGTTTTAAAGTAGCCATAACTAGCACAAAGGCTGAAACAGAACCAATCCGTTCCGTCCGCTCCGCACGCTTTTCCATTGTTCTTTTTGACATTCCGTCCGCTTGATTGTGGCTACCGTTCCGTTCGTCTTATGGAAAGTTTATGGAAATGTCAAATTTCCAACTTTTAAAAACGGACGGAACGGATTGGTTCTGTTTGAACCTCAACGTCCACACTAATCATGGTCATGGCCATTTCCATATGGCATGGGCCGCGTTTATGCCCAAGCTAATTTAACTGAGGCAAGTTGACAACCGCATAAACAGCAATTTTTTAAGCGCTGTTAGCTAACTTATTTCAGCTTTTTGATTTAGCTAAAATGTAACACAGTTCAATACTTTCAAAATGGATTGAATTTTGCTTATAAAAAGAATGAATGTATAAAGAATAGTGAGTGTGTTTAGTTAGTAGAACAATGTTACATTATAAGTCTGTTCCTGAACTCGAATGTGGGATCACGCGGGACAAAAATTTTCCCAATTTGTGTTTCTTTACTTTCTCATGCAAGAAAAAGCGGGGAAATTTTCACTTCCCCTCTTGCAGGAATTTGCAGGAAGTTTTCGGTCCGGCGATTTCTTGCAAGTTGTCAAAAGTTGTCAATTGACATTTTGTTTATGTGTGTGGGTATCTTAACAAGCGGCATACATATAGACAATCGACATTTATGTTATCTTCTTCTTGATTTGCAAGAAATTGCCCAAAACGTGTTTCTTTACTTTCTGAATTTTTGACAAAATTATCCCCACCATTCACTAAGTTTTTGCCAAACAAATTTTTACAGGAAAAGTACAGGAACAGACCTTATGTGACTAATGTAACACAAAGTCGTTCAGTTAAGGTTCTATGTAAAATATTTTTGACGTTTGTAGCACAAAAAGTCGTTCAGTTAGCAACGATGTTATGTCGTTTATGTAACATGAACCGAAGAAGCAATTTTGCTTCTCCGAATGCTGCATGATGACAGTTGAAAGCTGGTCATATTGAATTTGACATTTGTGGCATAAACCAACACATATCGTTCAGTTAAGTTTCGCTACATAATGCAACATTCTACCCTTCTCTTTTCTTTTGCCAGATTTTACATTATGTTGCATTACGCCACTAACTGAACACAGCCAGTTTAAAGTATAATTAAAGTTCTAACGAGTGAGTTTTATGTGCAAAAAAGAACAATGAAGGGTGCAGTTTGTGAATGTAGGAATAAATCGAAATTTGCACGAGAAAAATCGTTCTTCAGGTGAATGTGCTAAATACAATACTTTCTAAACACATATATTAGATATAGTATACATTAATAAATATGTGAATCACTGCGATAAATGGTCCAAATAATATAAATTTTGTTTGCATGAATTTCTTTGTTTACATTAAATAACCTAACGCAAAATTCAGGGGGATCAGCTGATTCGATTTCGGAGTAACCCCGTGTAAAAAGTTCACTTCTGGGGGCAATTTTATTTTAGATAACTCATAATTTTAACTCGCTCTTGCCCCTCCTCTATTGCACTCGGTTTTTACGCTAGTAGTGTACAAACAACTACCAAAGCGTGGGCACTCATACAAACCGAATTTCACTACGCTTTAATTCGGCGAGGGCCCTTCCTGTAGTGTTGTATTCGACTGGACGGACTATCACTGTATCGATACATCGTACTATGTTAGGGGAGGGGATTTCCTCCCTATGGATTTTTGCAAGCGAAAAGCGCTATGTTCGCTTTTTAATGCGCCCTTCTATGTTTTCATTCTAGAAGAGCTTCTTGTCCAGGGTTACTTTCAGATATTTGGTCCTGTTGCTAAGTTTGAGCCTGACATAATTTAGTGGGGGAGGAGTTAGGGGTGGAGTTTTATACCTCCTTGTGAAGAGGACTAATTCTGTTTTTTCGGAGTTAACGATGAGTCCGCGGGGGTAGCCCACTTCGAAAGAATTAGTAACGTCGCCTCCATAAAATAACATAGGACTTGAGGAAATTTTCCTTTTATGATTATAACAATGTCATCAGAGTACGCCAGTGGTGTGCCACTGCCGTGGTGTGCCACTGCCTCCATGCACGTTGTTTAACGATCCCTCTATGTCAAGGAAAGCTACTAATGTGTATTCTTTGACATGGAGTGATTTTTCTATGGTTGAAACCAATGAGTGAAGGGCAGTATCCGTGGGTCTACCCTTTGCATAGGCGTGCTGCGCGCCAGAGAGTTCCGAGGTAGGTATGGTATGCCTCATATATTTCGTTAGCCTTTCTATATTCTTCTATAATGACAGGCTTATTGACCTGAAGTATTTGGGCGTTGTATGGGAGGCTTTTCCTGCCTTGGGTATAAAGACCACTTTTACCTCTTTGCAGCTAGAGGGAATACTGTTGATTTGAAGGCACCCGGAAAACATGGTGTGCAACCATGATATGACTAAGTGCGCATTGCAGTTGTGCTGGCAGTGTGCCGTCAGGGCCTGGTGATTTATAGGGCTGGAAGATGATTGTAGCCCATTCTCGCTCTATTTATGATGGATTTGACCAGCCGTGGTGAGACTGAAGGATTTAAAGCGATGGTTGTCTCAGTCGTTGTACTACTCGGGAAGTGGGTGTCCATGAGTACTGTCAGAGATTCTCTGCTTGAGTCTGTCCAATCGCCGTTTTCTTTGCTTAAGTAAGTAACTAAGGCTTTCGATGGACTCTATAGGCGTGTTTCATTTTCCTGGTGTACCTACAATGAAACACGCCTTATATTACTACAAAAGGTAGCCCAGGAGCTACGCTTGGCCTTCCTTATTGCCATTTTGTATCTATTGAGCTTCGACTTATAGCTACTCCAGGAAGTTGCGCTGTTGCTCTGTCTAGTTGAAATAAGTTCCTTCCTGCTCTCTTTACGGAGTGTTTCAAGTTCTGGAGACCACCATGGGAGCTTGAAAGCCTCTTTAGAAGCTCTATCGACTCATACATTCGAATGGAATGTCCACCGCATCGTGTAAAACCGCCTTAACCAACGTATGGATCCGGTGAAAGCTCTAAAGAAAGTACATGTAATGGGAAATTTGATATCTCTATTTTTATTTGGTTTATGCTCTGATCAACTCGATTGCACTTTCTTTATAAACGTAGCCCAACTGATGTCTGACAGTCACGCCCTACACCCACAACAAACATCTTTCTTAAATGTAGAAATGTCATCGAAATAGTCCGAATGCCAGAAATGCATTTTTCACAAGTATCACATGATACAGTAGCTGCAATTTGTATACTTTGTGAAGTAGTGAATACATTTTTAGTAAATCCATGGAAGAAAAGCTAATAGTTGTGACAGGATTCGGTCCATTCGCTGGTCATGAGCAGGTTAATGCCAGCTGGGAGGCTGTCCAACTGCTTCCAGATAAGTTCAAGGCAAACGATACCTTATATAAAATCGAGAAGCAACTAGTCCCAGTGGTTTATGATGAGGTTGATAAAACCGTCGATGAAATATGGAACAAGGAACCTGAAGTATCTATTAAGGCAATTGTATAGCTACTAAAATCTTGTGTCATTTATTTCCAGCTGGTTGTCCATTGCGGTGTGCATGGAGGTGCATGCAGTGTCCATCTTGAAAAATTAGCATATAATAATAAATTTTGCCGTCCTGATTATCTTGGAAAGAAGTTATCATGTGCTACTGTTTGTCTTGAAAATAATGGCACTTGCTGCGAAAGTATTTGCACAACAATTGATGTTGATAAGATTGCTAGTTCTATCAACAATTTAGCGACTAGGGATGTGGTGCTTTGCTCAAAAGATGTTGGTGATTACCTATGTGGATACATTTATTTGAGATCATTAGATAAAAGCAGTGATCGATGCCTATTCATCCATGTGCCGCCTGTAAACAAGCCGTTTACGTCGAAGCAGACGAGTGAAATAATTTTTTTGGTTGTTAAAGAGTGCATTGCACAAATTTTACATAAAACAGAATGATTGGAAAATTCGGTTTTATTTTTTGAAAATTTAATTTTCGTTTGTACATGATACCGTGAAAAAAGTGATGTATTTTATGTAAAGATTAAAAAGTTTTATAAAACATAAATTTGAAACTTGGGAATTGTATAAATTTTGTGTAGAAGTGGACAGAGCGATTTTACAACGGTTATTAGGGTGTATAACACAATAAATTAGTGCTTTCAGTTTGCCTTTAAATACGCCTAATGTCGTCACTGGGACTATTAGGGCCACACCGATGCAAGTTCTGGAGGTTTGTCCTGGAGCGCGTTCAAAAACCTTACTATGGTTAACCATGGTTAACTATGGTAAATTTTTGTCGTTCAAAAACTCCTTGGTTAACTACAACATAACCACGAGCATAACTTTTTGTCGTTCAAAAACTCCCGTGGTAGGCTAGAACTTTCTGGTCTATGATCCTAGCTCGGATAAGTTTGTTAGTCACTTGGTGACATCATCCTTTTCTGAATCGGCAACCTTGTTTTCTCCTTCCTTGTGGGAAGTTTATCCATCCGAGCTATGCTTTTTCAGTAATTCCCAGATGTACATAAGTGCGATATATAATTCTTTTTCTGTGGCATCGGCCATCGAGAGGAACCGGTAGTGGACTCCCTTCAGTATTTATTTCCATTCTCAGTCCAAGTCACTCCGGTTATTTGGGTATGGGTTTTGGTACCTGCCGTACATGTCGAGTTTGTCTTGTCCTAGTACCAAGCGCCTTCGCTTCCTAGTGCGACAACTCTTGTGAGTCAACCAATGGGACTCTCCTGCTGTCTGGCTTCATGTGGCTTATGTTCACGTGGCTTGCGCGGAGGTATCATCATCTGGTTGTCTCTTCCAGGGACGAAGCAATACCGCTCAGTTTGTCTGCCTTTGTCTGTTTAGTATGGCCAAGTTAATGGGGAGACAATTGACTTACATTGATCCTGGTAACAGGTTGTATACTGCCTGCCAGTGCGGTAAGTTGGTCGTCCTTCCATTGGCACGGTCCCGAATGGATCCGCTGATTGAACAGACTTCCGGAATTTCAGTCATGTCATCGTCGTTACTGATCTGTCGTGGCTGCCAATCAGAGATTATTAACTCCAATGGAAGCTTCTAAATCCTTTTTTTTTCCTTTCTTCGTCGCAGCCATGCGGACTGATGCGTGCGGGGTTGAATGCGGAAATGTAGGGTCATTCGAGGCGGTTGGTGTCTGCCACCCTTCTCGGTTAACCTATATCTGGTAAGTGCTGTAATGTGAGGGCTGCTTGTCCTCTCCGCTGGTAACCATGTCCCGAGCCGCCCTAATAAGGCATCTCGCCGGCTTCACCGGTCAACTGACAGGGTGCCTTTAATCCGCTTAGGTTGCTAGATAGCTTCTCTGGCGGTGGTACACCTTGTTTTTCCTTGGTTTTCTGGGGCCAAGGTTTGAGTATCCGTTTGAATTGGGGCTGCCAGACCAGTTCCCCGAGGCACGGTCCCCTCATTTTCTTTTTAATCCCTGGGTCAGAGAAGACCTCCGCAGGCGAAGGTGCCTGCTGCAGTACCTTAGCCCTCAACTACTTCCATTTCTCTTCACTTTTTGTATCGGTTCTTCTTGAACATTTTAACCCATAGATCTCTTGCTAGCAGCAGCTTCTGAATTTGATTTTTTCCCCGTCAGGCTAGCTCGCTGTCTGGCTAACAGGCGTAACGCCTGGCACTGCGCGAGTCAGTACTGACCATGGAACTTCCCCCTTTGTTATTCATTTTTAGTATGGTCTGATGGACGCCTTGTCATTGAGTCTGCTCTCGTCTGGGTTCACAGGCGTGATATCGCCTGACCTTGCGACAGGCTTGGTGCCAAGGTTATTTGTAGTGTGTTTTCGGTGGGGTCTGGCTGCAAGTGGCTGATGTTCACTTGGCCAGATCGTTGGTTGCCTGGTGGCGTTTGAGTTTGTCCTCAAGTTCCATCAGATCCCGTTTAGTCGTAGTCCTTCTGTCGTCTCACCTGCCTGGTCTTGGCAGTGTTGCTGACCCGCAGTGGAGCGGCAGACCGGCTGCAAATATCTAACAGAGGCTAGCTCCTACTCTTCATAACTTCTTTTTTTGTACCGCATTATAAAAACTTCTCTTCCCTGGGGCGGACCATTCACATCTTTCGTTTATGTTATAATATATTTTCATTGCGTCCTTAATCAAAAAGTTTTTTTTCATCATTTAAACTTCTACGACGTTAGTTTGCATACAAAAAAAAAACAAAAAAAAAATTGTTTTAGCCTGAAGCTTATTTTTTATTTTTGTTAACACCTTGTTAACTGGAAATCTTTATGTTACCCATCTTCCACTTTTGCCTTTTGTTTACTCATCCCCATCCATACATACTAAAAATTTGTTCGTCACTTACCTTTTTCCCTCCGAAATACGTGTTCAATGAATTGCAATCACTACTCTTACTACTACACTTTTGCCTTCACCTTTCCATCAATTCTTTTTGACAGTCACCTCTGGTTCCTTTTTTTTCTCATTGTAATTTTTGTTCGTTCATTCCCCTTCACGGGACCCTCTTCAACCTACTTGAATGGATCAACTATGTTCAGAACATATTTTGTTGGCACTAGTCTTCATGAACTCTCGTCACATTTTCCCACTTCATAGAGAGCATCTCAGGGTCGTGGGTCGAGCCACACGTTTTTGGCCAAACCAATTATGCTGCCACAACACGAATCTTCTCTTCCTTTACGGGGTCCATCGGTCAGGCCGATCTTCACCTAACACTCACTAGTATCTTCACGAGCGAACTCAAAGAAGCTGTCGCAACAAGGCGCGATAACCTTTTTTTCAACTCCTATCGTGGGGTTATATTTCCTCAGGGACAACGATTTTTGGTTGTCGAATTCAAATTTGGACCTAAGCTGCTCCTATCTTTTAACTTCCCTTCCACCACTCTTAACCGATTTCAATTAGCTTGTATACTCATTGAAACATGTGTTGATGTGGCGGGTTACCCTACAGTACCCTTCCTGAGCAAGGCGCTACACTCAAACGATTCTTGTTCGATGATTCCTAGTGGGATCCTCTTGCGCTCAGTATGGGCTAAAATTACCTATACCCTTTCTCTTGTTTTGATAAACAGCATAATGTTCTTTTCTCTTTTTTTTGTTATGTCCAATTCATTTCGATTCCTTTCAGGGCGGTTTGGGCCACTTTGCTACCCCGCCGGGGACCCAAACCCCACCGCAACGCAAAGCGTGACCATGATCACTGGCCATCTCTTTTTTTGACCATTCTTTCATTACCACTGCACATGTAACCCCTGCCGGCTTGCTCAGTCGGTAGAGCATGAGACGCATAAATCTCAGGGTCGTGGGTCGAGCCACATGTTGTTTTGGCCACCAGCCTTCTAACATCCAATAATCTTTTTGCCCGGTTAGCTCAGTCGGTAGAACCTGGGCCTCTTAATCTCGGGCTCATGGGCCGATCCTTTTGTCTTCCCTTCCCACTGCTTTGTTTATTAGTTGATCTTTCACAAAATTAATTCGCACAAACGGTGATATATAGTCAACTATCCTTTTTAATTGAATTTCTCCACAACTCAATGTCCGCAAAACGTCGTCACGACTAAAGGCCTCCCCGTCTTTCGGCTCCCCTTTCCTTTCTCTTCGTTCGGTCTAGAGTATCCGCGTTGTAACGGTCGGCATGCCCGATAGATCAATTTCCGTTCAATAAACCCCCCAGCGCTAGTCGTTCCCACACTAAGTGTAGTGGAGACACCTGAGTTTTCTCGGCGATACCCCTCCTCCCGGACCATACGTCCAGCTACCCTCTTGTACTTAGTGACCACTTCCCCTCAATTCTTTTTGTAATATGCTTTTTGTCAGGCCCTTGGTGGCAATGTACTTCCTCCTTCTTTCTAGACAGTTACAAATAAAAACACCTCATTGACAGTTTTTTTAATGTTAACAACGAACAAATCAAAGTGGGATTTGTGAAATTATTGCAAATAAATAATTAATGGACACTTACAGAATAATTCAAGCAAATAGCGGAGACTAATTAATATGAATGGAGAAAAATTATTAATTTTTATTTAATTCGCAGTTAACCACTGTGCATTCAAAAACCTCTATGGTTAAACATAAACCTTCGTGGTTAAGTGAAGTGATGTAGCATAACCACAGCTTACCTCGTGGTTTACTATAGTATTTCGCGGTATTTGGGCAATAGAATCACCTGTTATAAAACATAAGCATAATAGAGAAATAGGGCCTTTTCGTAAACGCATACGTATGCTTTACAACAATGCAATGAGTTTGTAAACGCAGTTGATCCAAAGTCATTCGTTCGGAAACGTACAAGATTCAAGTTTGTTGTGCAACAGTCAATGCAACAGCGCAGCCAATTTCGAATGCATGCAAACGTATGCGAAAAGAATTTTGCGCTGCTTTGTAGCCGATGCGTTGTTGCTCAGTTGCTCTGTTGCTTTGACGTTCACGAAAAGGCCCATACTAACAATATTGCAAAGTATTTATAAGAATAGAGTTAGGCCCTCCGAATACAAATCGACTGATTTGCAATGCCAGCTGCACCCGCAACTGCTTCGTGATCTTGCCGTGTACGGAAGTGGGAATCCGTTCAAGAGTTGACAGAGACGAGACTGATTTGAAAATAGGGTAAATCTACAGTATACCAACCAGTACCCACCTCCGATTTTTTTGAAATTTTTTTTTGTTTATGTATTTTGGCCCGTAGAATTAACTGTCGTAAATTAACTGTCGCTCGCTTACCGTTGCACAATTGCACCTTTTGTTTTACAATATATACGATTTTTTGCAATTTCGCGTTCAAAACCAGTGCTAGTTTCACGATTTTGCTGATTCCTTGCGCATGTATACCAATGCTAAGTTTCGCCTGGGGAGTTCCTAATTTTAGAAAAACAAACAGAATATTTTAAATTACGGCTGGCTTTACTATTTTTTTCACTATTTCCTTGAAAAAAGCCACAAAAAAATCATTCATATTAAAATGTAGCATAAATGTAATGAAATATTATAATGCACTTACTGTTTTCCTTTTTTTTATTTGCATATATACATTTTTTAAATGATACATTTTTTTAAAAAATTACAAAAAAATTTTAAATTAAGCTACTAATTGAATCCTACTTCAATTTTGTTATTTTAACACAATTACAAATAGCTTTATACGTTATAACCGTTATAACTGTAATTTCATAAGTTTTCTCAGTAAAGTTGAAAACCTTACAACATGTTTAAGTTTTCTGTGAAAAGTGTTTAAAGTTATTGCAAGTGATATTGTAAATTGAAAATAATAAAAGTGAAATAAATAATAATTTAAAGGTAATAGTAGATAAATTATAATTGCGATTTTTAAAATTTAAATATAAAAAAAATATTTTTTTTCCCTCCATTTAGAGTAATCAACGTAATAATAAAATGAAATTACACGAATTTTTGGCGTTAATTAATAATAGAGAGTAATTAATTGAATTTTTAATAAATTTCAAAGTAACAAATGATGTATTAAAATGCCCCAAATGTGGCCATCTTATAAATTTAAATTTAAGTACCCTAATTTTTTAATGTACTTTTGAATACATATTATGCTAAAAATGCACATAAGAGAAAAGAATTCGCAAAATGTGCACGTTTACGCAAACATGCAAGAAAAATACATGGTTTGACAAAAGTATATTACCAATAGCCAAAGTATGTATGTTCGTTACATATTTCGTTATGATAAAGCCGTCACGACATCATTTTTTAAAAAGAGAGCTGCATTTAAATGATAATACTATAGTGGATTGGCAGAGCTTTTGTCGCGAGGTAATTTAATATTTTTTTTCATTACTATTTTTATGTATTTTTGATAACTTGTAATTATATTTAATAATCATTCTAATTAGATATGCATTTATTGGGTTGAGTCCCAATTTCCAAAAATTGGCGGGGAAGGAGTAATAGTAGAAATTGATGAAGCCAAAATTGGGAAAAGAAAGTGTTGGCAACCGACATCGATACATAGTTGGCAACACTAAAACAGATATAATCAAAAACTGTCAAGAAGAAGAAGCCTTCAGCTTCAACTTCAGCACTGCAAAGCAGTCTGGGTTTTTACTCATTAATTAATTGTCGTGTGTCACGGTTTCTGTATTTATTTATTATATTTAATAAAGGTTTAGTAACCATAATTGTTGTATATTTTCTTGTGGATTACACAGATCCAACAGTGGTGACGAGGGCGGGATACATTAGTACCCAATAAATTAAGAATTGCGTGCCGCCGTTTTCTTATGAAATTCGCCTCCATAGACGCAGCTGATGAAAAATTTTTTTCAATAAACAAGTAAAACAAAATTGAGACCAGTGGGCATAATAAAAATTCGTCAGGCCGGCTAAATTAATGCAATTGTTCGATCTTGGAAGAGGTTCCTAAAATTATAAATATGAGCAAATAATAAAATACATTTTCAAACATACTTACCTCAAAATAGTTCGAATATTCCACTAGTTAAAAGTAAACAAATCTCCAGCTGCAGCCATCCTATAACGAAAAATAATTAACCACAAAGAAATAGTTCCCATAAAATAAAATACGAACCTGACAACACCAAGAAAAGCATAACCCAACGCTCCACCTCCGCATAAAATTGCAGCTCCCATGAAAACCTTAAAATACATAACAAATTAAAATAAAATTCACTAAAATCAAATATCAAGATACTTACCTCACAGCTGATAGTAGAAATGTCAGTCTCCAACTTGACACCATTACATAAACAGTCAAACAACACAAACACACATAGGAAACACGATCCACAACAAGTTCTGAAGCTCCCCACCAAGCTCCGCTAAGGAAACACGATCCACAACAAGTTCTAAAGCTCCCCACCAGGTCCCACTGACGCATTACAGTGGAGCAAATAAATACCGGAGCGCGTTGCCCAAAAGCTTCAGATCACTCTTGATCTTCTATACGCTCATGAGGTAGAAGTCTAGCGATCTCAACTTGGTCACATTAGACGTTTCTGAGCTAATGTGAATTTCTTATTATATTAGCCGCATTGAGCTAATATAAATTCTTGGTTACATTAGTTGCCCTGAGGCTAATGTAAATAGCTATCATCAAATCTATCGATCTCAATTTGGTCACATTAGACGTTTCTGAGCTAATGTGAATTTCTTATTATATTAGCCGCATTGAGCTAATATAAATTCTTGGTTGCATTAGTTGCCCTGAGGCTAATGCAAATATCAAATAAATTAATAAATCAATTTAAATTCCAGCAAGGTTCCGCACCACAGTCAGGGATATCTACAGTCACGACCATCCAAGTTCAAAGGAATATCAACTATACAGGGAGAAAGCTTTTGCAACAACCAAAGGTTCCACAGACACGACTGTCCGCAATTAGAAGAGCAGAGTTAAAGTTTGTAAATTTAAAATCGAAAGATTGAATTGTATTAATAATTTTAGTTAGTAAGTTTAATTGAAGAAGATTATAATAAATTGTTAAATATTGAATTATCAATGCAGTCTTTTTCTCTAACGTCTCATTCATTCACTGAGTTTTTATAAAGAGGCTATCGAAGCCCTAAACATTTTGGTCCTTCGAGCCGGATATAGTCAAGATTCCGGTATAATAAATATACTCAGTGATTTTGATGTGACTTAGAGAACTGCCTGCATCGTCAAGGTCTTAATCAGAGTTTATTGTCGAACTATCGCTGAATCCAATCATGGATAAACTTATAAAAAAGCAAGAATTATTAGTCGAGGATCTACAAAACTCCCTCAGAAATTACGGAAAGGACTCGAAAACACGGAAGACGACCCAGTATCTTAAAAGGCGTCTTGTTCGGGTGAATTCGTTGTGGGAACAAATTTCAATTAATCATTCTACCTTGTTAGATGCGGCTGCAGAGGAAAAACCCATCGAAGCCGTAGCTGACTATGTATCAGGACCAACCTTCATGGAAACAGAGGAAGTCTACCTGCTTCACGTGGGTGAATTGGAAGACCTGATATCATCAGCAGAAGCTTCGAGAAACAACCCTCCTATACAAAATTGTGGTCCATCGGGTTCCCCTGGATCAAACGCAAATATTGATCCAGGAGAAAATACTTCGCTAAAACTCCCTCGTATTTCACTACCAAGTTTTTCCGGAAACTATGCCGAGTGGACGTCATTCCACGATCTTTTTGTAGCCCTCATACATAATAAGAGAAACTTGTCTAATGCCGAAAAACTACATTACTTGAAGGCAAGTACTCACGGTGAGGCTGCGCGACTCATTCAAGGCTTCGCAATCACCGACCTCAATTATGAGACAGCTTGGAATATTTTGAAGGAACGGTTTGACAATAAAAGAATGTTAGTACACGTTCAACTCGATAAATTGTTTAACCAGGCCCAAGCTAGCGAAAACGCCGATTCAGTTAAAAAATTACTCGACACTACCACGGAAAGTGTCCAAAATCTACAAAATCTAGATATACAAGATATCTTTGATCTAATGTTAATTTATATCGTGACTAGGAAATTGCCTAGAGACTCCTTGCAGCTCTGGGAGCAACAAATCGCCAGCGATAATAAGCTACCTTCTTTCGACACTCTAAAGCAATTCCTAGAAACTCGCTTTCGTACACTGGAGGCTATCGATTCAACCAAATCAAAACCAACTAGAAGCATCCAGCAAAGCAAATCTATCTCTAGAATTCAGTCATTCGTCGTTAATCAGACTTCTACATGTGCGCATTGCGGAAAGGATCATTCATTAAGGAATTGTCCACAGTTCACCGCGCTTCCCTACACCGAAAAGGACAACATCGTACGAAGCAATGGTCTGTGCATCAATTGCCTAGGACGCGGGCATCGCTCATCAACCTGTTCTAGTAACCACACCTGCATCCATTGCAAGAAAAGACACCATTCGCTTCTACATGTTAATCCCACCATATCTCCAAATCTCACAAACTCTGAGGCAAGCTCGAACCATACGAATCGCCATTCACTTGATTGTACTACTCAAACTGCTACACCGCAAGGCCAGATAAACGCGCTGCATTCTTCATCACATAAAGAAGTCCTTCTCTACACAGCCCTCATAACATTGCAAGGAACGCATGGTATACATAGAACCTTCAGAGCACTCCTTGACCCCGGATCACAGTCGTCATTCATAACTGAATACGCCGTTCAAACATTAGCGTTGCCCAAAAGGCGTATCACCGCACCAATATTCGGAGTAGGACAAGTCGAAGTCGGAACAGCTCAGACCATGGTGGAAACAGTTCTAGTGGTTCCATCACACAACTTTACGATGGATGTGACAGCGGTAGTGTTCAAGAATTTAACCAATCCATTGCCATCTCAACCTATCACGTCAACCCAGTGGAATCATGTACAAGGGCTCAAGCTGGCTGATCCTACATTTAATCTTCCAGGCCGCATCGACGTCATTCTTGGTGCAGATATTTATGGATCACTCCTCCTACCCGACATCCGCAGAGGTCTGAAAGGTCAACCTACCGCGCAAAATACGATCCTTGGCTGGATATTAAGTGGAGAAGCATCTAAAGAAGACAGCAACTCGACCCCGATCAACTCTTTTACATCAATATTGTCTTTAACCAGTTTCAGTCAACAAACCCAGAAATTTCAACGTGTTGAAGAAGTCCCCAGAACAGCAGAACTCAGACGTGAACAACAGGGCATTCCACTCACGGACAGTCCGTCCAACATCAGAAATCGGCTAACGTCTACACACAAGCCAGGATTTAGTCAGCAATTAGTTCGCCAGAAGCATATCGAGGCTGCTCCTGTTCATCCTCAATCAAAACTCTACTCAACACCAAAGAATAGTCCCACGCAGAATTCAACGCCCACAACGGAAACCAGTGCAAAGAATCCGCTCCGTAAGCCAAAACCTATTCGTACACCTCTCAGTAGCGGAATCCTAAGAAAGCCAAAGTATTTGCCAGATTTAGTGTCACCAGTGGTCAGCAAAGTTTCGTCTAGTACTAAACCCCCCGGCAACAGCATCAACAACAGCAGCAGTAAGGTTGTCAGCAGGAACTTCGCCACTACTAAAGGAACTCCGAAAGCCTCTCCGATTCTGAAGAGACCCTCATCACATCGCAGTCTCAACTCCGTAGCAGTTTCTCGCAGAAGGCTAGGCCCTTTGCAATCAAAAAACTCTCCTGCCGCAGGGCAGCCATTCACATCTGGACATCAGTCGCCGCTGAAATCTTCTACATCGGTATCAAGACTGGATGAAATCAGCTTAAAGACGAAGGTAAGAACAAACGGATCCAAAGATAAATTGAACCAAAATTGTAAATCGTCCAAACATAAATCCGATCGGGGCTCGAAGAAGCGTATTTCGGACAAGGTCTTGGATTCTATTGCAGTACGAAAACCTAGGAAGAAAAACGCTCTAATCGACCAACGAGATGTAACTTGTCACCCAGCGGCTGAAAAGAATTTAACCGAGATTAACCTTTATCCACAAAGAGATGCAACGAAGCAGCAGCAGCAACAGTCTATGATGCAAGAACTACAAACCCATTCAGAACGATTAACACTAGTAAATATGTCCCTTGAAGCCCATATCGTTGAATTATCAAAATCCCATTCAGAGATGTCACAACTACGCGACAATCCCCTTTTTCCGGCCAATGAGGAACACCAACAGGACTCTCAACGGCTGCATAGCTCAGCATCAGCATCAAAAACGTTTCCAAATAATCATGAAGCTGATGGAACTCCAGGCGTTACTCCGGATTGGAATAAACATTCATCAAATATTGAAATATCTGTCGCCTGTCTGCAGGACAAATCGATTGAAAAACCCCACTATTCGACAACCCGTCAAGGACCGGCCGATCTCCAATCGCAACTTACTGAACTTCACTCAGACAATAAACGTCTTTTAGAGAAGAAAGATGTACATTTTCAATCATTATGTCGTCAAACTGAGAAACTCGAAGACTCTCGCCCTCAAATAGGTACACTACAAGAGTTACCATTTCGAAAATCTAGCCAATCTATCGATACTGGAACAACGAAACGTGAACGGAAACTTTCAAATATACTAAAAAATGCGCCAGAAGAATTGAACTCAGAACTAAATGAACTCCGCCAAGCCTTAGAGAAATCGACCCATGAAATCGCAAGACTCCGTGAACGAACTATCTTTCTAAACTCGACCACTGATGCCGTTAATAACGACCGGAAGCAGAACGACTCTCAGCTTGTACAAGCCAAGCTGCACTCAGTAGCCAAACGTGCACTCAGTAGCCAACCACCGCCCGATGTAATAGTGGAACCCGCCTTATGGGAGAAAATTAAGGCCCTTCCACTACCATGGACAAAAATTATGAACGCCAAAACATCCTATCGCACCCAGTTCGAAGGGAAAATCTTACGATTCACCCTAAACAAGGACCGAACGTGCCGGGTGGTACTTCACCCCCCAGGGAAACCCCTCCAGCAAGGGCACTCCACTAATGGACTACAAAGGAAGAAAAACCACAACAAACCCAAGAACTAATCATCAAACCTGAAATGAATAAATTCGAATTTGGTGCTTATAAAATAAAATTCGATCAAGTGCAGCAAATCGTGTGTTTTATTAATAAAATCAAAACAATATACATATTTCAGATATCAAATCAAAAAACCAAAGGTCCATCTGTTGAAGCGAACGCTTCAAGGCCCCGGAGGATGTTCGATCTTGGAAGAGGTTCCTAAAATTATAAATATGAGCAAATAATAAAATACATTTTCAAACATACTTACCTCAAAATAGTTCGAATATTCCACTAGTTAAAAGTAAACAAATCTCCAGCTGCAGCCATCCTATAACGAAAAATAATTAACCACAAAGAAATAGTTCCCATAAAATAAAATACGAACCTGACAACACCAAGAAAAGCATAACCCAACGCTCCACCTCCGCATAAAATTGCAGCTCCCATGAAAACCTTAAAATACATAACAAATTAAAATAAAATTCACTAAAATCAAATATCAAGATACTTACCTCACAGCTGATAGTAGAAATGTCAGTCTCCAACTTGACACCATTACATAAACAGTCAAACAACACAAACACACATAGGAAACACGATCCACAACAAGTTCTGAAGCTCCCCACCAAGCTCCGCTAAGGAAACACGATCCACAACAAGTTCTAAAGCTCCCCACCAGGTCCCACTGACGCATTACAGTGGAGCAAATAAATACCGGAGCGCGTTGCCCAAAAGCTTCAGATCACTCTTGATCTTCTATACGCTCATGAGGTAGAAGTCTAGCGATCTCAACTTGGTCACATTAGACGTTTCTGAGCTAATGTGAATTTCTTATTATATTAGCCGCATTGAGCTAATATAAATTCTTGGTTACATTAGTTGCCCTGAGGCTAATGTAAATAGCTATCATCAAATCTATCGATCTCAATTTGGTCACATTAGACGTTTCTGAGCTAATGTGAATTTCTTATTATATTAGCCGCATTGAGCTAATATAAATTCTTGGTTGCATTAGTTGCCCTGAGGCTAATGCAAATATCAAATAAATTAATAAATCAATTTAAATTCCAGCAAGGTTCCGCACCACAGTCAGGGATATCTACAGTCACGACCATCCAAGTTCAAAGGAATATCAACTATACAGGGAGAAAGCTTTTGCAACAACCAAAGGTTCCACAGACACGACTGTCCGCAATTAGAAGAGCAGAGTTAAAGTTTGTAAATTTAAAATCGAAAGATTGAATTGTATTAATAATTTTAGTTAGTAAGTTTAATTGAAGAAGATTATAATAAATTGTTAAATATTGAATTATCAATGCAGTCTTTTTCTCTAACGTCTCATTCATTCACTGAGTTTTTATAAAGAGGCTATCGAAGCCCTAAACAGCAATTGTATGCCGAGTATTATTAAAACAAACGAAAAATTGCTTGGTAAAAGAATGCCATAGATGTGTGCGTAACTCAACAAAATTTTAATACGTATTTGACTAACTCTATGAACAAGTGTGTGTGTGAAAAAAAATATGGAGGAATTAAATACAAGCCTTTTTCACTTTATAAAAAGCCAACAGGAGTCTCAGCAGGAATTCCTGAAGCAGTTAGCAACAACATTGAGTGGTAGTAATAGGGTCCCCATTCCTAACGCTCCATCGGTTGCACCCACAGATATGGAAACCCGCATGGAGAGTTTAGGCCAAAGTATTTCAGAGTTCGAGTTCTCGCCTGAAAATATTATCACATTTGAGACATGGTATTCACGCTATGAAAGCGTTTTCACCGAAGATGCAGTCAATCTCTCCGATGAAGCAAAAACTCGATTACTACTCAGGAAGCTGAGCACACGATGTCACCAACTCTATACTAACTCAATCCTGCCACGAACCCCCCGAGACATATCTTTCAACGACACAGTGGGCGTCTGAAAATTAATTTTGGGCGACAGGAATCCTTGTTTAGTTTGCGATACAGATGTTTACAATTGTTAAAAACAGAGCTACAAGATTTCAATGAGTATGCCGCGAACGTAAACAAATCCTGTGAAGAATTTAAGTTGGTAGAGCTGACACCAGACCAGTTTAAGTGCCTTATGTTTATATGTGGATTACAGTAGCACCAGTACGCTGACATCCGAACAAAACTGCTTTCCGCCATAGATGGACCAACTGCAGCCAGCATCACTCTCCAGAGTCTAGTTACTGAATGTCATCGTATTTCCAGACTAAAGAGTGATACCGCCCTCATAGAAACAAATAATGTCAACGCTGTCCAACACAATCATCGTCCGGCATTGAGAGGTAATCAAGCAACTAATACTAAACAACAGCATCACAAACAAAGGCATCACAAGCAGCAGCAAAACCCAACGGAACAGAAGAGCGTTAATAAAAAGGTAACGCCTAAAACCCCTTGTTGGTTTTGTGGGGAGAGGCACTACTCTCGGGATTGTGCTTACAAAGGTCACGTATGTCGCAATTGCAACCAAAAGGACCACAAAGATGGGTATTGCTACAAATCAAAGGATAAGAAATCATCGTCCACGTACGCGAACGTCATCACGCGCGTAAACCAGTTACATGCGAAGGACAGGCGGAAGTATATCAAGATACTCATCAACAACTTAGAGTGTGAACTACAAATTGACACCGGATCGGACATCACATTAATTAGTGAAGAGACCTGGAGAAAGATTGGCAAACCAAAATGTCAGCCAAGCGCCCAGTCAGTCCGAAACGGTTCAGGCGATCCTCTTGAAATCATTTCAGAATTTCAGTGTACCGTCAAGTTTGACCAGAGATCATTCAGGAGCACTTGCTATATGACACCATTTAAGGATCTGAACCTTGTTGGTATCGATTGGATGGATGAACTTGATCTTTGGGAAACACCCATCAGCTCGATCTGCAAAGCAGTAACAACAGCAGTGGCTCCAGCCGCGAGTCAACGTATCGTCGACAGCATCATATCGCGATTCCCAGATGTTTTTCGTGACACTCCAGGCATGTGCACGAAATTCAAAGTCGAACTCCGAGTAAAGCCCGAATCTCAACCAGTGTTCCGGCCCAAACGACCAGTGGCATTTGCAGTAGTGGCTGAAATAGACAAGGAGCTCGACCGACTCCAAGAACTAGGCATCATTTACCCAGTTGAGTATTCAAAGTGGGCTGCACCCATCGTTGCAGTACGCAAAACAAATGGCTCAACACGCATATGCGCCGATTTCTCAACTGGACTCAACAACGTTTTTGAGATCCAACCACACCAGATACCAACCAGAGAGGTGCCACCAGCCGATCCTGGAATTATGTCAACAACCGCCGATATTAGTAAAAATACCGAGCCAACTCCAGTCTACAGACCAGCTAAACGAGCGCATAAAACACCAGCTTACTTGAGGGACTACGAGCTCTTTTAGGGGGGAGATGTTGGCAACTGACATCGATGCATAGTTGGCAACACTAAAACAGATATAATCAAAAACTGTCAATTTCAATTCAATTAATTTATTCGACTTTATACACAATTACAAAGGTAACTTAAAAGTATTGGTTATAAAGGTTTTAATGGACATTATAGCTTAGTCTATTTGCCTGTGTTTATACAATTCAAACGCTACTTAAAGCTATGCAATGATTTTCATTTCTTTATTCGACACTCTTGCGACCGGAGTGTTTTATATTCTGTATTGCTCCTCTACACATGTAGGGAAAATCTTAGCCTAACTTAAATCTAAAATACTATACTAGAGGAGCACTTCAGCTTGTACATCAGAGGCTTACAGTGCTCTATCACAAATGCTATAATGGTATTCCATGACAGTATTTTATTTACATATTGATAGATGTTTCTTTTTATCAGAAGATTAGATTTAATCGTATCGAAAAATTATAACGTCAGAAATTTTCATTAATTTAGAATCGGTATGATTTCACTATTCATAATTC
Organism: Thereva unica; assembly: GCA_949987705.1. NCBI lineage: Eukaryota > Metazoa > Arthropoda > Insecta > Diptera > Therevidae > Thereva > Thereva unica. The sequence goes on along the minus strand of OX465285.1, from coordinate 63,814,487 downwards.
ATATAAGAGCTCTCTTTTATGGAGCAAGATAAATACATTTTATAGTTTATTTATATTTATATTCAAATTCTTAGTCAGAATGATTTCACAATTCATATAAATAGCTCTCTTTTATGGAGCGGTATAAAATTCATTATACATAATAATTCGTTAATATACATAATATAGCTTAATTCATATTTCAGTTTAACGAGTTCATAGGATCAGAAAGAATTCATGAATTTTGTAAACATTTCATTTCAAAAACTGTCAAGAAGAAGAAACCTTCAGCTTCAACTTCAGCACTGCAAAGCAGTCTGGGTTTTTACTCTTTAATCAATTGTCGTATGTCACGGTTTCTATATAAGAGACAATTATTAATAAAGGTTTAGTAACCATAATTGTTGTATATTTTCTTGTGGATCACACAGATCCAACAGAAAGTATAACCGAGGGCGCGTGGAGGATGGTAAATGGAATTTTGGGGGAATCGGACGGGGAAGCCTTCCTGTCCCTAATTGAACAACCGAAACTTTGATAGAAATAATAAAACAGTTCATTCTTCCTGGAACTACTATAATTTCAGATATGTGGAGGGCGTACAACACATTAGAGAGAGAAGGTTTTACACATTTCACTGTAAACCACTCTCAAAATTTTGTTGACCCCGAAACAGGTAAGTTTTAAATAATATTAATTTAATTAAGCAGCGGTCGGGGAACCGGCGTAAATTACCCCAAATGGGGTAAAAATGAAATTTTTGGGGGTAAAAATGGAACTTTTGTGAGTAAAAAGTATATATTTTTAATTCCTATTTTATAAACCTGTTAGTATTTTTTTCTACCTAAACAATTTAGCGACATATGCAGGCCACGCCATCTCACTCCCCACCACTAGAGTGTCTTCGAGTTATATCTTTCCGCAGTAAAGCACAGCCCCGGCTACCTGCTCAGACTAATCAGAGAGCGAGTTTTTACTAGTTAGATGCTGACAAGACCACCATTTTATCATTAAACAAAGAATTGCAAATAAAGAATATTAATATCATTTCAGCGAGAGAAATAGTGTCAGCGTTTGGATTAAAGCTGCAATATTGGAGACAGAAAGTAGAACAGAACAAGATAGCTTCTTTTTCAAGGTTACCTTTGTTTTTGGAAGATTGCGAAAATATTACTTTTGCTGACATCAAGGATACAATTGTAAGACATCTTATTAAACTCAGAAAGCGGTTTTCAGATTACTTTCCAGATCTTGATATACGTACTGTCAGTTGGATCTTTTTAAATCTGAAATTGCTATGATACCAGAGGAACCTTCAGGTTTGGCAGAAGTAATTCTTGAACTTCGATCTAATACTGAAGCACGTATTCAATTTGAGAGTAAACCAAATCTGTCGTCTTTTTGGATGTCAAAAGCTGCAAAGGCTTTCAAAATTGCACATGAAGAGACGGTTAAAAAATTGCTGCCCATTAGGCTTTTCCAATCTAATGAACATAAAAACGAAGAACAGAAATCGATTTAACGCCGAAGACTGTATTCAAATCGCTCTTACATTAAAAAGTCCCAATTTTGATGCGATTGTATCGAACATGAAACAACATCATTTTTCCAAAACGTGAAGGAAGAATGTTTTCAATTATTCTTTTTTTTTTCTAATTTTTTCAATTCTAATTTTTGTTTGTACCACCATTATTATTATTATTATAATTTGTTACAGTACCCCAAATTGTCAACCCTCAATTGTAGCCCGATGGATTTCAATTTGTTATACATAATATTACTTATATTACTATTATTACCGTTATGTATTACTAGGTATTACATTGATAAATTGAATAAATGATGTTTAAATTTTTAGTTATTGTTTTCTTTTCAAAATTATCATGGGGGGCTATAATATGAAAGATGCTAAAAAAAGGCGATTTCGTTGCTCTTCGCTATGGGGTAATATTAACTTACACAAAAATATTTTGGGGTAATGATTAAAAAAGTTCCCCGACCGCTGAATTAAAGTATTTAATATATAAAATAATAGTAATACTAAAAATTTAATCATATATATTTCTAATTATAGGCGCCCATACACAAAATATAGAACGGCTTTGGCGTGAAGTTCGTGCGAACATCTCAAGGTTTGGGACAAGGGATGCCCATTTGAAAGGATATTTGCATGAATTTATACATATTTAAAAGGTAATTTAATGCAAATAAAAGCATTACCAAATTTTTTAATTTAATTAGTGAATTATATGGATATAAAATAGTAAAACTCCCCAAATTATAAAAAAACGTCCTTTTCAGGGCAACCAATCGAAAAGAAAATTTTAAAGGGGGGTATGGGGGGGATGGGGGGCATAGCCCCCATTCCATAGTAAGCGTACTTAATTTTTTTATTGCACCTTTTACAGTAGAACCTCTGTAAGTCGAACCTCGATAAGTCGAAAACCTCAACATCTCGAAAATATGTTTTGTTCCCTTCCTTTCAAGCCCCAACACCTCCATTACTCGAAATCTAAATACTCTATAAGTCGAACTAATCTGTGAGTCCCTTCAAGCCATTTCAGTACATGTTTCCCCTCTATAACTCGAAAAAATAAATTGGACCTCTGTATCTCAAACATAGCAAGGTTTGATTTTACAACCTTTATAACTCGATAATTTGAAACTAATTACCTCTATAGCTCGAAGATAAACAAAGTAAGTTGCCGAAGACAATGTTCGTTATTGGCCAAGACCTAGATTTCGTTTGAACTTTAGTGGGCCTAGATTTCATTTGAAGTTTAGTGAAGCAAGTGATCAGAATTAGTTTGTTTCTAGTTGTACCGCAACAACATACTGTTTAAAATGAGTGCTGTGAAACGTAAGCTGAAAACTTTGAGCTTCGCTGAAAAGTTAGAAGTACTCGAAGCCTTGAAGAGCTGCCAAAAGAAGAAAGATGTTGCTGAACAATTTGGCCTACCAATGAGTACTCTGTCAACAATAATAAAAAACCAATCAGACATCAGGAAAAAAATTGAAAACGGTCAAAATTTGTTTTGCAAAAGACAAAGAATTGCAGAATTTCCCGCCTTGGAGGAGTGCATACTTAAATGGTTTAAGCAGTGTCGGAACCAAAATATCAGTGTTAGTGGACCACTGTTACAAGAAAAAGCCGAAACGTACTCTAAATCATTGCGACTGACTAATTTTAGAGCCAGTAATGGATGGCTAGAAAAGTTCAAAAGAAGACATGAACTTGTTTTCAAGAAAGTTTGTGGGGAAAGTGCAAGTGTCAACAATGAAATCTGTGACAAATGGAAAAGTGAATTGCTAGGCTTGTTGCATGGATATGAACCTGACAATATTTTCAATGCTGACGAAACTGGACTATTTTTTAAATGTCTTCCTGATAAGACTCTAACTTTTAAAAATGATAAATGCCATGGCGGGAAGCATAGCAAAGAACGTTTGACTATTTTGCTCGCAGCCAACATGTCGGGCACAGAAAAACTGTCACCATTAGTTATCGTGAAAGCTAAAAAACCTCGTTGTTTTTCAAGATGTAAATCGCTACCTTTGAAATATGACGCAAATACAAAAGCATGGATGACTACCGAAATTTTCAAAAACTGGCTCATAAATATTGATAAGAAAATGGCTAAAGAAAAGAGAAAAATTGTATTATTCATAGATAATTGTACGGCACATAATAATATTCCACGAATGAAAGCAGTTACAGTCCAATATCTGCCCGCCAATACCACATCAAAACTGCAGCCTCTGGATCAAGGCATCATTAAAAACTTCAAGTCATTATACCGAAAAGAAGTAGTCAAGAACATGTTGGATAATATGGAAAAAGAAAAGAGTTTTACTATAGACGTATTGCAAGCCATGAGAATGGCTGACAAAGCTTGGCGAAATGTAACTGCGATTACTATAAAAAACTGTTTTGTACACTGTGGTTTTCCATTGTCGCCAACAGAAGAAGCTGCAGTCGAAGATATTTCTCTTCAGCCTCCTGCAGAATGGAGTACAGTGTTATCTGAGACAGGAATATGTTTTGAGGACTTCGTTACGTGCGATGATGGAGTTATCACTGCTGGAACATTATCTGATGACGAAATTGTCGATTCAGTTGCTGAAAACACCGAAACTAATGATTTAGATGACCTAGAAGACTCGAGTAATGCACCATGCGCTCCATGGGTTTCCGTAAAAGAGGCAAGAACAGCATTAAATAGTTTACGAAATTTTATAGAGCAAACCAGCAACTCCGAAGAAAAAGAATTTTCTGCTCTTTATACCTTAGATCAGGGGTAGGCAACGCGGCGCCCCCGATCGATTTTTAATGCGCCCTGGCTGGACTAATGTAGTCAGTTGAGTTTAGGATTGTGCATAGATTAGCAGTTTGCTAACCTTGAGCGTATCTAATAACACGCACGTATTTTTTATTAGTGTGTGATCGTATTTGAATAAACCACGCGTAGACCGTGCATTTAAAACTACCAAGTAATCCGAAATTTCTTTTCTTTCAAAACCCTTCATGGCTAAATGTAAAAGAAAAAGAACATATTATTTTAACGATGAATGGGAACATCTATATTGTTTCGTTGATTACAAAGGGAAGTGTATTTGTTTGTTGTGTAATAATAGTGTTGCGATTCCCAAGAAAAGTAATATTGAACGACATTTTAAGACCGTTCATACCGATTTTGATAGTGACTATCCAATGAACTCTGAAATTAGAAGAAAAAAAATTATTTCTTTTAAATCTTCAATAACTAATCCACAAAGTTTTTTTACTAAACCATTGCAACAACATTAAGCAGCAACGATCGCGTCATATAAAATATCGCATTTGCTAGCTAAGAATAAAAAACCATTTACAGATGTTGAATTAGTGAAAGAAGCCATGTTAGAAGCTGCTGATTCACTTTTTGAAGAATTTAAAAATAAAAAAAAAGGAAATAGTTTCAGCTATAAACACGTTATCAGCACGAACCGTAACTAAAAGAATTGACGTAATTGCGGAGAATTTGGAGGCACAATTAGCAAATGATATGGAAAATTGTATTTTCTTTTCGCTACAGATGGCTGAATCGACAGACGTGACAAATATATCACAATTAGCAATTTGCGTGAAGATGGTATTTTCTGATTTTACAACAAAAGAAGAATTCCTTAAAGTTCTGCCATTAAAGGGAAGCACCAGTGGAGAAGATATCTTTTCTACTTTTAAAAAGTATATAACAGTTGTAAAATTACCTGTACAAAAGTTATCGTCAATTACAACAGACGGGGCACCAGCCATGACTGGTAAGAAAACAGGATTTATTGCCTTATGTAGAGAGGATTCCTTATTCCTGAAATTTTCTCATCATTGCCTCATACATCAGGAAATGTTATGGGCAAAAACAATCGGTTTTCAACACGTATTTACGATAATAGCAAAAGTTATTAATTCCATAAGATCGGGAGCTATGCAACACAGATTGTTTAAAAACTTTTAGAAGATGAGGACGTTCAGTTCACAGGTCTTCTTTTACATACTGAAGTGAGGTGGCGGAGCAGAGGTAAAATACTTGAACGGTTTATCATGCTTTTGCCACAAATAAAGGAATTTATTGCATCAAGAGGCAAATTTTACGAGCAATTAGAAAATAAGGATTGGCTAATCGATCTCGGATTTCTGACAGATATAACGGCAAAGTTGAATGAATTCAATTTTAAAATACAAAGGAAAAATTAGCATATCGTTGACATGATTAGTGCAGTAAATGCATTCTAATGCAAGTTAGTGTTGTTGAAATCCCATCTATTGAAAAAATCATTATCACATTTTCCAAATATAAAATATACTGTCGAGAGTTTAAATTTGAATAATGAAAATTTTACTGCTACATCATATTTAGAAACTATAGAAATATGTATATCCCCAATTATAAGAAATTAGCTGACACCCAAGTTTCACACTGAATTATATGTATCATTATGTATGACACCAACAAAATAAAGTTATAAAAAATCTGTTTTTTAGTGCCTATTTCTACCTTTTGATTATCTGTATAATATGCGCCCTCAGTGATTTTCAAATTTAGTATTGCGCCCTTAAGGACAAACAGGTTGCCGACCCCTGCCTTAGATAATGCTATAGACAGAGAACATTCGAACTATTTAAAGCAAAAAAAATAACTGACTTTTTTTAATATATGTAGTAGTGTATTTTGTATACACAAATATCTAATTTTAAGTACCTATGTTTTGAAATGTTGTTAATTTTTTTATGGTACATATAGTTACGTCACTTGAAAATAAATACGTAAAGTTTATTACCCCTAGAATTTTTATTTATTTCACCTCTCTAACTGCAAATTAGTTAGAATGAATCTAAACCTCTACAAGTCGAATATTTCTTTACAAAATCCGCCTTAAGTCGAAACCCTTCATAAGTCGAAAACTCTATAACTCGAATTTTTTGGCGCCTCCCTTGAAGTTCGACTTACAGAGGTATTTTAGTAAAACGTAGAAGATGATTCGACACGAGTGCTGGTTTCACGATTTTGCTGAATCCTTGCGCATGTTGACCAATGCTAAGATTCTCCTGGGGAGCTCCTAATTTTAGAAGAGCCTTTAGGATGATTTCCAATGTTATTAGGCATATTATCGCGATTTGTGTTATAGTACTATATGCACTTAAAAAAATTTTCAAGTATCGCTATTTTAAAAACCAAGCGAGAAATTGGAAAATTACATTCAACATTTTCGTGTTATTTAGGGGTGCATATCGTAATTACCTGAATAATTGATGACAAAGGTATTGAAATGTTTTTGCTACATAAACTATCCTTCATTATGATTTCTGCGGCCAGCATATACAATATGAGAATGATCAGCATAATCACTTCTATAATATACTAAAAATTCAAGATCATCGAAACTGTGGCTGCTATAGTATACATTTACTCAAAATTGTTCTTTCCATGCATTTTTTACGTTTTTACCCCAAAATTTTGTTATTAGAAACATTAGGAAATGTCCCGTTATTACAAAAAAATTAATAAAATGTTGTATTGTTGTATTAGTTCCCTGCGGTATGATTTTAGGGTTGGGAGGGGATGTGGTTGGATGGGAGGAGTTGTGCGAGCATTCTCTGGAGGTGTCCAAGTACAGAAATGTTCCGTTATTGCAAAAAAATATATAAATTTTTGCATTTACTTTAATTTGAGTTAAGTTATTTCAAATATGTCTAGCGAGAATTTTAATAGTTACGGCGAATACGTTCCTCGACGATTGAATGTGGAAGAAACAGTAAATATGGTAAATTTGGCGTACATTGTACGACAATTTTCTACTCGTGAGAAGTGCGTGCAATTTGAGGAAAATGGCTTATTATCTGTTTCTAAGAAGTGCAGGGTGCACAAAACACTGATGTGCGTTGAATACGGGCAAAACCGCACGGTAGGCTCCTTTGTTTGTAATAAGGGAGCTTGTCGTTTTCGTTCAAGGGTATCGCGCGGTAATAATACATGGTTCGAAAACGTAAAAGTTTCATTATTACGAGCTTTTTACCTAATGTATTCTTTCGCTCATCGGTGGAATTATGTATGACCAGGCGATATTCGAAGATCCTGAAAGGAGTGCGGAAAACGGGTGTTTATCCAGGGCTACTATCGCTGACTGGTATTATTATTGGAGAGAGGTGGTCGTTATATATCAGGTAGATCGACTGGTAGCGATTGGACAAATAGGAGGCCCTGGAAAAATTGTACAGATTGATGAAAGTAAATTTGGAAAAAGAAAGTACAACAAAAGTGAATATTTCATTTCTGATAGCTTCTTATTGTTTCTGTATGTTTACGTTTCTCGTCATGCGATCGGTAAATATTTTGTTGGTATTTTTTCAAACTAATATTTCAGGTCGTCGTGTGGAAGGACATTGGGTGCTTGGTATGATTGAGGACGGAAGTGAGGATCTCAGGCTTGAGGTTTGCCCGGATAATGTTCGAAGTGCTGATGTCTTGGTACCTTTAATAAAAAAGCATGTGGCTGAAGGTACCACTATAAATACCGATTGTTGGCGTGCTTATGACTGTCTGGGAGAACATGGTTACATACATAAAAAAGTGCATCATTCCGACCCGGACAATCCATTCGCTGGTACTGATGGAACCCACACCTAGCGAATCGAGGACCAATGGCGAGTTGTGAAATCTTTTTTTCAAAAAGATAATCTCCGTAATCCTGGCAATTTTTCGGATTTTATCTTAGAGTACATGTGGAGACGGTCTGTAGTTCGCAATAAACAAGACCCTTTTTTTCAGGTAATTAATGCCGTGAAACATGTATACAAACCATGATAATACCTTTTAAATAAAAGCGAAATTTGTAACGGTCGCCTGCAAAAATTATAAACCAATACAACCAGAAATCTTCCAACGAAAAAAAAATGGTTTGGCAACCTCACAGACTGGCAGACCTTTTCCTCATTTCATCATTCCACGACATTTTTATTAGCTGGTAACCCCACGCATTAACTTCTCCGTAGAATTCGGCACTAATACTGCGCCAAACTGTTCGTACCGTTTGACGAAAATTAACACCGACGGCACTGTAACGACGAAAAAGGGAACAACTCGCCTGGAATGCGGGCTAACGGCGTGACTTTGTGGGTGCGTGCGTGCCGGCGTACGAGGGATGGCCTGATCGGGGATTTTTCTGAGGTGAGGGGAGGAGAGCTTCCCGAAAAAAAAAGATCGTCAGCAACGAGGAAGTCAGTCGTTTTTTTGCGTTTGATAAGGGAGGAATTAACAGAAAAGTAAAAGAGTAGAAAATTTCCATTTTTGCGGAATCCATTTTAAAAAAAAAAAAAAAATAAAAAAAAAGAGAGAAAGCGGGTGTTGAATAGAAAGTTTGGAAGGAAAAAAAGGAAAATTTGATCAAAAGGGAGTGAAGCTGAAAGGAAAAAAAACGCAAGAAAACCGCTGCCTGGACGTGATCAAGGAACATGGAAAAGATGTGAGATTTCCGGTAGATAAAAGGTAAAATTTTCTAATTCCCTCGAACGGATAACCTAGGTATCAGGTGTGAAAATTTTTTTTTGAGTCCGACAAGGACTGAGGTATCGTGAAAACGTTGTTGAATTGGAAAAGTGTTTGGGCTGTATGTATTCAGTTTTTTTAGTTAAATAATTAATCTAAAGCATAGAAAGATTAATACAAATAAAAAGAGAAAAATCTGAAAAGACATGTGGAAAATCATGAATGCCGCTGAAAAGTTTTCAATTAAATATTACGGTATTTCCTGTTAGTTATACAAAAGAACAAAAAAAAGAAAAAAAAAACCGTTACGAATGGTGTGGGGAAGAACATGTAACAGAACAAAGAATATCGGGTAGAACCGTTAAGGTGTCGATTTATGATCCGAATTCCATTCTGGGGGGGGCTCGAAGTTTAACCAAAAGATTGTCGGGGAAAAATTTTTTTTGTGAAAGGCGATAATTCAGTTCGAGTGCAGAAGAGTGCTAAGCGATGTTTCCCTCTATTTCCAGGCTAAGTTAAGAGAATTTTTTTTCTACACGAGTTGTGCTCGGGTGCCGGTTTTAGTGAACTTGATTTTTTTTTTGAATGAAGACTGTGCGATTGTCCTGTAAGGGAGGAGACCAATTTTGAAGTTAAAACAAGAGTAATTTGGGTTTTGCACCAGAACCAGTTGGCGTTAGCGGCTCCATAATATAATTTCTTCACAGGTTTACAGGATTTAATAAAACACAAAAACATTTTTGTTGAATACTAAAGAGATTTCCAGGTTGTAACTTTTTTTTTGCGGATCTATATAACCAAAAAGAACGGATGGTGTGGTGAAGTAAGAAATATCAAAGGAGAAGGATTTTACATATGTCGAACGATATATCGTGATCAAGCTCATGATAATTCAGATAAGTACTTAGTTATAGTTTATATTATATTGGTATTTTTTTGTAAAGCAAATGAACAGGGAAGTTTTTTTTATTGAATAATTGAAAATTTATATAAGTTGTTCCTGATGTTAAGTAGTGTATGAAAAAAAAAACAAAGAATTTTTTTTATACTCCCGTTCTGGGCCATATCATATGCGGCTCTCATCGGCTTGTGAATAGTCGAAACGCTCAAACAGAATATAAATTATTGAAGGATTCGTTGTGGATAGGCCGAACCGAGTACGCGCCGTCGTAGAATGGATATAATTAGTAGTTTTTAGTGATAGAAAGACGTCCAAACGTCAAGTTAGGCTGGAGCGGTAGTTTTAGTGGTCCGAGAAAATGACTGAGAATTAACATAGGAAACAAATAAACGAACAAATTGATAAGATACCTTAATATAAAAAGAACTCTAAACATGGAAAACGAAAATAAGCAAACCAACTGATACCTGATTTATAATCAATTCTAAAATCTGAATTTATAATCAATCCAAAAATATGAATTTATAATCAATCCTAAAATATGAATTTATAATCAATACTAAAATCTGAATTTATAATCAATCCTAAAATATGAATTTATAATCAATCCTAAAATCTGAATTTATAATCAATCCAAAAATGTGAATTTATAATCAATTCTAAAATATGAATTTATAATCAATCCTAAAATCTGAATTTATAATCAATCCTAAAATATGAATTTATAATCAATCCTAAAATATGAATTTATAATCCATACTAATACATGACTTATAATCAATGCTAAAATATGAATTATATTATGAATACTAGTTTTTCCGCATGATGATGAAGTATATCTATATACAAAACTGAGGGAAAAACTAAATAAATAATAAGAAACAAACACACATAAAAATTATTAACAATAAACGACGGAAAAATTTTAGTAATGAAATAAAGATAATAATCACTATACCGGGAACGAGTTTTTGTTAATAGTAAAGTTGTTTTACCTCAAGAGGAATTTAATAATAAAGTTGGTTATATCGAGAGGCAATTTAGCATTTATTTCTTTATCACAATGCCGGAGGCCAATGTTTCCGATATAACAGCCAACAAATGGTGACCCCGACGTGATCTGAACACGCAACCTTCTGATCTGGAGTCAGCAATTAAAGAGTTCCCAACACCCACAAACATTAAACAACTGCAACGATTTCTTGGTATGGCAAATTTTTACAATCGTTTCATACCACAATTTGCTAATAAAGCTTCCCCTTTGTACGAGTTATTGAAAGGGACCAAGAAGATAAAACCAATTCTAGGTTGGTTCACAAGGCACGACCTCGCATTTGACGAGCTTAAAAATTGTCTCGTTAAAGAAACTCTGCTTGTTCATCCCGAACCCATAGCCAAAATCAGCTTATGGATGGACGCGTCCAGTCATGCGGTTGGGTCCAATTTGAGAAAGGTCAATGGAAGCCACTAGCATTCTTTTCAAAAAAGTTGCAGCCGGCAGAGCGAAAATATTCAACTTTCGACAGGGAGCTCCTCGCGATTTATCTATCAATCAAAAGATTCCGACATTTACTTGAAGGAAAAGATTTCATTGTTTTCTGTTGTGAATGTGAAAACAAATTTATTTGTTCTGGCAACACCCTGCTGTATTTTCTATGAATTGTTTGTGTGTTAGTTTCCTGTTAATAAAAATGTTGGGATTAATTATTTTTCCTATGTAAACTAGGCTTGAGTCTAGTGTGAGTATGCTTTACAAGTAATAAGAAGAAGAACTGTCATGAAATTATTCACTCTGTTAATAAAAGAAGTCTGTCATAAAACTATTTTTCATGTTAATAAAAGTAAAAGGTTTTGTAAAAATCAGTTTGTAATAAAAAGTAAAAAAACAGTTTATAATAATAAAAAGTGGGAGATAATAATAAAAAAGTTTTGTTTTTTACATTTGACCTCATTCATGCATAAATAACATCAAAACAAAAAATCAGTTTGTTACTTGAACTCAATCAAGCCGTGCGTGTTTTATTTCGTTTTCTTCTTGTGCTTCAGTTTTCTTTTCCTCCTTTACAACAGGTCCATAACCTGTCTCGCGTTAATTAGCTAAGCACAAGATAGTCAGGAAAGTCGGTTCGTTTATTTGTAAATGTCGGCATGGCGTCCAGTTTATCGATGTCAATTGAAAAACTCCGTGGGAGAGAAAATTATGACACGTGGCGGTTTGCCGTACAGAATCTACTAGAACACGAAGAATTATGGGACTGTGTGATTGGCAAAAATGAAGATGACAAGTTGATGGTAAAAGCGAGAACAAAAATTATCCTATTGATTGAGGCCGTAAATTATGTTCATGTCCAAAATGCAAATACTCCGCAAGAAGTGTGGAAAAGGTTGAAGGACGCATTTGAAGACTCCGGGCTTACTCGTAAAGTGGGTTTATTGAGGTCACTTATAACCACAAAATTAGAAGAATGTGAGTCAGTCGACGAATACGTCAATAAAATTATTACAACAGCGCACAGAATTAGGGGAATCGGACTAGAGATAAGCGATGAGTGGATTGGTACTTTGCTCCTTGCAGGCCTTCCAGATCAGTATCAGCCAATGATTATGGGCATCGAAAGCTCAGGAATAACAATTTTGGCGGACGCCATTAAAACCAAGTTACTTCAGGACGTAAAAAACACAACAAACGAAGGCTATGTTGCATTTTACAGCAAAAATACACAACAAAAAAAGGTGAAAAAAGTAGACGGAAGCGATTAAGGTGTTTTCAGTGCAACAAGTTTGGGCATTTTGCTCGCGATTGTCAGAGTCAAAGCAAAAACCCTACCAAGTCCAATGCAAGACAGCATCGTAGCTTAATGTATACATCATTATCAGTCAAAGAGTCTAACACAAGAGACTGGTATTTAGATTCCGGGGCTTCTAAGCACATGACACTAAAACGTGATTGGTTAAATAATGTTTCAGAAGCTGAACAAGACGAGGTCGTTATTGCGGACAAAAATGTCATTCCTGTTGCCGGTAAAGGAGACGTGAAGTTAGTATTTTCTACTGGTGAGAGTGCTGTTGCCCAGGATGTCCTTCTCGTTCCTAATTTGTGTGCTAATCTTCTCTCAGTGAGTCGGTTAACGGACAGAGGTCATTCTATAGTATTTAAAGGAAATTACTCCAGGATTTATAATAACAAAAATGTTTTAGTTGCTACTGCCTCAAAGGAAGAGGGTGTCTACAAATTGAATCAGTCTACAGTGCATGCCAACTTGTCAATCGCTGGTCAGCAGACACATGCCTTGTGGCATCGTCGAATGGGACATTTAAGTCCGGAAAATTTAATTAATCTCAAGGATATTGTTGAAGGAGTGAAATTTTCTAAGGGTGAAAGTGTAGAGCAATGTATAGTCTGTATTAAAGCAAAACAAACTAGGCTGCCGTTCAAACACAGTGGAACAAGAGCAACGGAGCTATTGGAATTGATTCATTCTGACGTATGTGGTCCAATGTCGGTAAGTTATATTGGTGGTGCAAGATATTTTTTAATCATTGTAGATGACTTCAGTCGTAAAATTTTACTATACCTTATACGAAGGAAATCAGAAGTAACAGAAAAATTCAAGCAGTTTAGAAATCTTGTCGAGAACCAAACTCAAAAAACCATCAAGATTTTGCGTACCGATAATGGTTCCGAGTATTGCAATAAGGAATTGACAAGTTATTTGCATAAAAATGGAATAGGACATCAAAGAACAGCACCATATACTCCAGAATAGAATGGGTTATCTGAGAGAACCAATAGAACTGTAGTCGAGTGTTGCCGCATGTAAACGGACTACGGGAGATGTAAACGGAGCAACCGCAAAAAGTACCAAAAGACGACATGTCAGGGGGAGTAGTACATTCTAAGCATTGAACAAACAGCAGTGTCTCTTAATAATTAAATAAATAGATTTATAATTCTTAAGTGTTGTGTATCATTCAATCCGCCACCACAATCGAGAAGGTTCGTTGCCTATTATTGGATGCAAAACTGAAAACAGAGTACTGGGGTGAAACTGTAATGACGGCCGTGCACATTATTAATCGTTCGCCTCGTAGAGGATTAACTGGAGTGACACCAGAAGAGATATGGTCAGCACAAAAGCCGAACTTAGAGTATTTCAGGGTATTTGGTTGTCGGGCAATGTTACATGTACCAAAACAAAACCGGAAAAAGTTTGAGCCTAAGTCATTGGAATGTACATTTATGGGATATAGTGAAGACTCCAAAGCTTATCGTTTAGTTGACCAAAAGACAAAGAAACTGTACATTAGCAGGGATGTTATTTTTCTTGAAAATAAAGCATGAAACCAGAACAAGATTTCCTCTCCAACAATAATTGATGTTGCTTGTTTGCCTTCGGACTCAGTGGGAGGCGATGTAGTTCGTGTCACGGAAGCTGATAACGTACAGAAAAGTACAAGGGAATCGGCAAGTTTGGATAAGAGTGAGATTTGTGATCCGGAAAACAGTAGATCTGCAGGTTCTGATGAAGACTTTCATTCGCCACCAACCGATGAAGTGGTAAAAGTTAGAAGATCTTCAAGAATCCCGAAGCCAGTAATAAGACCAGATTTTGTTTCTTTAATTGTGCGAGAAGAAAGCGTCGATCCAACCACTGTAGAAGAAGCGATGTCACGAGCAGAGTCCCAATCATGGTGAGTTGGTTCCATTACCAGCAAATCGTAAAGCGATTGACTGCAAGTGGGTCTTCAAAACAAAATGCAATGCCTCAGGAAACGTCTCCCGCTATAAAGCTAGGTTGGTAGTCAAGGGTTGTTCACAAAGAAGAGGTATTGATTATGAGGAGACGTATTCGCCCGTAGTACGTTATACATCGATTCGTCTCTAATTGGCTATGGCAGTTCAACAGGATTTGGAAATAGACCAAATGGATGCGGTTTCGGCGTTCCTTCAAGGTGATCTCCAAGAGGAAATATATATGAAACAGCCCAAAGTTTATGATAAACATCCCGGTCTAGTATGTAAACTAAAAAAAACATTATATGGCTTAAAACAATCCAGCAGACAATGGAATATTAAATTGGATTTAGCGCTTGTGAAATTTGGTTTGCAAAAGTCTAACTTGGATCCGTGCATCTGTTTTAAATTTTTGAAAGATAAAAAGTTGATAGTCGCCTTTTATGTGGACGATTTTTTAGTACATATTATCAAACGATGCAGCAATGAAATCTGAGTTGAAGAGGTACTTAATGGAAAAATTTCAAATGAAGGATCTTGGTGCCACACGTTCCATACTAGGTATGCAGGTTCATCACGATCGTGTCAACGGATATTTATCAATTGATCAACAGCAGTAGGTATATAAACGAAATTTTGAAGCGTTTTAACATGACAGACTGTAATCCAATATCAACACCAATGGACCCCAATCAGGTGCTGTCAAAAGAAATGTGTCCACAAACTCAAGAAGAACAGGAGCAGATGAGGAAGGTTCCGTATCAAGAAGCAGTTGGCAGTCTGCTATACGCGGCGCAAGTTTCACGCCCTGATCTGGCGTTTGCAGTTAACGCTGTCAGCAGATTCAATCAAAATCCAGGTAAGGCTCACTGGTCAGCCGTTAAACGTATTTTTAGGTACTTAAAGGGGACGGCAGATGCGAAAATAGTGTATAAGAAAAATAGTAATTCAGATCTCTTTGGGTATTGTGATGCAGACTGGGCATCAGACGTTGATGAAAGGCGTTCAACTACTGGCTACGTATACTTATTGCAAAGGGCAGCGGTATCTTGTAATTCAAGGAAACAACGAACAGTGGCCCTTTCAACAACCGAAGCTGAATACATGTCGTTGTCGGCAGCAACACAGGAATCCCTTTGGTTGAAACGATTAATGAAAGAACTGATGATCTCCACAGACACACCTACTATACACTGCGACAACAAAAGTGCGCTTGATCTTGCCGCCCTAAATGTATATCGGGCGCGAACCAAGCACATCGATGTCAAACATCATTTTTTGAGGGATGAAGTCATCAAAGGCCGTATTAAATTAAAGCAGATTCCCACTAAAGAGATGGTGGCAGACTTTTTAACAAAAGCGGTTCCTGGGCAAAAGAATAATTTTTGCAGCTGTAGGCTTAGAATTTTCCAATTAAATTGTTTTAGTGGGAGTGTTGTGAATGTGAAAACAAATTTATTTGTTCTGGCAACACCCTGCTGTATTTTCTATGAATTGTTTGTGTGTTAGTTTCCTGTTAATAAAATCAGTTTGTTACTTGAACTCAATCAAGCCGTGCGTGTTTTATTTCGTTTTCTTCTTGTGCTTCAGTTTTCTTTTTCTCCTTTACAACACAAACAAAGTGAAAATGTTTGAGAAACAGAACAAAGACAGTGCTAATAAAAGTGATCATAGCAAGAAAGATGTAAAATGTTATAGATGCGGCAAATATGGACATTACAAAAACGAATGCAGAACAAACAGTCTTTCTGGAAGCTCCTGGATGATTCCGAGAAGAGATCAACGGCGAAGAGGCGGAGATTTTCAACGGAGCACAGGGCAACGCGGTCGAGGCAATTGGCAGCGCGGTACTCAGCGAACGGGCCCAAGGCGATACAACAACAAAAACAATGAACGAAGCGACTACAGCAACTCCTTCCATATAGAGGTTGATAACGAGAATAAGAAAGGTAACAATATGGAGATAAACAATGTCGAAAGTAAGATCGAATGGTTACTAGATAGTGGGTGTAGTGACCACGTTATAAATAATGATATATGGGTCATTCCAGCCATAATCGGCCGGAAAATGCACGACCGCCCAGAAAATTAGTAAAAACATTTTTTTCATGTTTCTCGCGATAAAAAAACATGTACAAAACAATGCGTAATTATCATACAAAAAAGTTAGAAAATAGTGGTTTTGTAGCCTGATATCCACTCTTCCAGAAAATTGTCATATTACAATGTTTGACCTTGAACTTTTTTCAATGACAGCAAAAACAACAAAAAAAATCGGAAAAATTTCAAAAATTAATTTCTCAAAAACACCATCTTCGATTTGGCTGAAATTTTAACACAAAGTTCTTGAGTTTGCGAACTATCATCGTACAAATTTTCAGCGTGGGTTATTGAAACTATTTTAACATACTGACTTTTTAAATCAAAATTTTGTTTTTTTGTATGTAGTATGTAGTATGTTAAAATATTTTCAATAACCCACGCTGAAAATTTGTACGATGATAGTTCGCAAACTCAAGAACTTTGTGTTAAAATTTCAGCCAAATCGAAGATGGTGTTTTTGAGAAATTAATTTTTGAAATTTTTCCGATTTTTTTTGTTGTTTTTGCTGTCATTGAAAAAAGTTCAAGGTCAAACATTGTAATATGACAATTTTCTGGAAGAGTGGATATCAGGCTACAAAACCACTATTTTCTAACTTTTTTGTATGATAATTACGCATTGTTTTGTACATGTTTTTTTATCGCGAGAAACATGAAAAAAATGTTTTTACTAATTTTCTGGGCGGTCGTGCATTTTCCGGCCGATTATGGCTGGAATGACCCATATTATAATAATTGTAATATTTTGCAGAACCCTATAAACGTTAAAGTAGGAGACGGGAGGATTGTAAAGGCGACTAAAATTGGCGAAGTAATTTGTAATTTTATTCTAAGGGATAGGACTAGTGAGGTAAAAATTAAGAATGTGCTCTTTGTTAAAGAAATGGACTGAAACTTACTCAGTTATGGAAAGGTAACAGATTATAATAAGATATCATCTATTGGTAATACAGCTAAAATTTATAATCCAGAAAAAGAATTAATTGCAATAGCTGATAAAATAAATAATGCAAAGTTTTGTTAGAGTAAACTCAAACTATAATTTAGAGATACCAACTAAAGAAAAATTACATAGAATGCTTGGATATGTTAACTTTAAGTATTTAAATATATTGAGTAGGGAACAGTTAGTTGAGGGTTTACCGACAAATATTGTTTGATCGAGTTTACACCGACGCCCCCCCTTTCTCTCTTTTTATTGTAAGCGATTTCTCTCCTGAGTCTCCGTCAGCAACTCACTTGTAGAGTAGCATTCAAACGAAACACATCATATATTTTGTAATGGAGAATTTTATTAAAGTCCAGTAATAATAAAGACGGAGTTTTATTTAGTTATCGCTGTTCTAATCGTGCCTTGAAAACAAATATTTTTGACGTGAATTTGCATCTAGCAAATCGAGGTTTCAACAAGCGCACATGCGCATGAACGGTTTCTACAATCAACATGGTCCTTCGAGCCGGATAGGCATCAGCAATTAAAATTAAAAAATCAAAAACAAAAATATTCGGGTTCCATTGGAAAAATAAAAGGTGTAGTAAAAACAAAACATAATTTTTGTCGCCATTTTTCAACTTCGGAGCCACAAGGGCAAAGGCATCAACAACAGCATCACGCCACCTCTCTCACCTTAAGAGAGCGCAACGCCACTTCGCTCAAATTGAAAGAGTCCAAATCTTCAGCGCATAACAATAATGTAAGGATGATATTTGTTGGGGTGGCAATACCGAAAGGTGTGAGGTGAAGAAGAATAGTTGAGTTGAAGTTCAGTTGTCAAGTACCATCTATAAGCAATAGACATTAAAAGTTAAATTGTAAGAATTCGGTGTTTTATTTTACAACAATAACTTCCTTCCCCACATACACAACAGTGGCGACGAGGACATTGGTAGCTGAAGATAATTAAAAAGTATTTCTGGATTTGGCCAGCATACACAGTCAAATAGGAAATTAATTTAAAAAAAAAAAAACAGTTTTCATTATTTTTTTCATATGACCCGGATAACAATAGCACATTCGACGCCTGGTTTGCCCGTTATGAGGATTTTTTTAAGTCTGACGAATTTGGATGAAAATCAAAAAACAAGGTTGATGTTGAGAAAATTGGGAACAAGTGAACATGACAAATATGTCAATTACTTATTACCGAAAAAGCCTAACGAATATTCATTTCAAGAGAATGTTGTGAAATTGAAAAAACTTTTCAGTAGGCAAAAATCGCTTTTCAATATGCGTTGTCAGTGTTTTACATTACATACACCGCTAGTGTGAACAGACAATGTGAAGATTTCAAATTAGGAGAAATCACTGCGGAATAATTTAAATGCTTAGTATTTGTCATGGGGTTGAAGTCGTCTAATGATGTAGATATTAGAACAAGACTACTAGCTAAAATAGACTCTGAGAAAGACAATATCTCACTGGAATCCTTATCAAACGAATGTATTCGTCTGATCAATTTAAAAACAGATACAGTCATGGTTGGAAATTCAAAACTGGAAGTAAATAAGGTAGAATTTAAACATAACCGAGATAAAAAGAAGCATCAATCAAATGATCAAAAATGGAACAAAGGAAAAATTTATTTCACCCAGCATTTTCAAGAAAATAAAAAACATTCAGTCAAGAGCTCCATCACATGATCCGGAATCAGCAACAGGAGACAAGCTGAAACTTTTATGGGAATTTGAAGCTGAGATACAATTTAAAGAGCAGACACATATAGAGACATGTACAATATCAGAAATTGAAGGTCTTAACGTTTTTGGCAACGATTTAATAGAAAGTTTTGGATTATGGGATATTCCAGTTAGTAAATTCTGCAAAGAAATCAAAGTAAAAGTGCATGCGGATAATCCAAGCGGTGCACATACAAGCTATGCTTCATTTATCATGAATAAATTTCCAAAGATAGTGGACAATTCATTAGGATGCTATAATAATGGTAAAGCTAAGTTAAATCTGAAGCAAGATTTCACGCCAATATTTAAAGCAAAAAGGCCTGTAGCATACGGAATGCAGACAACAGTAGAAAAAGAATTAGAAAGTAGAACAACAACAGTAGAAAAAGAATTAATGGTATAATAACGCCAGTTACATATTCTCAGTGGGCTGCACCAATAGTAGTTGTTAGGAAGGCAAATGGAAAAATTCGGATTTGTGGAGATTATTCTACAGGGTTGAATGATTGTCTAGAACCTCACCAATATTCGCTTCCTAATCCAGATGACATTTTTGCAAATATGGCTGACGCAAAAGTTATTAGTCATATCGATCTTTCGGATGCTTTTCTTCAAATAAGAGTGGAAGAGGACAGTAAAAAATTACTCACTATCAACACCCACATGGGCCTATTTCAATACAATCGCTTACCGTTTGGAATTAAAGTGGCCCCATTTAGGGTTAATAGTAAACAAAGAAGGTATCAAAGTAGATCCTGAGCGTACATAGGCGATTTCTAACTTTCCAGAGCCTAAAAATTTGACAGAGTTAAGATCGTTTTTAGGTGCAGTAAATTTCTAGGCTAAATTTGTACCTAATTTGAATAACTTAAGAGGGCCGTTAGATCAACTTTTAAAGAACGGCGCTGAATACATTTGGACAAAACATCAGCAAAATAGTTTCAATAACAACAAAAGGAATTAGAGTAGCAGCAGACGCTAGCAATCATGGGTTAGGTGCCATCATCATGCACAAATTTACTGATGGACAAGTTAAATCTGTTTTCCATGCTGCAAGGTAACTCCAACCGCCTGAAAAATCTTATTCACAGATAGAGAAAGAAGCACTGGCTCTTATTTTTGCAGTAAAAAAGTTTCATAAGATGATTTTTGGACGGAAATTCATTTTGCAAACAGATCACAAGCCACTGCTTGCAATTTTTGGAAGTAAAAAATGCATCGCAGCACATTCAGCGAACCGATTGCAAAGATGGGCAGTAACTTTAATGGCGTACGAATTTCAAATGCAGTTCATATCAACAAAATCATTTGGGTACGCAGACGTTTTGTCAAGGTTAATTCACAAAAATACTGCCCAAGAGGAGGACATCCATTAGCATCCATTGAAGCAGAACAACAAATCGTAAATTATTCAGTCAATGCACTACCCATTACTTTTCAAATGATAGTCGCAGAAACAAGAAAGGATTGTCTTTTACAAAATGTTATTATTACATAATTGGAAGAACTACGATGAAACAAAAGATTCATCTATAAAACAATTTTATACTCGTAGAGAATCCTTGTCGATAATAAAAAATTGTTTATTCTTGGGAGAGAGAATAGTTATACCTAGGATTTTTCAAGATCGATTCCTAAAACAATTTCACAAGCATCATCCGGGGATTGGCAGGATGAAAGCACTGTTTCGAAGTTATATATATTGGCCTAACATAGATAGTCAGGTGGAAAATCTAGTCCGACAATGTTCGAAATGTGCAGCAGCAGCAAAAACCGCAACTAAGACAACATTACACTCCTGGCCGATTCCATCCGAACCTTGGTATCGACTGCATATAGACTATGCCGGTCCAATTTTTGGAAATTATTTCTTACTACTGGTAGATGCACACTCAAAATGGCTTGAAGTAGTTCCAACTAAATCGATAACAGCAACTGCAACAATCGACATCCTCAGAGATATATTTGCAAGATTCGGATATCCAGCACAAGTAGTCTCCGACAACGGAACTCAATTTACAGCAGCATCATTCAGCAATTTTTGCAAAGCCAGTGGCATCAAACATATCTTAACCAGTCCATACCACCCAATCTCAAATGGGCAAGTGGAAAGATTTGTGGATACTTTTAAAAGATCTTTAAAAAAATTGGAAGGGGAAGGAACAGTCAGAGAAAAGCAAACACCAAATAATTCGACATATAACAACAAATCTCCTGCCGAATTGCTAATGGGAAGAAAGATCAGAATAGAATTTGATTTATTGAAAGAAAGTGTGCCTGTTCCTACAGAAACAAATCAAAAACAAAATTTGAAATACAATTTAAAGCATGGAGCAAAGGAAAGAGTCTTCAAACTAGGGGATTTAATATACGCAAAGACATATTATGTTAATGGATTTAAATGGGAGCCAGGTTCAATTATAGAAAGGATTGGCAATGTAATGTATAATGTCCTACTGGAGAAGGGAAAATTAGTTAGGATTCATGTGAACCACTTGCAACCTAGGTATAAGAGGAAGTATTCACAAGGAAATGCTGCCTTATGGAATACCTTTTGGGCCATGGACTCCGACAGAGACAGCTCAATAGGTACCTCGGAACATAGCGATGATAATACTCAAACAACCCTACCACCATCATTGTCATCTGGACCAGAACTCCAATTACCAACAGACTATTTGGAAACCGATAGGAATCAAACATTTCTGGCTCAGCAAGAAGTGTCACAAGGGCCATCAGTACGCAGGTCCTCTCGAGTAGGAAAGTTACCTGAAAAATTAACGGAATATATTTATATAAATAATATAGCTCGAACGGAGGGTGTTGGGGTGGCAATACCGAAAGGTGTGAGGTGAAGAAGAATAGTTGAGTTGATGTTCAGTTGTCAAGTACCATCTATAAGCATTAGACATTAAAAGTAAAATTGTAAGAATTCGGTGTTTTATTTAACAATAAGAACTTCCTTCCCCACATACACAACAAACATGAATCGCGACACTCCAGAAAGGAAGTGAAAGAAAAAACTCCAGCTGCATTCTCTGCCCCTGTGTTTAAATACAGATGTCACATGTGTGGAAAATGGGCCATAAAAGAGCACATTGTGATCAGCACAAGTGGCATCAAAATCAAAAGTCAGGAAAAAGTGGCAGAAAAAATAATGTAGACAGGTACCAGAACTGGAAAACATCCTCGGACGGAAAGTGTCACGAAGCTAGAGAAGTCGCATTCGCAACTCACCATGAATCAACTGTAAAGAGGAATAGAGGAAGACAAAATGAAACATTATCATGGTTTCTGGACTCAGGATCAACTGAACACATAGTGAATACAAAGGATCAGTTACATAATATCGTAAAACTAAATCCACCTGTAAAAATAATTGTTGCAAAATGTAATAGTTGCATATTTGCCTGAGAAGGGTATCTTAATAGGCTACTAAAGGTAGGAAATAAAATCATTAAGTGTACAATTAAAAATGTGTTATACGCAAAAGATTTGAATGAAAATCTACTATCAGTAAAAAGGCTAACAAGTCAAGGTTTTGAGGTTAGGTTTACAGACGATGCAGCCAGGATTTATAAAAATAATAAATTAGTCGCGGAAGCTGATTCTGAAAATCGTATGTTTAAATTGGAAATGGATACTTCAAATACTATAGCAAACAGTGCAACAACAATAATAAACCCAACAGAATTATGGCACAAAAGGCTGGGACACATCAATTTAAAAAGCCTGGCATATATGAAAAGACGGGAAATAGTTTTTGGAATTAAAGATGAGTAGTCTGAAACTATAAATGTGGGTTCCGGTTAGGCAAGAGTTCCGATCCTTCCCTAATGGAACGAAATGAAACAGAACTGAACGAAAGGAAACAGGACTAAACGAAACGGAAACAGAATAGAACATTAGAAATATTTTCATTCTCAAGTCAGCCGTTATAGCGAATGGATAAATTAGCTAAATTATTATTCATTATAATTAATTTAATTAAATTAAAGCATTTGAATTATCCTCAGGTATTTCACTTCCTACATAAATACGTGCGTTTATTGCATAGAAGGAAAGCAATCAAAATTGCCCCACAAATCAAAATATCCTTCAACAAGAAGACCTTTGGAGCTGGTACATACAGATGTTTGTGGACCAATTACACCGACATCGTGGAATAGCAAAAATTACTTCGTTACCTTCATCGACGACTACACACATTTCACTATGACGTACCTGTTAGAAAAGAAATCAGAAGTACTTGAACTGTTTAAGGAATATGAAGCCATCAGACAATGGAACCGAATTCATCAACAATGACTTTCGTGAATTTTGTTCAAAGAAAGGCATTCGTATGGAATACACGATGACGTACACTCCTGAACAAAACGGCAAAGCAGAGAGAATGAACCGATCGATAGTGGAAACGGCGAGAGCAATGCTATTAAACTCAAAATTGTACAAAATGCTGTGGAATGAAGCTGTCTTAGCAGCAACTTATTGTAATAAGATTGAACACACATAAAAAAGTATATTGAACGCACTCATCAATGACTTAAGAAAGAGTTCCCCATCGAAGCCGACTTCACTCGCAAGATAGACGCGGAGATAACGTGCAGTAGAGAATTACGAAATAAAGAGATCATTGTTAAACAACCATAAGTGTTCTTTTTTATTATTTAAATTGTAGAACAGTACATGGTGTCAGAAGTGGGATTCTGTCGAGCGACCGGTTACCAAGCGAATTGGATTGCACAAATCTGGCACAAGAATGGCCAACGTGGAAACGTACATTTCTAATGTACATGATGGCTACCGACAAAATGGAGGGATCCAAGAACAAGAAAATAGCAACGTTTCTATGGCTGATCGGGTCTCGGGCTATGGATATTTACAACACATTATTTCCGAACGACGGAACAACTAATGGAATTTTAGCGGTAGGAGATGAAGCCAATCAACGAACATTGGAAAATATTCTATCAACATTCGATGCATATTGTATTCCACGAAAAAATACAACCATGGAATCGTTCAAATTTAACAACACGGTACAAAAGGAACCATTTGCTGACTTCGAAACGAAGATCCGAAAGCAAATCCAATTCTGTGAATTTAACTGTCAATGTGGGGTTTCATACAAAGAACGTATGTTGAAAGATCGAATAATCATCGGAGTGTATGATAAAAAATTGCAATTAAAATTGTTAGATGGAAAAGATGAGACTCTACAAAAGGTTATTGAAACCTGCAAAACGTTTGAAGCAGCAAAGGCAAACAAGGTAATTGTTACGAAAATGTTTAATTTCTTATGTTTCAAAAAGCTGTCGAATTTATATTCCTTTTTCTTTTCTTGTGAATGGTTGTACTCAGTTAAGAAGAAGATTTTAGAGTTCTCCACCTTTTTTACTTTTGAGTTTCTTTTTTTGTAATAAGAGTAGCCACAAGGACAGTTTTCTTTGGTTTTATTATATTACTTTTTAATAATAAATTTTAATATAAGAACCCGAGTTAATTTTCGTGAAATAGTTTTTTTTTCACATAGTGGCGACCATGACAGGACTCAAGTGTAAGGAAAAACCAAGAAAATGGAAAACAAAAGAAAAGATAAAAAAGCACGCGGTGCAGTAAGAGCTACTTTTACAAAAAAGTATACAGAAATAGAAAAGGCGTTGTCGGCACCAGAAAAGGATATAGCTGAAATTAAAGGGAAGTTGGAACTTTTAGAGAAAAAGCGCTGGGAACTACAGAAAATAGATGAGAAAATCTATAATGGCTTATTAGACGAAGACGTAGAGCAGGCAGCACTAGAACAGGAAATAGATGGGTGCGACGAGTATGAAATAAAATTCAACAGGATCAGAATAGAAGAAATAAATAACCTAGAAAACAAGGATAGAATGGAACATCAGGCAGAGATAGCTTCAGAAAGTAACAATCTCGCAGAAAATCGACGCACATTTAAATTACCGCAATTAGAACTAAAAAGATTCAGCGGGGATTTGAAAGAATGGTTGCCCTTTTGGTCTCAATTTAAAAAGATTGACGAAGATCCATACATAGAACAGGGAGATAAGTTCCAATACCTTATCCAGGGAACCGTGGCTGACTCAAAGGCGAGAGAATTAGTAGAGAGTTTCCCTGCGACAGCGGAAAACTATCGTAAAGCCATAAATCACCTAAAAAGTAGATATGGCCGAGAGGACATGTTGGTCGAAGTGTATGTTAGAGATTTGCTGGGTTTAGTGCTTCAAAATGCGGTTTCGACAGGAAAGATTGCACTGTCTTCATTGTACGATAGGTTAGAATGCCATTTGAGAGCTCTGGAGACGCTTCAAGTAACAACAGACAAATGTGCATCTATGCTTATGCCATTAGTTCAATCCTGCCTGCCAGAAGAAATTTTAAGGGCCTGGCAAAGAAGCAGTTTTAACACAATAGGAGAAATAAGAGATGATGACGCTGATGAGGAACAAGCTCAAAGTTTGTCATCTAATATAGATGTTTCAAAACACAGACTTAAACAACTAATGAAGTTTCTTCGTCGCGAACTGGAAAATGAGCAAAAGATTAAATTAGCTCTGTCGGAGTTTAGTTTAGATAATACCAATACCAAGAAGCCAGGGGAAAAAGGAAGGGAAGGTAAATTTTCAAATTTCAACAAAAATTCCAACCACCATTGGCAAACTCCACACGGGGCATTAACTGTATATTTTGCGGAAATAATCATGCTAGTACTGAGTGTACAAAAGCAACAAAGATGTCTAGACAGGAAAGGAAACTTATTTTAGACAAGAAGCGTGGATGTTATTGCTGTCTAAAGATAGGCCACCTGGCAGGAAAATGTTGGAGTAAAGTAAAATGTTTAATCTGTAACAAAAATCATCATGTGTTGATGTGTTAGAATTCAGAGCAGAAGGATCAAAGATCAGAAAAGAATGAATATGTTCAAGAAAATATAATGTTGGCTAATATCATAGACCAAGACAAAGTATTATTACAAACATTCCTGGTAAAGTTGAAAGGTAAGAATTCTGAACGAGTTTGTAGAGCTATCATAGACACAGGTTCTCAACGGTCGTATGTATTAAAAGATGTTGCTTATGAACTAGGTTATGTACCAAAGAAAAAAGAAAAAATTCAACATTCGCTATTTGGGGATGTGAAACCAGCATAGTCGAGCATAATGTGTTCCAAGTAAATGTATCGCATCTTAACAATAGTTATACGGAACAATATGTGTTAGAATATGGCATTCTCAGTAATTTAGATCACCCTGTATTTATATATGGCAGTACCTCCTGTAACTTTTATATTATATAGCTTCACCTTCCTTGTAAAAGTTTTGCTCAGAAGAGTCGTGTCATTTTTATAATAAATAGTTTTTAACTGCAATAGTGTTCTTTTCTTTATTTATTCATTTGTTTCCATCGGTTGTTATTTCCATCAGTACCAGTAACACCCGGCTGGACAAAGAAAGATAATGAAGCAAGAGCTACCATTGCTTTAGCGGTAGAAGATAATCAATCTTCAGCAAAACAATCATGGGAGTGCTTGAAGCAGTATCACGAAAAGAACACCCTGAGTTATAAAGTACAAATTATGAGAAGGATATGCAGCCTAAAACTGCCGGAGACTGGAAACATGGAAAATCATTTAAACTAATGACGGAAATATTCGAAAAGTTGACAACGCTCGGTGAAAGCTGGTCTGAACAATGGAGCGTGGCTATGATTATAAGCAGCTTGCCCCGCAGCTATGACACATTAATAACAGCTTTAGAAACACGATCAGAGCAAGAACTCACATTAAGTATAGTTCACCCAAAATTACTAGAACAAGCCAAAAGGAGAGAAGAAAGTTCAAATTTTAATCAAGAAAGTGCATTGAAAGTGACAGTTCCTACAAACTACAAGAAGACAGTCTTGATCCCCCCGACAGTGCAGTAGATTACGTGAATAAACAATTAGAAACAGAAGTTGACTTTATCATTTCATAACCTGCAACATGGTGTCAGATGTGAAAGAAAATATTTAAAATAAAATACGTCAGTGAGAAATATTAAAAAAAAAAAAATAAATAAAAAGTCAAAAGAAATATTTAAAATACAGTTAAGCCTAAAGTCACTAAAAGTAACCTATAATGGATTTACGAGTACCTGGACCGATGGATTATACATCATCAAATTTGTCAGAAGCTTGGACAAAATGCTGTTAATTCGAAACAAAAGAAATGCTGACTTTTCAAATAAATATATTCATAATTACTATTCTCCTTAAATTCCAATGGACAAAGGAAATGTTTCAATTTGTATATTCATACATGTATATTTAATTAGCCAAAGGAAATGATAGATAAAATTTTCAGACAAGCTTCCATAGAATTCAATTCAAATCTTTTACCGCGTCAGCATTTCGAGAAAAACAAAAATATCATACTACGCGCGATAAAAATTACATCGCGCACAGAAATAATTGAGTCAAAATAATGGAAGATCAGTTGGAATTTAAGATCGAAGCAGCCAACTCGGGCTCACTCTGGGGACGTGCTAATTCATAGCCCTCAAGAATATCGGTTTCCTTTAATTTTAAAAGTTGAAAGTTTAAAAATAAGAAGTTCTTTTAAATATATAGTAATATAATACCACCCTCACGTGCATAAATTGTTTATTTCAACGTGACCAATAATACACAAGTCCAAGGAACGGTCGCCCACAGTTTATGCTAACGTTTGCATTTCTCCTCCCAAATGAAAAGCCAGATAAAAACCTAATAAAAAACCTTATCGTAGTTCTCCCGACGATCGCGACCGAAATACTTGTAAACTAATTAATCATTAAAAATAAAAGAATAAGTTTTGTTTATCCGGAAAGTTGCGTTTTATTTTGGTGCTCCCTTGCTCCCTACATAACTATATATATATACAAATAAAAATTAAATTATAAAAAAAACGTTAAATACAGTTGAAAGAATGATATGAGAATTTAAAGGCAAAGTGCTATAATAAACGGAGTGACGTTACAACAATAAGGTCTCATCGAGGGAACATATGAAGTTAGGTGTTCTGGAGGGAGTACGAGCCCTAACAGCGAATATAACAATTGGTGGCAGCGGTGGGATGGTGTGAGGTTAGTAAGACCTCCCATCCCTACAACCCAGAGAAGGAACAGCCGAAACTAGGAACAACAGACTTTTTTTTTCTTTACGAAGCCAAAAATTTTTAAAACAAAAAAAATAATATAATATAAATAATAAAGATTTAATAAATTTAATTAATAAATTAAATAATAAAAATTTTATAAAAAAAATTGAGTAGTGTTGTGAAATAGAAGTGCGAGCCTGGTAAGCTGGTAAGTTTAATGTCTTTTTCTCTATAATGAATTCTTACTTTTGCAATATATTGTTATGATTGGCCAACATAGTTGACCATCACAACTTTGTATTTCCCTTTTGGAAATACATTTTGCTACTTTGTAGCACAACCAACAAATTTAGTTTGCTAAAATGCAAACTAATCATTTTAACGGCTTCATAAGATAAATATTCGTTCGCACGAATATTCTTCTCTATGATACCCGAGCCTCATAAAATTATACCCAAACTTTAATCGCGCCTAGGTAATGATACCAAAGCGCTACAATCAACATATTGTTCCTAACGCGTTTTCTTTGCAACAATGTATGACACCCGATCCCCAAGATGATAATTAAGCATTTTTACACGTAAAGCTTTTGCGCCCTTGGCCCAAGCGTTATCTTGACCACGCCGACGCCAAGAGCAAAATTGCTGACAAAGCAATCTGCGCGAAATCCAGATCTAAGATCTGGAGACTTGCTGCGATCGAAAATCAGTCCGGGTCAGATCTCCTTTAGGAACAGTAGGTTCCTCAAAATCGCTTTAATAAAAAAGGTATATAGAAATATATTAAAAGTAATCTGTTGGAAGTTTTTAAGAGAAATAAAGTTTAAAAGTTTCATTGAAGAGTGATTGTTTAAATAAATATACCGTGCGACGAGACGCCGAGAGTGAGCAAATTCTTTTACAGGTACTCTGACCCGCAGACTCACTCCTTGGCCCCTCTTCTCCTTTCTGGAAAGCACGGGCGGCCAAGTTCATAACAATATGTACAGATATTATGATTTTGATTATTTTTGATATGAAGTGAATAGTGGTTGCCCTACGTGGTCACATACCTTTTTTTAATATAAAGTTCTGTAAGGATTGAATTTGTATAACCGTTTGTAAGAATTGAATTTGATTAACCGTTCCATTTTGTTCCTTGTGACTTCTCGTCTGAACAGGCACTGACACAGAATTCGGAACGGCTGGGAATAAAACGACGCCAACCACTTTGTGTGTGGCCGCCAAATGGATAACATCTTTGTGAGAAACGAAAAATTTAAAGTAAACAAAGCATAAGTGAATACGAGTTGAATAAAGACATTTAAAACTATAAGGTTGTTGTGAGTTTAAGGAACAAAAGAAACAACGTTATTGCTGTCTTGACTTAAGGCCATTCCATTACCCTTTCACTCACAATCGTAACAATTTCTTTCTGGGCTTAACCAAAGGATGACAGAAGTATCGTGACTGCTGAGTCACTCGGAGGGGAGTACTGTGGCGGTTAAGTAGTTCCAGAGAAATCCGCGTGAGATGATAGAGCGCTGAACAAAACTTCATTTCTTCCGGAAAAGAAGAAGACACTGTGTGTTCGAGATGCCGAAAGGAATAGGAATGGCTGCCGGAGCTTAAAAATAGAATTTTGTGTAATCTTTAAAAATCGATTCCCGTGTAATATTTTTGTAAGAATCTTAATATTCCTTTTAGTATGTTGTAATTAAGTAATTGATTTAATTTTGTTATTTTTGAAGAATAAATTAAGTTGTCGACGATTTGGTCGCGTTTTAAATTCGTGTGTCCTCAGCTACCTACCGCGCGGAGGTTGTAATTCTATGAGCCGGCTACTGAGCCCCCATAGAAACTGGTGACCCCGACGTGATCGGAAAACAATTTCGTGGTGTAATTTAAGTGCATTTGTTTTGAAAGACCTTAAGTGACGCCGCACATAACCAACAAATTGTGAGCACACAATCCGCGCAGCAATAAGTAGTTAATTAGATGGCAGATAACGACGACAACAGCGACGCACACTCATCTGACACAGACAAGACAGCTATCGAGAATTCTTCTGCAAGAATGTCAAAAACAGAAGACAATCAATCCGTGATGGCATCGCGTATTACTAAGTTCCCGACATTCTTTAAGGACCACCCTGAATTTTGGATAATGCAGGTGGAATGAGCTTTCCGTACTCATGACATTATAAAAGATCAAACTAAGGCCGCGTTCTCATGGGCTGCATGCCGCACGGCAAAAGCTTGAATTCGGCTTACCTTCGGGTAGTATTCGGAAATTTTCGTGAGAGGTTGCAAAAAGCTTGCATATGGATGCATCTGATGGTTGTCGAAAATCAGCTGTTTTGTGATTTTGAAAAAGTGAAATGGATTACTTTAATAATAAAAAAAATATGTTCGCGATTAATGTTGATGTCAAAATGTGGAATGTTGAAGTTAAATCACTTTAAACATCGCTCGAATCGAAACATCACTAGTGGAGATGCTAGCAGATTATTTAACTAAACCACTGAGTAAGGAAAAATTTGAGTATTGCATTAAAAATGTACGTTTATATTGAAATAAAATTATTTTGTAATTTCAAAGTGAGGGTGTTAGAAATTGATATATGGCAGTACTACTAAAACTTGGAATGTGTGGTAGCTTTCTCTTTAGAATGACATTACTGACTTGCTGTAAGTAAGACATAAGATATAGACGTGTGTTAAATATTGAATTAAACTTATCTACTAAAAAACAAGTGTTCTTTCTTAAATAAAACCACAACTGGTAAAATAACAACAGATTTCTATGTTGATGATGTTCTCACGGGGGCAAACAGTCAAGCCGAAGCAATCAACTTACGGCAACAATTAACCGAGATACTTTCAAAGGCCAAACTACCAATAAGACAGTGGGTTTCCAACGATCCGACAGTCTTAGAAGACATTCCCAATGAGAGTAAGCACCTGCAATTGCAATTGGGAGGGACATCAACTTTAAAAACATTAGGTCTTTATTGGAACTCCACTACCGATTATATTAGCTATTCAGTGGTACAAGGTACAAATCCACCCCAGATAACCAAAAGGCACATTCTCTCCATAACTGCAAAAATATTTGATCCACTTGGACTGTTGGCACCGGTTATCATGATCGCAAAAGGCATGATCAAGCAGTTATGGGACTTGAAACTAAATTGGGATGAGCCTCTTCCAAATGATTTAGATAAGAAATGGCAAAAATTTTTACAGTCAACTACAAGGCCTTAATAACCTATCATTCCAAAGGACAATTATTTCACCTGAGGTAAAGATTAACCAAATTCACGGTTTCTCGGATGCAAGCGTAAAGGCGTATGGGGCCTGTATATACCTACGGATCATCGATGCACAAGACAACATAAGTGTACAATTGCTATGCGCTAAGTCTCGAGTTGCACCGTTAAAAACGCAAACCATACCTCGATTAGAATTATGTGGTGCACTACTTTTAGCAACATTAACCGAATTCGTAATCAAAGCTTTAAAATTTGTAATTGATCAAACATTTTACTGGCCTGATTCAACGGTAGTATTGCATTGGATCAGATCACCACCTCAGCAATTAAAGACCTTTGTTTCTAATAGAGTAGCGGAGATTCAAAGAAAGACAGATATTTACCGTTGGTTTCATGTAAGAACAAATGAAAATCCAGCAGATCTGGTTTCACGAGGTGTATTTCCTGAAGAATTTCTCACCTCTACTATATGGAAATTTGGACCTCCTTGGTTAAGAAAGTATAAAAGCCAATGGCCTCCAACTATATTGTCACCTATGGAAGATGTACCTGAACAACGATCTACTACCTGTCTACTGACATCAACTGCTACCATGGACGAAAGTCTGTTTGAAAGATTTTCATCAATCGGAAAATTAGTTAGGACTCTCAGTTACTGTTTTCGATTTATTGATCCTGGGAGATTGTTAAGTAGAAATAAAATAAAGATATTGAATTTTTAGTAACCCACAATTATTGCTGAGCTGGAAACACTATACAATCAGATATAAGAATATTTGTAGCTTCCATTTTGTATTACAATAAAATCCTTAAAATATTTTTGACGTGAATTTGCATCTAGCAAATCGAGGTTTCAACAAGCGCACATGCGCATGAACGGTTTCTACAATCAACATGGTCCTTCGAGCCGCATAGGCGTCAGCAATTAAAATTAAAAAATCAAAAACAAAAATATTCGGGTTCCATTGGAAAAATAAAAGGTGTAGTAAAAACAAAACATAATTTTTGTCGCCATTTTTCAACTTCGGAGCCACAAGGGCAAAGGCATCAACAACAGCATCACGCCACCTCTCTCACCTTAAGAGAGCGCAACGCCACTTCGCTCAAATTGAAAGAGTCCAAATCTTCAGCGCATAACAATACTGTAAGGATGATATTCCCTACTGGTTAAAGAGCATATGGTATGCTGTAAAATTTACAAAGTTAAACAAAGTGAGTTCTTTTTTGTTATGTTCTCATAGTGTTTTAAGAGTCAATGAGATATAGTGAACTATACACTTGCAAGCGATAAATAAAGTGGGTGTGTAATGAGCCGTTGACCTTCTCATTACTCTAAAATATAAACCTTGCAAGCTTGCACATGCGAACTGGAGTTTTTTCCCACCTTTTGGTGATGGCAATTGTTTTTTCCTTTTTGTTGCATTAGAGCAACAATGGCT
This sequence comes from Thereva unica, assembly GCA_949987705.1. Classification (NCBI taxonomy): domain Eukaryota; kingdom Metazoa; phylum Arthropoda; class Insecta; order Diptera; family Therevidae; genus Thereva; species Thereva unica. The sequence goes on along the minus strand of OX465285.1, from coordinate 63,781,252 downwards.
GAACCCTTTAAAAACAAGGGTGAGGCGTCCTAACGGGGCAGTCGGTCAGGTAAAATTATACTGTGCGGTTATCAAATCGATTGAGCGAAATATATAAAGCCTAACAGGGCCAGTACTAGTTTTTTTTATAAATTAAATTGTGAGAACTATCAGCCGATTAAATTGTGTTTATTGAACGAAATATATATGTACAAAGGCCAGTATTAGTTTTTTATTTAAACTATTTAAGATAATAAAAAAAGGGGGCAGGTGACCTTCTAAACCAAAAGCACTCCCTTGTCCTGGTGTAGTCCACAACCAATTAGGCTACAACAAATTTTGGTGGCAGCGGTGGGATTACGCAAAAAGAAATCCAGTGTCCAGCTATGGATAATCCGACCATGGAGATCCCGTCTACGCCCGACACCATTGAGGAGTGTGAAGCGGAGATTCAACGACTAAGAGGACCAGCCGAAGAGGAAGACGTAACCGCAGACTTCACCTACTATACCGCACTAACAAAAAAATCATACTACTGACCAAGTAAGTCCGTTTTTTTCTTCTCTTGTAATGAGCGGGCATCCACCCACAGCATCCACTGGCTCATCACTCTAGCTTCACATAATTAAGCCTCAACGGCCCACCCAAGGGAATCTAAAAATATTAAAATAAGCCTCAACGGTGATGTAGAAGTAGTAAAAGACATTGAACGTAAATTAGATAATGTTGTACTAGACTACAAATGACTTGCACTGACTGAGTCAAGAGCGAGCAGGCAGTTCCGATCTACTTGTCAATCTAGCAGGACTTGCTCTTTAAGGAATAAAGTACTTTCTTTTAACAAAAACCTCGTGTTCATTATTTAACATGGCGCAGCCGGAAATTGGAAATCGTCAAAAAGGGATTAAAGTGCGCTGAGAGAAAGTGGATGAAGTGAATAAATGTAGATGGGAAAATTTAAAAAAGTGATAACATTAGAAAACATCAGAAAGACAAATAGACCACGACGAAGACCTAGAACTTACATCAGAATTCCTGATACTTATGGAAGGATGGATTTTATAAGGCCGGTGGATAAATTAAACCTGACAGGGAATTTAGCAGAAAACTGGAGAATATTCTCCCAGAATTTTGGAATATTTAGTGAAGCCATTGAATTGGAGAAAAAGCCGACAAAGGTCAAAATAGCGGTCCTTCTAAATGCTGTTGGGAGCGAAGCTCAACTTATCAGAAGAAGAAAAAGCCTTGTGCACCAAGGAAAAATGAGGTGTATCAAAGTTTTTTGCTCCTAAGCCGCAACCAACAAGATGGAGAACCTTTTGATGAGTTTTTGATGGATTTAAAAAATAATTATAAATTGTGGTTATGAAGTTGCAGAAAATCGGATGCTAAGAGATAAGCTGGTCATCGGAACATGTGACAAACAGTTACAAATGCGGCTATTAGAGACTACGGACTTGACCTTGGATAAAGCTATAGAAATGTCAAGACCAGCAGAAGTAACCAGAAAACAGAGCATCGAAATGAATAGATTTAGAGTAAAGGATGACAGTTGGCCCAGCCAATTCAGCAGAATCAACTTGCTACAAAGAGAGACATCAACAGGAAGAAAAAATAATATGGGTCCAAACCATAATTGGGATAGCTGTAACGCCAAGGCTAAGTTTATTAGAAATAAAAATAAAGACAAAATATGTAATTTTAATTATTTTAGAAACCAAGCAACCTCTGAAGGAAGGATTGGAAATGCACAAAGCACAAAGTGTAAATTCTGTAGTCAAACACACACGAAAGGAAAATGTTCCGCATTCGGTAAAACTTGTCATAATTGCGGACGCAAGAATCATTTCGCCAGTGTATGTAAAACAATGTATAAGGTACGTGAACTTAAAGCTAACTCGAATAATGAACAATTTATTATTGATAGTTTAGAAAAAATAAAAAACTTGAATCTTGTCAATGATTCCAAAGCGTGGTTTGAGGTGATCCGAGTAGAAAATATTTTTGTTTCGTTTAAATTAGACTCGGGAGCAGATGTGAATGTCTTACCACTAAAATATTTTAGAATGATAGAAGGAGCAAAGTTAGTTAAAGGTGAAGTAAAATTAGAAGCTTATGCCTCACTTGTTAGCAATTTAGGAACTATAGAGTTAAAATGTTGCATTAGAAATAAAGTTTCACTCCTGACGTTCGTTATAGTAGATGCTGATAGGGTGCCAATTTTAGGGTTGAAGACTTGTGAAGAATTGAATTTGGTTAGGCGAGCATATACAATTAAAACTCAAGAGGTCGAACAATTTTTAAAGCTTAATAACGATGTCTTCGAAGGGTTAGGATCTTTTGTTGAAAATTTTGAGATAGTTTTAAAAGAAGATAGTATACCAGTTGCAAAACCTGCTAGAAGAGTCCCTCTGTCAGTAAAAGGTAGATTACAAGATGAACTACAAAGGTTAGAAGTAAAAGGTATTATTGAAAAAGTAACAGAACCGACGGATTGGATATCGATATGGTGAATATGGGCATAGCAAAAAACTGGCATAATTATGAAGGAATTTACCACAAAAATTGGCAAGAATGGCAAAGAACATTCAAAACACAGGTCACCCACGTACCCAGCCTGAGAGACTAGATCGAAAAGGTATCAGCTCGAAAACAGAGACCACACGAAACAATGGCGCAATACATCGGAGCAAAATTAGAAATTCTACACAGAGCCCCCAACCAAATCAAAACTTCAGAAGAAGACAAGGTGAACTACCTAATCGAAGGCATCAATGACGACTTTGATCGAAGAATGCTCAAAATAGCGGCAACAAAAACAACGAAAGAGTTAATCGAACTCTGTAAGACGCTAGATGAAGACAAAAAATTCACCAACATCACCGCAACAAGAAGTCGCCCAAACAACTATACCAACCCACCTCAAACCAAAAGGAATATAGATACACCAGTAAGGCCAGGAACACAACAATTTAAATTCAACTGCCTTAGATGCAAAAAAGAGGCACATCCAGTCAGTCAGTGCCCGTTACCATGCCCGACGTGTAACAAAACGGGTCACTCGTGGTCAAACTGTGATAAAAAGCAAGCCAATTGCGCAATAAAGACCATATACAGGGAAAGAGGACTGCCAGTAATAAAGACAAAAATAAATAACGACAAAGAAATACTAACATTGATTGATAGCGGAGCAGAACAATCAATAATATATAGAAAATACATTAAAGATGGAATAAACCTAAATAAATATGTGGCAGCGATTTTTTAAAGGAGTTTGATTTATTAGTTGACATTAAGAGCAAATGCTTAATTGACAAAAAAACGTTATTATCGACACACGGAAAAACTGTGCACGCGCCGACTTCAGGATTGACCGAACCTGCGAATATGGCCTGGTGGAGCACCAATTGCACCCAACCACAATGTGACGCATCACATAATGACAAAAGGGCCTGCTGTACATGCAAAACCACGTCGCTTAGCCCCAGACAAACTCAAGATTGCTAGGGACGAGTTTCAGAAGATGTTAAATGAAGGGATATGTCAACCTTCAAATTCTGACTGGGCAAGCCCACTGCATTTAGTGAAAAAGGTAGATGGAGACTGGCGTCCGTGCGACGATTATAGAGGTCTAAATGCCGTCACAATTCCAGACCGATACCCGGTGCCGCATATTCATGACTGCATGAATGTCTTGGAAGGGAAATACATATTTTCCACATTGGATTTAAGGAGGGCTTACCACCAGATACCAATGAAGCCAAGTGATATACCCAAGACTGCAATAACAACACCTTTTGGGTTATTTGAATTTAAATATATGACGTTTAGTTTGAGAAATGCTAGCCAAACTTTCCAGCGATTTATTAACCAGGTGATAAACGGTTTACATTAGCTACAGCATACATCGATGACATAATTGTTGCATCAACATCTGAAGAAGAGCACAAACGTCATCTAAGTGAACTGTTTGGCAGATTGGAACAATACGGATTAGTAATAAATGTCTCAAAATGTGTGTTTGGACAAAGTAGCGTAACATTCTTGGGGCATACAGTGTCATCAGAAGGCATCCGACCTCGAGAAGAAAAAGTCGATGTCATCAGAAAATTTCCACGACCACAGTAGCAGAATTAAGAAGATTCCTCGCTATGATAAATAATTTTTACCGTCGATTTCTGCCCAGAGCAAGCGAAAAGCAAGATATTTTACAAAAAATGATTCCGGGAAACAAGAGAAGAGATAACAGGAAGCTTATCTGGACACGAGATGCTGAAGGATTATTTGAAGACTGCAAACACAATATTGAAACTGCGACAACTCTAGTTTTTCCAAAACAACAGGCAGAGTTAGCATTGATGGTCGACGCATCAGACGTCGCAATTGGAGCAGTTCTTCAACAACGTGAGGGGGCTCATTGGAAACCAAGAGCATTTTTTTCTGCAAAACTATCGAACAGCCAAAACAAATATAGCACTTATGATAGGGAGTTGCTAGCAGTGTACTCGGCTGTCAAACATTTTCGATATTTGATTGAAGGTCGTCATTTCACTATTTATACAGACCACAAGCCAATCATATTTGCATTTTCACAAAAGCCGGAAAAGGCATCACCACGACAACTGCGATACTTGGATTTGATAGGTCAGTACACCACGGATATTCGCCACATATCAGGTAAAGATAATATAGTCAGGCGACGTGAATGCTAAGATGTTAGAAAGGGAACAAAGGTCTGATGAAGAATTGAGGAGCGATGGAATTTACGTCAGGAGATTCATCATGTAAAATAATATGTGACGTGTCAACACAAAATAATCGCCCATTTGTGCCAAGAACTTTACGAAAACGCGTATTCGATTCTCTTCACCAATTAGCCCATCTTGGTGGCAAGGGAACGACGAGGTTAATTTCACAACGGTTTGTGTGGCCAAACATGAAGAAAGACTGCAGAGATTGGGTTCGGACATGTGTCGCATGTCAGAAATGCAAGCTACAAAAACATAACAAAACAAAAATCGGTCAATTTGCATTACCGGATCAGCGATTTTCTCACATTCTCGACATTATAGGACTTACGTGCCTATTCTGATGCCTACGTCTCAGAACTTCAGATACTGTTTAACCATTATCGACAGATCTACTAGATGGCCAGAGGCCATCCCGAATTGCGGATATTACGGCGGAAGCGGTGGCTAAAGCCTTATTATCGGTATGGATATGCAGATTCGGCACACCACAATACGTCACTACTGATCAAGGGCGACAGTTCACATCAGGGTTATTCAAAGAATTGCAGAAGTGTTATTGGGAACACATCATATCATGCCAACGCCATATCATCCATCTTCAAATGGATTAATAGAGAGGTGGCACCGTACATTAAAGACAGCGATAAAGTGTTATAATACTGAACGATGGGTAGATGTTCTTCCAATGGTATTACTGGGACTACGAGCAGCGGTAAAAGAAGAATTAGGAGTTTCAGTCGCCGAGATGGTATATGGAACAACGCTACGGTTACCTAGCGAGATATTCATAAAATCGATGGTAGACAAAAATGCAGCAGAGTTTATCAAGGATTTAAAGGAAAGGATGTCAATAATACGCCCTCAACCAACTAGTAACCACCAAAAGGAGCAGGTGTTCGTCCATAAAGATATGAGTAAATGCTCGCACGTATTCATCAGGCGGGACGGAGTGAAGGATTCACTGCAACAATCTTTTGAAGGTCCTCATCCTGTCATCAGCAGACACGAAAAGTTTTTTACGGTCGACATAAATGGAAGAAAAGCAAGTATATCTATAGATAGATTAAAACCAGCGTATGAAGAAAATGACAGTGAAGAACGTCAAGAAGTCAAGGCTACCAACAAGACACGCCTCGGTCGAAAAGTCACAATTCCAGTTCGATATCGTTAACACTTAGGGGGGAGTTAAGTGGCAGCGAAAAACACAGCAGAGAGAAACGAAACTATGTTGACGACAAAAAAATCAACTACGGTCAGCAAGAAAAGAACACACACCGACAGTCCTCCTGTGCGATACACAACGTCACACAAATTTAACTTCCAGATATAATTTTGTATTTCGTATCTATTAAGGTAAAAAATATTGTTAGCTAGTAACAGAAATAAAAGTAGAATATTGTTTATTCGTGTCTATTGAATTCTGAGAACTTTTGCCCCCACAAATACGAAGGTGAACCAATAAATTCAATAGGTAACATGTTCATACCAACCGGTCAGATAGATTTAACCATTGAGACTCGAAAACTACATTTGGTCCTGTAGCAGTAGTGAATGACACCCCAGTGCCACTCATATTAGGAGCGGATTAGCGTAAAAGCGCAAGTGTAGCGACAAAGATCTACCATGAGGGAGACATACTTATAGAGAAGATTAACAATAGCAAATCAAAAACAAAGATAAACGGATGTGCAATAAAAAATGATTAAAACAATTAGAGAAGCAGCTAGCAGAAAAATACCAACAGCTACCACCTTACATGTCAGAATCGCAAAAGGAACGATTCAAACAAACAATTATCAACAACCACAAAGCATTCGCAACAGATCAAAACCAACTAGGACACTCTACCATGGGAGAACATGCAATAGAATTGATAGACAAATACCCAATCAGAAAACAGATATTCGTTGTCAGATGAGCAATTCATAAAAGAAACAATAAAAGAATAGATGAATCTAGGAATCTGCATTGAATCTCAATCAGAGTATGCGGCCCCGGTAGTCATCGTAAACCAACCACATCATCCTAGCACACCCAGAAGACTAACAATAGACTGCCAAGAAACCAGAAGCGACCAAATATCAAAGCTCGAACAACATCGAGATAAAGCCTTACAGAACATCAAAAACACAATCGACAAGTAGAAAGCAGCAAAAGATTCTCATCGCAGGAGGATTCCCCTGAAGATAGGTGATCTGGTTTTGCCAGAAGTCTCCACAAGGAAAAGCAGAATGGATCCATATTACGAGGATAAACCCTGGGAAATATGCGAATTCGTTAACGACAACATAGTCACGATAGGAAGAAGAGAAGCTGATGACACAGGAATTGAATACCGGAAGAAGATACACACAGCACAAATTAGACCATTCCAAGTCAGACAAGAAGCGGAACTAGAAACCGCCAACCAGCACTTACTAGGAAACGTAATAAAATCACCTAGCGAAACCAACTCAGAAATATCAACAGAAGATGAAGACAACGTTATGGACATCACCAATCACACTAATTTAAGACATTGAGTGCTAAATAAATATTTGAACTGTATTAGTTGAATCGAAAATAGCTGTGTTTACCTTTGAAACATCCCATCCATCCTGCAAGGGCACGCATCATCTGCGATACACACGGTCCGCTCACATACTTGTAAAAAATTCCGAGAATTATCAGTCGAAGAACGTAGAAAGATTATAACCAACGACTCATTATGTTATAATTGTTTTGGCAAGGGGCATGCGGCAGTACAAAGCAGGTCCAAATATTCATGCCAACAATGCACCAAAAGACATAACACATTATTGCATTTGGACAATGAAAAAACAGAAATTAATAAGGATAGTGTTCAACCGGATACAATATACAATAATTCAGCGCAGATATGACTAGACAAATCAAAAACCGTACAATTAACAACTCAACAACACATAAGTCTAGTTGTTAATTCCTTATCCAATGACATCCTGGTCACAACATGCCTCTGTATATTACATAAAGATAATCAACCCATACAATAGGTGTATTTTTTTAATGAACTGGCTGGTTCTCCACCATATAAATCTCATAACCCAAGACCGATTGGGGGTTTCTATGGGGGTTACTGGTAAATTTTAAAATTTCCCAGTATTCCAAAACGCGCACAACTTCACGCCAAAGAATGAAACGTCATTCTTTATTCAGGCGGTGCGCGATGGAGGACATAAACTTGTAAGTATACTAAAAAAAATAAGTAATCGTGCTAAAATATTTAATTAATTTGTAGAGAAAGGCACATTTGGACCGCCGCAGAAACTAGGGCTCTGCTTTCCTGCTACGCGGCGAGGAAAGATGAGACAACGCATATTAAAAGAAGAAAGCACGTGTTCGCCAACATCCTGGAGGACCTGAAAGGGCTCCAAGTTTTGGTAAGTGCTGTGTTGTTTTCAGTAATCCTTTTGAAATAACTAAAACATTTCAATTTCAGGAAACTCCAGTTACAGAACTGCAGATAATAAATAAAATTAAAAATCTTTTGCGAGCCTACAAGGCCGCAAAAGACAACGAGGGACGAATAGGAGCTTCGCCCTCAGTAGCTAGTCCCTATGATAGGGAACTGGAAGAAATTTTTGGAGACAGGCCGCTTGTCGGCGGCACCCACACGGTCGACAGCTTCGGGGATGGGGTGCCCGCGTCCTCAAATACGGTGCCGTCGACTTCCGGAAGTTTTGCGGCGTCCACCTCCTCCAGTGCGGTCCCAACTACCTCTTCAAGTGGGGTGTCGAGTGTGGGGCTACCGAGAGCGCGGCGTGTGAAACGCCTACAAAGCAAGGGCAAGCTGCAGTTCAGGGACAAGCGTGTAGAGGGTTACTAGATACTGGGGCCTTATTCTCTATTACAATATTGTGAGATTTTCTCTCGAAACTGTCAAAATGGTATTCTCTATTACAAAACTGACTAAATTCTACTCGAAACTGTAACAATATTGTTAGATTTTTACTCGAAAGCTCAATTACCATGATTACATGTCGGATCGAGGACTTGACTTGAGATCCAACTGACAGTTTAATCTGGGGCGACAGTTCACCTGCTTGAGAGCTTGACTTCAAGCCGGCTTGAAATATACTTGACACTTCGCATAAGTTTGCTTTGAAAGGCGTGATGGAGAAATGCTTTTTTCTCATTTACGTGCAGTTGATAGAAATAAAATAGATTTATTAAGTGAATTGCACCGGAAGAGAATTGCACAACCAAGGGAGAACTAATTTCAAAACTCAAGCGCTGAAGCAGGGGTTACATGGCTTAGTTCTGTAACGGTCGGCAATGTCCGAAGGCGCAAGTCAAATAAATCTCTCACGGAAAAAAAATTAATCATCATAAATTGCCGTTGCTAAGCAATGTTTTATTAAAGAATTCCTTTTTTTAAAGAATCCCTCTATTCGTGCCTTTTGGCCCATTCATTTCCCTATTTTTGGTTCATCTCTTTTTTCTATTAATTATCCACCAATTTGTTGCCCACGCAACATTTTTCCCCATGGACGCTCCGGACGGCGTCTAATAACTTAGCCAATCAGGTCGCGACACCTGGATCCCACCACAAAAAAAATCGTTTCACAAAAATTATTTGGTATGGGTGGAACAGGGAAACGAATAATCCATTCCCTCATTCCATTATAATTATTCATAATTCCTCTTTTGGGCAATCGCAATTTGACCGAATAAAAAACGGTGGCAATAAGGAATTGCTCCATGTAAACGCGATTTTTGGTGAAGAAACTGTGGTGGGAGGAAAAAGCTTGAGCTGCTGGCGTCGGTCTTGGATTCATTAAGTAAGCAGCAGGCATCATAGTCGGGTCGCGATCGTGTTTGTAAAGAAAAAAAAAAAAAGAAAAAAGGTCCTCTCGGGATGGTGGTGCGCTCGCTTCTTTTTGGGGATGATGAAATTCGAGTCCCGGTTTAAAACCCAAAAAAAGGCAGACAAATTTTAATTAATAAATAAACGGAATTTCGGTTTTTTTGTGTTTGTAGAAAGAACAAGAAAGTAAAGAGAAACGGAATCCGCAGAGAAAACGGCCATTGATTGCGTTTTTTTTTGAAACATGGTAGAACGTGGTTATTTCCAAGAAAAAAATATTTAAAAAAAAAAATAGTTTCTTTTACGTTTTAAAGTAAGCTAATATATATGAAGAAGACATAAATATAACTTTTTTGTTGGTAATTAAAGCAAAAACGAGAAGTGTACCAGCAAGTAACGAAAAAAAGAAAATGAAACGCAAAAAGTTTTTATCCTGTTAATTAATTAAAATAAAAGAAAAAAAAAGAAGGAGAAGAAAGGGGAACCAAAGAGAACTAAGAAATTTATTGTAAAGTATGTTGAAAAATTGGTGCACGTAGTAACAAAAATAGAAAGTGTAGTTGTGAAGTGCATCCGAAAGTATGAGAAATTTTTTTTACTTTTTGCTTAAGGATCGCTGTGAACCCGGTAAGATATTCCCGTTTTTCAATAATTTTTTTTTTACAACAAAAAAAAAGAAGAATAACACCGAAAAAAAGGAAGCAGTTAATGAAAATGAATAAATCCTGCGGACTTATGGCGCTGGCACGGTCACACCGTATCTAAATACAAAAAGAAAAAAAAACGAAATTCATTCCTAAGTCATAACTGCAGTACAGCCAATTTGTGTAAATTGAAACTGAAAATTACGTATGTGCCAGAATTATTGTTCTCGTGTAATATAGTTAAGATATTTTTTTTTCGGAATGTATGTAGAGTTGTATGATTAATGTAACATCCATATATAATATTTCGCGTAAATTTTCAATTAAATTATATCAAGAAACCAAAAAAAAAAATCGGGTATACCCTTAATATCTTCTTTTCTAATTTAAATTAACAGTATAATGGTAACAAAAAAAAAAGTTTAATTGCAAAAACTAAAAGAAAATGTGTACTACACTTAGTAGCATCAACCAAAAGAAAATTTTTATTGTAATAATTCTCATTTCTTTTTATATTACCAATGAGTTACCAATATCTTTAAGAAAAGTTTAACCAAAAAGGAACAGGAAAAAGTTTTTTTTTGCATTAAATTGAGGAAAACCAGAAATGTTGTTGAACTGAATTCAGTATAAATTTAAGTATAAGAAACATATTGATAAATAAAGTAAAAGACAAGTATATAAATAAACATAAACTTTATTTTATAAATAAATATAAATATACAGAGAAACTATTATGACTATTGACCCAAAAAACAAAATGTTGAAGTAATAAAAGATTAAATAAAATGTAAACCAACAAAAATTAAAATTATTAAAGAAAGAGGAAAACATTCTTCGCCCAGAATCAGATTGTGTGGTAGTTTTGGTTATAACCACCTAACCATGTAAGTAATTAATGGGTGAATAGTGGACATGGAGATCCGGGGGGGAGGCTGTGTGCCGTTCCTCGATACGTAAGTACTATTATGTTTTAGATTTATTTTCAGCATTCATCCCTGACCGCATCCGTCCGCATGGCTGCGACCTCGAACCCCCTTTAGCCCTCTCGATGACCCCGGACAGGTCCCATATCGCCCCCTTTTGATTTTTATTTGGTCCTTAGTGGCACGTAAAGTTTAGTTTGTTTAAACTGTCGCCCCTTCCTTGTCTCCGTGCACCACGAACCCCCCCCATCCGGCGAGCTAGTTAGAGCACCGCTAGACGTGCCCAACCAGGTGTAGTGGAGGCAAAACAAGTTTTCCTCGGCGATATCCCTTTCTTTGGACCTCGTCCAGCCACACTTTCGGTCATTAGTGACCCCTTCCCTTTCCTTTTTTTGTAATTTTGTTTGCGGCCCCTTGTGGCAATGAGACTCTTCAGTCCTTCTTCGAGCATAAGCTCAAACAATCCCCGACAGTTACAAATTGGCGCCCAACGAAGGCTAGTTCCTTCTAGTCTATATTCTTAGTTCGGATGTCTGTTCGTCACTTGGTGACTTTATCCTTTTAGTCGGCAACTGTGGTTTTCTTCTTCCTTTTTGGAAGGTGTCTCCCTCCGAGCTAGGACCTTCCTTCAAATTAATATTCCCTAAAGTAAGTCCGATATTTAGTCTTTTCTGTGGCATTGGCCATCGAGAGGAACCGGTAGTGGACTTCCTTCAGTATTTATCTCCCTTCTGTGTCCAAGTCCCTCCGGTTAATTGGGAATGGGGTTTGGTACCTACCGCGGTATCATCTCCCGTACAGCTTATGTCTTTTCAGTTAGCCTTAACGGCATATAATTCTTTTCTCAATTTCACTGAACATTTATGGTTCAACAACTTTTCTTTTAGGCGGTAGCTTCCACTTTATTGATCTTGCTCTTTCATGTGAGTTTGTCTGGTCCTAGTACCAAGCGCTTCCGCTTGCTAGTGCGACAACTCTAGTGAGTCAATCACTGTGGTCCTGCTGCTGTCTGGCTTCATGTGACTTATGTTCACGTGGCTTGCGCGGGGATCAACATCTGGTTGTCTCGTCCATGGATGAAGCAAAACCGCTCAGTTTTGACCTTTTCCCTTTTAGTATGGCCAAATTGGTGGATGGATCACTGTCTTGCAATGATCCTGGTAACAGGCTTATTGCCTGCCAGCGCGGTAAGCCAGTGATTCCTCTGCTAACGCGGTCCCGTATGCATCCTCTGCTTGATCAGCCTTCCGGAATTTCAGTCGTGCCGTCGTCGTTACTGATCCGTCGTGGCTGGCAACCAAGGATACCTTATCACCAATGGAAGCTTCTTATTCTCTTCATACTCTCTTCTTTTCGTCGTAGCCATGCGGTATGTTGCGGGGGGGGATGAATCCTGAAATGTAGAGTTGACCGAGGCAGATGGGTTGCCACTCTCTTCGGCCAATTCATATTCTGGTAAGTACTGAGGTGTTGTTTGGTGTGCATCCTCTCCTCTGGGAACCATGCCCCGGTCCCATCTAATTAATTAAATTATCGCGTTAATAATAATTATTTACGTTTTCGTTTAGGTATATACGAGTTTTAAGTCTCGCGCAGTTGCAAATAGTCGTCTTCTGAGTTTAATTAATAATTATCTTTAATACCTTTCACGTCCCGAGTTATCTAAGATTTCTTTTTGCGCAATTTATCATAGCGTATTTGTAGCTTTTGTGTCAGTATTAAATATTCGGTCGAGTTTATAAATAAGGGGGCACGTCTCCTATGTGAACTTTCTTTCGTCTACGAGCAAAATTCGGTTATCCCTTGTCGACAACCATCGTTATGTCGGATTCCGAACAGCCAGATGTGTCTGAAGCCCCTGGGGGTGACGATAGTCCATCCTTCCACGGGTTTCGAGATAGCCAAATAGAATCAGACAATCAAGTTTCGGAACGACAGCGAATCGAGCAGATGATTGCTAAGCTGAAAGACCAACTGGCTGCTATGCCGACCGGTCCTACTGCAGCGCCCGCTCACGCTCCAATTAAAGTAGATCCGATCAGCTCAACCGTAGAGCCCAATCCCCTATACAGTCAAATTAAAACTCCTGACTTACGATTCATTGCCAGACCCGGTAAATCTCAGCAGGCTACACGCCACCCTTCTGTCGTGTTATCTTGGAACATCACGTTCTCAGGGCAATCTAGTGGACTTACAGCTGAGCAATTCATGTTCAGACTGGAAAGTAAGGCTAAAGATGCATCCGTATCTGATCAAGAGCTTTGTGCAAACGTGTCATCCTTACTTAAGGATAGAGCAGCTACCTGGTATTGGAACCAATTTCGCCGGGAATTGCCAAATCCCGAATGGTCCGACTTTCGCAGGAACTTCCAAGCCCATTTTAAGTCCCACGATTCTGATCTGTACACCATTAAATCTATGGTCGAGTTAAAGCAACTTCAAGACTCCTTCGATGAGTACTTAGACAAGATGATTGCCTTGCACAACAAGATGGAGAATCCGATTTCGGAATCTCAGGTGACAGGTATATTAGTCGAAAACCTCAATTACGCTACGGGTAGTTCATTAGTGGGTCGTCAGTTTAAAACCATAAAAGAGTTACGAGAGCAATGCCTTAAAGTTGAACGCTGGCATTTGAATAAGAAAATGGAACGTAGGACGAATCTAAGAGTCCACGAACTCGAGACTGATTTCGCGGTAGATCCCGCTTCCGAGTCCTTAGACCCGTACTTCCATGAGATAGAGGCTCTCCAAGGTCATAACCCAGACCTTAATCGAAGACAACTTAAGTGTTGGAATTGCCAACAACATGGTCATCCGTTCTACGACTGTCCTTCTGAAATTCGAAATGTCTTCTGTTATCGCTGTGGAAATCCCGGAGTAGTGTCACCAAAGTGTCATTGCCAGGAAAACCGGCAGACGGGCGCGCGGCCGCGTGGGAACCCGCGCCCACCTCCGCATCCCCAACCACACCCACCTTAAAGGAGCCCGCGTGTGACTTTCTCCCTGATGTGTCGTCTCCTACCCCTGCTGTGTCCAACCTTCAGTCCTATTGTGAGGATCCCCCAGTATTTCCTTCGGAGGAATCCAGAACTTCCTTCATGGCAAGATGGAACAAGTATCAAGCGGTTCGTCAGCGGATCTTTGCGAGTCCCCGCCAAGAGTCTTCCTTTAGCAGAATTCCAAAAATTCGGCTGTTAGCCAATGAGAAACGTCAGCTTTCACGCTTGGCCGTCTCTGCTATTATTAATGACCATTCTGATGAGAGGCCTTATGCAGGCATAACCCTTAGTGATGTAGCTATGACCGGGTTACTAGACAGCGGCGCCTCCATAACCTGTCTGGGAAGGGGTGTCGAGTCGTTTCTAGAAGATCATCCTGAGTGTAGACTATGTTCTTTAACTACTTCCTTACAAACTGCCGATGGTACGTCCCAGCGAGTATTAGGATATATCAAAGCTCCTGTTTCCTTTGCAGGACGAACTCATTTGATGACCATATTTGCTGTACCCAGTTTGAGTCAGAGGCTATACCTCGGGTATGACTTTTGGAAATTATTCGGCATCGTTCCCCAGATAGTGGGCGAGCTGAACGCTCTTGCCGTGCCGTCTATGACTCATGATTTGTCTAATTTTCAACTACCTCAGTTAGAGCGAGTCAAAGCTACTTTTCCCTCCTTTGATGTCTTGGGTTTGGGGAAAACCCATTTGGAGGAACATACAATTGATGTCGGTGATTCAGTCCCCATCAAACAAAGACATTATCCCGTGTCGCCTGCAGTGCAAAAACTAATGTACGACGAATTGGACCGGATGCTCAGTCTAGGTGTCATTGAGCCATCTAACAGTCCATGGAATTCCCCGGTTGTTTTAGTCCGTAAACCCGGCAAGGTGAGACTATGTTTAGACTCCCGCAAAGTTAATGCCGTTACCGTCAAAGACGCCTATCCCCTCCCCCACATCGACGGACTTCTTGGTCGTCTTCAGGACACCAAATTTATCTCCAGCCTGGACTTGAAAGACGCCTTTTGGCAGATACCCCTCGAAGCAAAGTCTCGTGAAAAGACTGCTTTTACTGTACCTGGTAGACCGCTATATCAGTTTACTGTCATGCCTTTCGGCTTATGCAATGCGCCTCAGCGTATGTGTCGATTGATGGATAAAGTTATTCCTGGACACTTACGAGAACATGTTTTTGTGTACCTTGATGATCTATTGATTGTCTCTCCTGACTTTGACTCTCACCTCAAAACGCTAGAGGAGGTCGCTGGTTGCTTGCGTCGTTCTGGATTGACCATCAACTTGTCCAAAAGCAAATTCTGTGTGCAAGAGGTTAAATACCTGGGTTTCCTGATTGGCGATGGAACGTTGAAAACTGACCCTGGTAAAGTTGCTGCCATTTCCGAATTTCCTATTCCAAAGTCACATCGGCAGATAAGGAGATTCCTAGGCATGACCGGTTGGTATCAACGCTTCATATCCAATTATGCTAGCATAGCCGCCCCTATCACAGATTGTTTGAAGGGCAAGAAGTTTGTTTGGACAGACGACGCACAGCAGTCCTTCCTTAAGTTAAAAACTTGTATGACTCAGGCTCCAGTACTGGTCACCCCTGACTTTTCTAGACCTTTTTACATCCAATGCGATGCGAGTAGAACTGGTATCGGTAGTGTGTTGTTTCAAAAAGACATGGATGGAAATGAACATCCAATTGCATATATGTCTAAGAAGCTGAACAATGCACAACGCAATTATACGATTACCGAGCTCGAGTGTTACGCAGCCGTATTGAGTGTGAAGAGGTTTAGGGCTTATGTCGAGGGCCAACCGTTCACAGTAATTACTGACCACGCTAGTCTTAAATGGCTTATGAATCAGTCAGACCTGAACGGACGATTAGCTAGATGGAGTTTGAGACTGCAAGGGTTTGAGTTTGCTATAGAGCATCGAAAAGGAAGCCAAAACGTGGTCCCGGATGCTTTGTCCCGGGTTGACTGCGTAGACGAAATAACTTTCTGTCATGACGTGGACTTAACGTCCCCGGCGTTCAAGTCGCCAGAATATTTGTCCCTGACTGAAAGCATAAGCGGAGGGGCTGGACAGTTACCTGATCTCAGGGTGTCCGATGGGTTTGTATTCCATCGTAGTACTCCGCGTTCCGGAGATCCTATCTCAGACGAACTTACATGGAAGCTATGGATTCCTTCAGATTTGACCTTGCCGTTGATTGAGGCAGCTCATTCTCCTCCTCAGGCCTCTCACGGTGGGATTGGTAAAACCTTATCTCGTCTACGAACCAAGTACTTTTGGCCTGGCATGGTGAACCAAGTTCGAACGTTTGTTTCTCAGTGCGAGACATGTAAGTGTACGAAATCCCCTAATGCGATCTTGCGGCCGCCCATGGGCGTGCAATTGGAAGTAGATAAGCCATTTCAATTTCTATATGTGGACTTCTTAGGTCCCTACCCCCGATCCAAAAGAGGCAACACCGCAGTTTTAGTAGTACTAGACTCCTTCAGTAAATTTGTATTCCTTTTTCCTCTGTCCTCCGAGACTGCCACTTTGGCAATAGAGAACCTGGAACATCGTGTATTTCACACCTTTGGAGTACCAGAAATCATCTTTTCTGACAATGGTCGACAATTCGTCTCTAAGGAGTTTACCAAATTCTTGGACGACTATGGAGTCAGACACATGCGTACTGCGGTACACTCTCCCCATCCAAATGCTTCGGAGCGAGTAAATAGATCCACCTTAGCTGCTATTCGAGCTTATTTAAAAGACGACCACCGTGAGTGGGACCGTCACCTTTCGTCAATCGAATGTGCAATGCGAAGCTCGTTTCATGAATCGATCGGGATGACTCCGTTTCAAGCTCTCTTCGGAAGCCAAATGATCCTGCACGGATCCGCTTATGGTGTCTTAAAGAAGCTACACGCCTTACAAGACGGAGATATTGCCTTTCTCCCCACTTCAGATCGCCTTCGCCTCATCCGTGAGCGCATCAAACTTAATCTGTCGTCTGCACATCACCGTCAGGAGAAGAACTACAACTTACGTTGTAAGACAGTCACCTTTAAGCCAGGTCAAGAAGTCTATCGTCGTACCTTCCCTATAAGTAACGTAGCGAGCTGTTTTAGTGCCAAGTTGGCTAATAAATTCTCCAAAGCCCGCATACGAAAACGGGTAGGTGCAAGTCTATATGAGATAGAGGATATGTCCGGCAAATTACTGGGAACTTATCACGCGAAGGATCTCAAACAGTGAGACGCTCGGAAGCATTACCTGAGTCGCCCTAATAAGGCATCTCGCCGGCTTCACCGGTTAACGACAGGGGTGCCGCTAATCCGCTTAGGTAGCTTCCCTGGCGGTGGCATTCCTCTTTTGTTTTCCTTGACCGTCTGGGGTCAAGGCTTGAGTTCGTCGTCCAGCCGGAGTTGCCAGACCAACTCCCCGAGACACGGTCCTCTCGGTCATCCAATTCGCACCAGCCTGTTCGCGTGGATGCTGGCCTTTACTACTGCTTCCTTCGGGTCGAGTAGTCCGGACAGGTGAGGTCATGGGTAAGATGCGGCCTGTGACCTCCGAAAGTGGTGACGTCCTACTGCATAGCCCGTCCCTTCCCAGTTTCATTCTCCCCTAGGCCAGAGTTGATTTTCCTGGACGGGAGGAGGCTATTGGTCATTAGGTTCAGGGCCGCGATGATGACGCTGAATCAGTGAGCCTGTAGCCTACTCGCGTGGAATGATTTAGGGTTGATTGATCGCATGGACAGGTGTTACCTAGTCCAGCGGTGACGAATTCCTAGATCATCCCTTCCAGGAAATCAAACGCGCGCAGAGGGTACCCTATGGACCACTGCATTTCTATACAATAGCCAAAATATATGTCACTTTTCTCCCTTCCCTCACTAACACTCTCCAAATTATTTGAATGGATCAAAGCACTCCGACCAAATTTTTGCACTAGTTGTCATGAGCTCTCGTCATATTTTCCTGCTTCATAGAGAGCATCTCAGGGTCGTGGGTCGAGCCACACGTTTGCTGGCCAATAGCTTCCAACTCCGATTATATTTTTTTGCCCGGCTAACTCAGTCGGTAGAGCATGAGACTCTTCATTTCAGGGTCATGGGTCGAGCCACACGTCTAAAGGCCTCCTCGTCTTTCGGCTCCTCTCTCCCTTCTCTTCGTTCGGTCTAGAGTATCCGCGTTGTAACGGTCGGCAATGTCCGAAGGCGCAAGTCAAATAAATCTCTCACGGAAAAAAAATTAATCATCATAAATTGCCGTTGCTAAGCAATGTTTTATTAAAGAATTCCTTTTTTTAAAGAATCCCTCTATTCGTGCCTTTTGGCCCATTCATTTCCCTATTTTTGGTTCATCTCTTTTTTCTATTAATTATCCACCAATTTGTTGCCCACGCAACATTTTTCCCCATGGACGCTCCGGACGGCGTCTAATAACTTAGCCAATCAGGTCGCGACACCTGGATCCCACCACAAAAAAAATCGTTTCACAAAAATTATTTGGTATGGGTGGAACAGGGAAACGAATAATCCATTCCCTCATTCCATTATAATTATTCATAATTCCTCTTTTGGGCAATCGCAATTTGACCGAATAAAAAACGGTGGCAATAAGGAATTGCTCCATGTAAACGCGATTTTTGGTGAAGAAACTGTGGTGGGAGGAAAAAGCTTGAGCTGCTGGCGTCGGTCTTGGATTCATTAAGTAAGCAGCAGGCATCATAGTCGGGTCGCGATCGTGTTTGTAAAGAAAAAAAAAAAGAAAAAAGGTCCTCTCGGGATGGTGGTGCGCTCGCTTCTTTTTGGGGATGATGAAATTCGAGTCCCGGTTTAAAACCCAAAAAAGGCAGACAAATTTTAATTAATAAATAAACGGAATTTCGGTTTTTTTGTGTTTGTAGAAAGAACAAGAAAGTAAAGAGAAACGGAATCCGCAGAGAAAACGGCCATTGATTGCGTTTTTTTTTGAAACATGGTAGAACGTGGTTATTTCCAAGAAAAAAATATTTAAAAAAAAAAAAATAGTTTCTTTTACGTTTTAAAGTAAGCTAATATATATGAAGAAGACATAAATATAACTTTTTGTTGGTAATTAAAGCAAAAACGAGAAGTGTACCAGCAAGTGACGAAAAAAAGAAAATGAAACGCAAAAAGTTTTTATCCTGTTAATTAATTAAAATAAAAGAAAAAAAAAGAAGGAGAAGAAAGGGGAACCAAAGAGAACTAAGAAATTTATTGTAAAGTATGTTGAAAAATTGGTGCACGTAGTAACAAAAATAGAAAGTGTAGTTGTGAAGTGCATCCGAAAGTATGAGAAATTTTTTTTACTTTTTGCTTAAGGATCGCTGTGAACCCGGTAAGATATTCCCGTTTTTCAATAATTTTTTTTTTACAACAAAAAAAAAGAAGAATAACACCGAAAAAAAGGAAGCAGTTAATGAAAATGAATAAATCCTGCGGACTTATGGCGCTGGCACGGTCACACCGTATCTAAATACAAAAAGAAAAAAAAACGAAATTCATTCCTAAGTCATAACTGCAGTACAGCCAATTTGTGTAAATTGAAACTGAAAATTACGTATGTGCCAGAATTATTGTTCTCGTGTAATATAGTTAAGATATTTTTTTTTCGGAATGTATGTAGAGTTGTATGATTAATGTAACATCCATATATAATATTTCGCGTAAATTTTCAATTAAATTATATCAAGAAACCAAAAAAAAAAATCGGGTATACCCTTAATATCTTCTTTTCTAATTTAAATTAACAGTATAATGGTAACAAAAAAAAAAGTTTAATTGCAAAAACTAAAAGAAAATGTGTACTACACTTAGTAGCATCAACCAAAAGAAAATTTTTATTGTAATAATTCTCATTTCTTTTTATATTACCAATGAGTTACCAATATCTTTAAGAAAAGTTTAACCAAAAAGGAACAGGAAAAAGTTTTTTTTTGCATTAAATTGAGGAAAACCAGAAATGTTGTTGAACTGAATTCAGTATAAATTTAAGTATAAGAAACATATTGATAAATAAAGTAAAAGACAAGTATATAAATAAACATAAACTTTATTTTATAAATAAATATAAATATACAGAGAAACTATTATGACTATTGACCCAAAAAACAAAATGTTGAAGTAATAAAAGATTAAATAAAATGTAAACCAACAAAAATTAAAATTATTAAAGAAAGAGGAAAACATTCTTCGCCCAGAATCAGATTGTGTGGTAGTTTTGGTTATAACCACCTAACCATGTAAGTAATTAATGGGTGAATAGTGGACATGGAGATCCGGGGGGGAGGCTGTGTGCCGTTCCTCGATACGTAAGTACTATTATGTTTTAGATTTATTTTCAGCATTCATCCCTGACCGCATCCGTCCGCATGGCTGCGACCTCGAACCCCCTTTAGCCCTCTCGATGACCCCGGACAGGTCCCATATCGCCCCCTTTTGATTTTTATTTGGTCCTTAGTGGCACGTAAAGTTTAGTTTGTTTAAACTGTCGCCCCTTCCTTGTCTCCGTGCACCACGAACCCCCCCCATCCGGCGAGCTAGTTAGAGCACCGCTAGACGTGCCCAACCAGGTGTAGTGGAGGCAAAACAAGTTTTCCTCGGCGATATCCCTTTCTTTGGACCTCGTCCAGCCACACTTTCGGTCATTAGTGACCCCTTCCCTTTCCTTTTTTTGTAATTTTGTTTGCGGCCCCTTGTGGCAATGAGACTCTTCAGTCCTTCTTCGAGCATAAGCTCAAACAATCCCCGACAGTTACAGTTCAAGTCGATCCGAAAAATTTTTCGAATCTACTTGACTCAAGCTTACTTGAAGTCGATCTGAGGTTACATTATTTTCAAGTGTACTTGAAGCCGCCTTCAAGTATGCATGTAATCATAGTAAATGGTAATCGAGAAATTTATAAAATATAATTTAAATCTCTTTGTTGTTAAATTAATTGTGTATTATATTATATTTTTATAAAAATTAGGCAAAAGCCAATAAATCTACGGGAGTTTGGTGCTTTAGTAGGCTATATAGAAGAATAACCCGACGTTGCAAAATGGTACGTTAATTACAGAGAAAAAGCATGACATTGAAAAAAATTGATGAGGATCAGACGGTTGGAAAAAGGTGGCATTTAAATATTGGAATAATTATCCTTTTTCTTATCTTATTGGGAAAACCAAAACAAAATTAAAACCTCTTCTACTTATTTTGTTTTTCTTTCTTACTATTTCACTGTGCTCAATTGCAATGGCAATAAAACACCTAAAACTCATTTCTTCGAATAATATTTATCCCTTTGTCGGCTGGACATGCATACCTAGCAAAAATATAATTTTGTGTTTGTTATAAAAGGTAAATAGGTGTCTCTCTTTTCTTTGTTTTAGGTGAGGTACGCCTCAACCTTTTATGTATGTTTCTAAGCATTTTTATGGTATGAGCCCAAGTATTGCTGTTTTTATAAACTTGCTTTGTTTTGTAATATCCATTGGTATTGTCTTTGTGGCATCCAAGCGAGCAAGCCTTTAAAGCAAATTAGTAAAAATAAAAAGGAAAATCGTACACAATTTGTAAAATGTAAGTGAAGCCTCTGTTATTAAAATTGTACAATATATTATATCACATTTCTATTAAAATTAGGTCAAAGTCAACAAAGTTACGACAGTTTGATGCCCTAGTACAATACATGGAAGATCATCCCGATGTCGCCAAAGGATATCTCAATAGCGCGGGTGCCAGAGAAAAGGCAAAAGCCCATTGGAAAAAAATCGAGGATGAATTAAATTGTCTCGGACCGCCCATTCATGACTTAGACGGTTGGAAAAATGTAACATTTTAAATATGCTTTTAATGGATAACTAATTATCTTTTTTAGGTTTGGGCTGACTACAAACAAAACACACTGATGAAATATATAAAATAAGAATAGAGATGTATGTCAAATACAAAAGAAGAACAAGAACCACGCTGCGAGAATTGTGAAATAGTTGTGTATGTTAAAATGTCAAATCAACAGCTGTCATTTATATAGAAATTCAGCCTTAGCTGAATTAGACATTTGTATGTACAACTTTAAATCATTGAACTTGTGTAGCATTTGACGTTACAATAAAACTTTCTTCTTTTCTTGGATCTCGAACCGTACCTAAGATGTTTTATTTAAGTTCTAAAGAATTTTTCCCATCAGGTTATATATAGTATAACAACAATTTAAATCTAAGTTTTGTCAAGAGAAGGTGGATTGACGAAGAAACAAAGAGAAACATAGCAAGGAGGAAAACAAGAGAAGCGCCACAGTTGACAGCGTTCGCGGCAAGAAGTGGTCAGTTTAAAGGAAAAAATGGGCCAGCAGTGGAAGCAGGTTAAAGACAAATGAAGAAAACATGAATAAATTTAAATGTCATAACTGTGGATTGCCTGGACAGAGCACAATGTCGAAATAAACCAAATCCTATAAATATAATGTTGGAAACGCTATTGAGCTACCAACTTAAGCAAATTGACATTTGGTAGATAGACGTCACTTTGACAACCTTCACTTCCTTCTTGTAGTTTGAAAGTGTGACAAGCAAATAAAAGTTGGAGTTATAAAATCTACAATCATCTTTTATTTTAAATCACTTTCATCACCATAAAGCAACACAAAAGGAAGGGCAAATGGTATGAAATTAATAAAAATAAATGGAGAAGATATGCAAGTAAAACTAGACACAGGGGCAGATTGTAATGTAATGCATGAAAAAATGGTAAGAAGATTAAAAGCAAAAATACATAAAACAGGTACGAAAAGGTTAATTGCTTTCGGAGATTTTAAAATAAACGTCATCGGAGAGAGTGTATTAAACTGTCAATATAAAAATGAATCAATGAAATTAATTTTTAAAATAGTAAATAATGATACAGATATAACTTTAGGTGCTCATGGGAGTGAATAATTAAAAAAGGGAAAAGCGAATAATGAGACTGAACACAGAAAGATGTAATGACATCTACGAGGGACTGGGTGAAATCAAAGAATTCATATATGATATAGAACTAAAGGAAAATGCTGAATTTAAAATACACCCACCAAGGAAAATATCACATAAAATTAAACACAAAGTAAAGGAAGAAATCGAAAAAATGATAGAATTAGATGTAATCAAACCAATATTTGAACCGACACCTGCGGTGTCACCCATGGTGGTCGTCCGTAAAAAAGGGAAAATAAGAATTTGTATTGATCCAACAGACATCAATAAAAATATATTAAGAAGGCATTACCCGTTAAAAACACTAGCAGAAGTAAGTGCTGAATTGACAGAGGCGACTTATTTCACTAAATCGGATGTAAAAAAAGGCTTTTGGCACATAAAGTTATCTGAAAGGACACAAAAGTATTTAACTTTTGCTACACAATGGGGACGATACGCCTGTAAAAGACTACCATTTGGACTAGCTTCAACACCAGAAATCTTCCAAAAAATCATGACAGAAACATTATCAAATGTTAGAAGTTGAAGTTCCCAACACTACGAGTATACTTGTGCTATAATTCCTATTAGAGTATAAGAATGAATTATATTAGTATAAGAATTATATTAGTATATGAATTATAAATTGTAGTAGGAATTTTGAAAAGAAAAAAAAAACTATAAAAAAGCAAAATAAAATAATCTGGCAACAGCCAAAATAAACTAAAAAGTATTTAGAAATAATAAAGCAATAAATTGGCAACCAAGCATCAATGTAAAAACCCAGAATTAACTTAGATTATATGATCCATCCCTGTGTACATAGAAAAGCAGACGAAGTCATGTAAAAGTGTAATGTTGTGTTGTTGTTGGTTCACGGGAAAAATATAATAAAAATGAGTTCAAAGGAGCGAGAGAAAAAGAATAGAAAAACAACGCAACAATATTCTTGGAAATTAACGGGATTTTTGTAGTTTGAATTTATATATTAAAGGACGGTTGCTATGTAAAAAGACTCGAGAGATTTGAAAATAATTTTAGCGTCAGTCTTGGACGGAATTTAAACTTGGACGGTAGTGCGGAGTTTGGATGAGTATTTTTGCGGATATCGGAAGTTCTTAGTTTTGGTCGGAATAAAGATTAGATATAGGAAAAATCGGGATAAACCGATGGTTGTCTTAAAGTGATAAAATAAAAGAATTTATATAGATAATCAAAAAGGTGTTTGATTAAGTAGTTGGAATATTAGTGTTTCAGCGTTCCTAGGTGCATCCTGACAAGACATCGAGGGATCTGAAGGAGTCAGTGGGAGTAGTGTGAAACGAAAAGGTAACACGTAACACCCCACCCCACTACAATTTTTCAGAAGTGGGATTACCTGCAACAAGTGAATTACCTGGAAAAGTGGATAATCTGACAGGTGAAAAAAGGAAAATCGAATATTGTGGAAGGAGAATTTGGACTAATATTGTGGAAGGAGAATTTGGACTAATATTGTGGAAGGAGAATTTGGACTAATATTGTGGAAAGACAGTTTGGATTAATATTGTGGAAAGACAGTTTGAATTAATATTGTGGAAAGACAGTTTGAATTAATATAGTGGACAGACAGTTTGGATTAATATTGTGGAAAGACAGTTTGGATTAATATTGTGGAAAGACAGTTTGGATTCATATTGTGGAAAGACAGTTTGAATTAATATTGTGGAAAGACAGTTTGAATTAATATAGTGGACAGACAATTTGAAATAATATTGTGGAAAGGAACCGAGTGGCGGAAAAGCGTTGGAGGTTAAGATTAGTCACACAAGCCAGAATGGAGAGGACAAGTGCCTACGACAATTGGACAGCGCGGGCTTTGAGGAAGGAGTTAAAGCGGCTGAATTTGAGCGTCGAAGGGAGAAAAACTGAATTGGTGAAGCGTCTGGAGGAGGCACAGAGGCAAGCGGTACATACAGCTGACAACACAGCGGTAGGGGCAGATGACTTGATTTCTACAATTGGGGAAGGAGAAAATGACGTCGCTGGAGCAGCAGAGATTAGTTCGGGACTTAGCGAGCTACAATTGGTTAGGAGAGAGAGAGACGTGTTGGCCAGAGAAAAAGTATTATTGGAAAAGGAATTAGAATTTGAGCGAAGACAAAAGGAAAAGTCAGGCGCCATAACAGACCATCAGTTGTCTTTCATTAAGGGACTTATTCCCATTTTTAGCGGACGATCAACCGATTTTGAGAACTGGAGACTGCAGTTAGAAACAATTGAGGAGACCTACGAAATCACAGAGGAATTAATGAAAGTGATTATAATAAACAGTTTGAGGGATCGAGCCCTAAGTTGGCTGAGATCGAAACCGGAGCACGTGAAGATGTCATCTAAAGAAATTAAGGAGAAGTTAAGGAGGTTGTTTGGGAGCGCGGCAAACAAAATAAGTCAACGAAGAGAGTTTGAAGCGAGACGTTGGAGAGTCAACGAGGAGTTCCTGGACTATTTCTACGACAAGTTGGAGTTGGCGAATAAGTTAGGAGTTTCGGAAGAAGAGACGTTGGAATACATGGTGGATGGAATTAATGATTCCACTATAAGGAACCAAGCAAGGATGGAACGGTTCGAGACATTGGAGGAATTTGTGGAAGTGATGAACTCGCTCACGGTGCGACAACCAAATAGAGAACTTGTGGAACGACGAGAGCCGCCGAGAAGAAGAGAACCGCCGAGAAAGAGGGAGCCGCCAAGAGGAAGAGAAACGAGGCTGGATACGTGCTACAATTGTGGGAAAAGCGGCCATTGGATATCGCAGTGCAGAGAAAAGAGAAGAGATTGGGGAAGTTGTTTCATTTGTGGAGATAGGAGTCATAAGACTGGAGATTGTCCTAACAAGAACCCACCAGTGAAGAAGATTGAGAAGGATTATAAAGTTTGGGTGAAGTTTCCGCACCAGAGCATCAGCATAGCAGGGGTTCTGGATTCTGGATCTCCAGTATCCCTAATGAGAAGTTCGTCAGCAGACAATTTTGTGGTGACCTCTTACAAAGGAATTACGGGATATACGGGCGTCAATAAATCGCCAATAGACATAATTGGAGCGGTAGAGGGAAATGAAATTATTGTCAGCAAACAAAGGATACTTCAGGATTTTGTTGTTGTGGCCGATCGGACGATGGATGACGAGATATTGCTGGGACGAGATTTCATCAACAACCCAAGAATAAGAGTTTATTTTGAAAATGGAAAGGCGTTCATTGGACGAAAAGGAGAAGATATTATTGACATAGTGTGCAATCGCAACTCAGGAAGTTCGGACGAAGGAGGTCATATTGAGGAAGGGTTTGAGGTAGGGAGCTTTGATATCATCAAGAATATAAATCCGCTAGAAGAATTAGATATAAGTTTAGAATTAGCTAAAAAACAAATGAATAAAATTAAATGCTTGTTTGAAAATTACATTAGTTTTTTGAATGATAGTAGATTAGAATGCTCTTTAGATTTTCAGCTAAAAATAAATTTGAAAAAGGATGAAGTTTTCTCATACAAACCACGACGAGTGTCGTATCAAGAAAAGGGACAATTACAGGAATTGGTTAACGACTTATTGGAAAAGGGGATTATAAGATCAAGTGATTCACCATACAGTAGCCCAGTTGTATTGGTTAAGAAGAAAACTGGTGATATTAGAATGTGCATCGATTATAGGCACTTGAACAAAATAACGGTTAAGGAACATTTTCCAATCCCTATAATAGAAGATTATTTACAGCTTTTACAGGGAAAGAATTACTTCACTAGTTTAGATTTAAAAAGTGCTTTTCATAATGTTAGGGTTGCGGAGGATTCGATAAAATATACCTCATTTGTCACTACGTTTGGACAATACGAGTATTTAAAAATGCCTTTTGGATTGGTCAATGCGCCTTCAGTATTTCAGAGGTACATTGCAAAAATATTTAGGAAGCAATTGGAAGAGGGTAAAGTATTAATTTATTTTGACGATATATTTTTCGGAACAAAGACATTGGAGGAACATTTGGAGTTGTTGGAGGAGGTATTACGGATATTGGCAAAGAATAAGTTAGAACTTAGGTTAGATAAATGTCATGTGGGGAAAACAAAGATTGATTATTTGGGATATGAAGTTGGGCTTGATGGGATAAGACCTAATAAAAATAATTTGAGAACTATTTCGGAATTCCCCATTCCGAAGAACGTTAGGGAAGTACAAAGCTTCATTGGTATGTGCTCATACTTCAGAAAGTTCATAAGAGACTTTTCATTAATAGCCAAACCTTTGTATGATTTGACAAAGAAGGATACTACCTTCTTATTTGAGGAAAATTGTTTGAAAAGCTTTGAGGTACTAAAAGCAAAATTATTGGAACAACCATTGTTGGCAATTTACTCGCCTAAAGACGAGACGGAGCTTCACTGTGATGCGAGCTCCTTGGGATTTGGTGCTATACTTCTTCAGAAGAAGTCAGATGGGAAATTGCATCCCATATTTTATTTTAGCAAACGAACAAACCCGGCAGAGGCCAAATATCATAGTTTTGAGTTGGAAACTTTGGCCATAATTTATGCCCTTAAACGATTTAGAATATACCTGCACGGTATACATTTTAGAATTATGACTGATTGTAATTCTTTGACCATGACTTTAAACAAAAAAGAGATTAACCCT
This sequence comes from Thereva unica, assembly GCA_949987705.1. NCBI lineage: Eukaryota > Metazoa > Arthropoda > Insecta > Diptera > Therevidae > Thereva > Thereva unica. The sequence goes on along the minus strand of OX465285.1, from coordinate 63,753,470 downwards.
AGAATTGCTAGATGGGCGTTGGAGTTAGAAAACTATGACTACGAAATAGTGCATAGAGAATCAAAAAGGATGAGGCACGTCGATGCCCTTAGTAGAATTCCGAGTATATTGGTATTGGAAGAGAATACGTTAGAACAAACATTAGCGATTCATCAACATCAAGATGAAGTAATAGAGAAAATTAGGCAAACATTGGAGAAAGAAGAGAAAAAGAACTTTGAACTAAAGAACGGCTTAGTTTACAGGAAAACGCAAGGAGGGCTTGTTGTTTTACGTGCCTAAGGTTTTGTTAGAAAATATAATTAGGACATGTCACGACGAGGTTGGACATGTTGGGGCAGATAAGACAGTCGATATATTCCTTAAAGGCTATTGGTATCCAAACATTAGAGTGGAGGTTAGGAGATATATTGGGAAATGCCTAAAGTGTATTACGTTTCAAGCGGTTGAGGGGAAGAAAGAAGGGGAGTTACACTCAATACCAAAAGGGTGTTGCCCATTTGATACGATCCATATTGATCATTTTGGACCCTTGAAGAGGACAAGGAAGAAAAACAAATTTCTATTTGTAGTTGTCGATGCTTTTACAAGGCATACTAGGTTGTATCCTACGGTTAGTACTAATGCGAGGCAGTCAATAAGAAGTTTGATAGATTATTTTAGATCTTATAGCAGGCCGGTTAGAATTATCTCCGACAGGGGTAGTGCATTTACTTCTAAAGAATTTGGGGAATTTTGTAGGGACAATAATTTGAAACATATTTTGGTCGCAACAGCTTCGCCACAGTCCAATGGCGCTGTAGAAAGGGTAAATCGATCAATTAGGCCGGCATTAGCAAAATTGGTAGACAGAAATAAGGGAATTGATTGGGATGATGCAGTCGTTGAGGTAGAGTTTGCAATAAATAATACTAAGAATCGTTCAATTGGAGTTAGTCCTAGTAAATTGTTGTTTGGGATAGAGCAAAAAGGGAGAATTATTGATTATTTAAAAGAATATTTGTCAGAAGAATTGGGGAAAGGTATTGGTGAGAAATTAGGACGAACAGATCGATTAGAAAATTTGGAAGTAATTAGAAAGCAAGCAGCGAAACGAGATGAGGATACTCAAAAATATAACGAGAAAAGGTATAATTTGAGGCATAGGAATCCATATAAATACAAGATTGGGGATTTGATTATGATAGTGAATATTGATACAACAATAGGGGAAAATAAGAAGCTGATTCCTAAGTATCGGGGCCCGTATCAAGTAATGAAGGTATTAGGAAACGATAGGTATTGGATAGAAGATCCGAAGGGATATCAGAATAGTAGTAAACCTTTTGGGGGCGTGTTTTCTTCGGTTAATATGAAACCGTATCGCGTAGCGACTTAGATGGAATGTTTGACGATTGTCTGGTTTTGTTGAGAAAACGAATAATATGAATTTTGAATTTTGATAATAAAGTATTGAATAATTAGTGATAAAGAGCATTGGTCTACTGTATAAGTCGAGGACGACTTCTGGTCAGGATGGCCGAATTGTAGTAGGAATTTTGAAAAGAAAAAAAAAAACTATAAAAAAGCAAAATAAAATAATCTGGCAACAGCCAAAATAAACTAAAAAGTATTTAGAAATAATAAAGCAATAAATTGGCAACCAAGCATCAATGTAAAAACCCAGAATTAACTTAGATTATATGATCCATCCCTGTGTACATAGAAAAGCAGACGAAGTCATGTAAAAGTGTAATGTTGTGTTGTTGTTGGTTCACGGGAAAAATATAATAAAAATGAGTTCAAAGGAGCGAGAGAAAAAGAATAGAAAAACAACGCAACAATATTCTTGGAAATTAACGGGATTTTTGTAGTTTGAATTTATATATTAAAGGACGGTTGCTATGTAAAAAGACTCGAGAGATTTGAAAATAATTTTAGCGTCAGTCTTGGACGGAATTTAAACTTGGACGGTAGTGCGGAGTTTGGATGAGTATTTTTGCGGATATCGGAAGTTCTTAGTTTTGGTCGGAATAAAGATTAGATATAGGAAAAATCGGGATAAACCGATGGTTGTCTTAAAGTGATAAAATAAAAGAATTTATATAGATAATCAAAAAGGTGTTTGATTAAGTAGTTGGAATATTAGTGTTTCAGCGTTCCTAGGTGCATCCTGACAAGACATCGAGGGATCTGAAGGAGTCAGTGGGAGTAGTGTGAAACGAAAAGGTAACACGTAACACCCCACCCCACTACAAAATGATATTAGAAACGAGTTCAGTTCTGTGAATAAACTCAATGTATATAGACTGAATGTGTTTTAGTCAGTAACAAAGGTTATGGGCCCAGGTCTCATGCGGTTTGAAAATTTTTAAATTAAAAGTAAAAGAAAAAATTATATTTTAATTTCTTTTTGAGCAATCGAGTCCATCATGAGTTCGTCTCTATACCAGATAGAAAAGCTGGATGATGATAACTACGATAGCTGGAAGATTCAGATGAAGTCTGTGTTAATCCATAGTGAAATGTGGTGTTACGTGGCCGGAGCAACAATTAAGCCAGAAGATGCCGTCGTCGTGGCAATAACTTGGACTTCGAAGGATGAGAAGGCCCTAGCAACTATTGTACTCAGTGTAAAATTAGCTCAACTCATCTATATAAAAAATTGCAAGACATCCAAAGATGCGTGGACAAAATTAGAGGAAGTGCATCAACCAAAGGGGCCAGCAAGGAAAGTTACCCTATTTAAGCAACTATTGAGTTTGAAGATGACGGAAGACGCACCAATGTCAGATCATGTAAAACGTGCATTTTGACGTGCATGAAAAATTAATTGAGATAGACGTTGAATTGAAAGACGAGTTGTTAGTAATTATATTACTGTCCAGTCTACCTCAGAGTTACGAGAATTTTGTAGTTGCGATTGAGTCCAGAGACACGTTACCAAGTTCCAGTGTATTAAAAACCAAGTTGCTAGAAGAAGGGGGAAGGCGCGAAGAGAGCACTTCTCATGGAAACCGCGAAACGGCATTTTTTTCGAAGCACCAGAAAAAATCAACACAGCCACAAAAAGGAGAAACGGTACGTGGAAGATGTTACATTTGCAAAAAAGAGGCCACTATGCATCAGCGAAGAGAAGAGTCGAAGAGAAATGTAAACAAATCTACTACTTCGTTTGCAATGTTAAATGCTATAAATCTTAAAGTACTAAACCAATGGACTTGGGTATTTGACAGCGGCACAACTTGTCACATATGTTGTGTTGAAGCAATGTTTACAAACTTAAGTCCTCATAAAGAAAAAGTTGAATTGGCTGATGAAAAATTTATCGAATCAAGCGGAAGAGGTGTAGTATGTATTGAAACTAAATATAATCAAATTCTATTGCAGGATGTGCTGTTTATCCCAGAATTAAAAACAAATGTTGTGCCCATAAACAAAGCCACCAAAGCAGGTCATAAAGTTGAATTTAACGATGAAGCAGCGATAATCAAGACGCGTGACGGAAATAAAGTGATAAGTGCCAGTAAAATAGGTGATTTATTTTTGCACAGTTTGAAGAAATCACATGCATTGTTTAATTTGAGAAAAGTTCCTGATAACAACTTTGTGTTGTGGCATGAACGGTATGGTCATCTGAATGCAAGTGCTTTGAGTTCATTATATAGGCATGACATGGTGCGAGGATTGAACCTAAAGAAAATACTCGAAACGATTGATTGTGAAATCTGTCTAAAGGCGAAGATAAAAAGTGAAAGGAGTGAAAAAATATTACTTTAAAATATTACTAAAGTCACTAATTCTAACCACATAGAGCCACATGGAATTATAATAACACAATATACCTGTTACAAAAATAATAATAAGTGTATTTCGACTATAGGGCGTAATAAAAGTTCTATGAACCTATGCGAGAGTGAATTACAACCCGGTACGATTAAATTTTGTTTTTATTTTTCTCGTTAGTTGTGTGTTATGACCTATCACAAAAACAATATCTCATGTGTATTGGTCAGCAGGCCCAACTCCCATAATGTTTTGCCCATTGTCCTTTAATGCTTTGGTTGAACGTGAGACAGGGAAGAGTATAAAGGTTCTTAGAAGTGACAATGGTCGAGAGTACCTTAGTGGTGACTTTGAAATGTTTTTGAATGAGCACGGAATTAAGCGCCAGCTCACTGTTGAATATACACCGCAACAAAATGGTGTTGCCGAGCGCGCAAATAGAACCGTAATAGAAATGGCAAGGTGCATGTTATTAAGTTCAGGTTTACCGGAATCATTGTGGGGTGAAGCTGTGAATACTGCTGTATATTTAAGAAACCGTTCACCTACAAAAATTCTTAATGACGTCACACCCAATGAAGTTTGGACAGGTATAAAACCATCTGTTTCACATTTTAGAAAGTTTGGCTGTAAGGTCATTATGTTAAACAAACGACCTAGAAGATCTAAGTTCAATCCCAAAGGTATCGAGTGTTTCATGACAGGTTATTCAACTGAATCCAAAGCTTATCGTTTGTATGAGCCGAAAACACGAAAAATCTTCAAAAGTCGGGATGCTGCATTTATAGAGCATTTAGAAGGCAGTGTTGTTTCCAAGACAGATAGAAGTGTAGTAGAAATAGGCAAAGAACAATACGATAATACATTTTATCCAGAAAAATCCTGAAATGGCGGAAAAGAACAGTAAAACGCGCGAGCAAGGAATACATAAGCTTTCGCATACTAATACAAGTGACACAAAGAGAAATTATACAACCACGTCATTAGGCGATGTGTGGAATAGAAAGAAAGTAAGCAATAATGCCCATTATGATCAGCATGAACAAAATCCAGTTAGACGTCAGTTCGGTAAAGGTCAAGAGGTCGACAGAGTTAACTCGGGGTTCCAGTGTAAAAAAAATGCGTCAGATGTAACAAAAGCCAATGTGGCTCGTGCCCAGCGGTGCAATGGCAGTGTTATAAATGTAGAAAATACGGACATGTAGCAGCTGTGTGCTCAAGAAGAGTCATACCATCATGTATGAGTCACGTCACCAGTAGCAGTTTCTAGTTTGAATGCTGACGGCCACCAAATTCCCTTCGAAATTGACACGGGATCATGTGCTACCTTAATAAATCATCAAATGTTTGAAAATAAGTTTAGATATAAGAAACTATGCAAACGAATTCCTAAAATTTTTTCATTTTTAGGGGAGATAGTTGAAATAATTGGAAGTTTCTCTGCGGAAGTGCAATACGTTGATAGGAAACATGCAATTAAAATTTTAGTTGTCAAGGCGTTTCCACCATGTAGTGGTGATCTTGGGAAGAGAAGTACTTGACATTATCATACCTGGTTGGAGATCCTTGATGCTAAAAAACGCAGCAAATATTGTGTAACGAGCACGTTTAAAATAACCGACAGAGGGTGTTAGGACGGGAGTCGAAAAGTCGACTGACAGCTGGAAGTTTTACTGGAGAGAAGAAGAAGTAGAATTCGACACGAGATAAAAACGATTTGACTTAAAATAAAGTGTACGGCATCGAAGCCTTTGTAGTTAATTTAAAATAAAGAAACGTTTGAATCAATTTAGATTTTCATTCTTTATAATTGTAAGTGAAGTGCTATCAAGACCAAATAATGAAGATATTTTTGAGGTAATTAAAGAAAAATTCCCCAATATTTGTGACAAGATTTTAAAAATGCCGATTGTGGGTTTTAAGACGAACATTAATCTAACTAAAGCAGATGAACATACACGTCCTATATTTTGCAAGGCGTATCAAGTGCCATATAAGATTCGTGAAAAGGTTATTAACGAAATTGAAAAGTTAGTGTCGCAAAATATACTTGTACCGGTAAAATCTTCCCAATGGGTATCACCAATGTTCGCGGTGCCTAAGCCAAACGGTGATGTACGCTTATGTGTGGATCTAAAAAAAACTTTAAATAAATTCATTGACATTGAACAGTATCCCTTACCGCTACCGGAAGATTTGTTTGCAGGCCTAGCAAATTATAAATATTTCGTGGTGATAGACTGCGTGGGGGCATATCTTCAAGTCCAAGTGGACGAAAAATCTCAAGATTGTTGACCGTTAATACCCCTAAAGGGTTATTTAAGTATACTAGATTGGCGTTTGGGTTGAGTAGTTGCCCGGCGATTTGGCAGTCGATAATAGATCAGATTTTGTTATACCATGTTTCCATCGCACTCGAAATCTTCCGATTTCGGCAAAAATGAGGGTTTCGGACAAAATCTCCTATGAAATCTCACGATTTAGCATATAAAATGAAATCGCCTCACTGGGGAGATTTCAATGAAATCTATATCTAAACCAAGATGAATAGTAATAGTTTCTATTTATCTTGGATCTAAACCTAGCTGAATGACCATTCAGTCAATTCAGCATGTATAATCAGCTGAGAAATTTGTCAGTTGTCATTATATTCTCGAATTGTTTACAATGGCCGAAAAAGGTGCGATAACAAAAAAAAGGAAATATAAAGCGCGGAAAAAGTGGACCAACAATGAGGAGCAAATGTTAGTGGATGTGTGGGAGGAAAAAATAAATCAGATTAGACAATTTACTGCAAAGTAAATTGAAAAAGTCCCGTCTCATTCGGAAGACTTCCTTAAACTCGTCATCTTTATATGTGGGGACTTCTTTCTCCCAAAAATTTCCTGTACGAAACTATAAGCAATATAAGTAAAAGATTCAGATTATACTTTACGTCTTACTACCTTTTTCCATTGTATTTGCTGCTTTCTGCCGCTTTATTATTAAACTCGAAAGCAATATATTTTTTCTTTGGCAAGTGTTTATGTTTTTCCTTATTTTACACCGTATTCTTTCCAAATTTATCAGCTTTGTTGTTATATTACCACTGTCGGTATTTAAATTCATTATTTGTTTAAAATTTTTATTTATTTGTTCGTATTGCACTGCAATTTCCTCCATTTCAAATACTTTTAACACTTTTAAAATTTCGATTGCAAGTTTGTTATGACAGATGACAAGCGAAAACAGCTCGATGCGATGTAAACCCATTTGATCGCGTTTACCTTTTTCACAAGCTTTTCTGGCCATTAAAAAACAAAAAAAAGAGCATCCGCAGGTGGAAACAAGTTCAAGGGCGCGTTCCCCCGAGGTGGACAATTTTCCTTGCCACCACCACCGGCGGGTGGAAATTTTAATTTGTTGAGTGTTGTTCTAACCACGATCGGCGGTGGGCGCGTCGATAATTTTGATAGAGTGTTGTCTGAACTAGCATCGGCGGCACGCGCGTCCCCAATTCAAAAAAAAAAAGTTCTAATCCAGTCGTGTCCGGGTGCGGTAGCCGCGGCGGATCTGCTATCGAGATTTTTGTTATTAAGTGTTTTTTAGTTTTGTTGTTGTAAGAAGTTAAGTTTCTTGTTGGTTTTATTAAAGGGATGTGCCTTGTTGTGTATTAAGAATTTGAAAAGCCTCTGAAAAATTCAGTTGGCAATATTTAATAAAGTGACGATAAGGGCCCTGTTCTGACTTTCGTACGAAACCGAAAACGAATACGAAATTGATTTTCGTATGAAATTCATTTTGTTGTTCTGATTTTCGTACGAAATTGAAAATTCAAGTGGGCAACATAAAAACCAAAACAAGATTTTCGAAATCAGATGATTTACTTTTCGCAGCTGTCAAATATATAAAGTGAAATATAAACAAAGAGTGATTAGAAAAAAAAATTAAAATAATAAATAAAAGTGAGTGTTATAAAGATAAAAATGGATCCTCTAATGTTAGTTTTATCGTTGGAAACTCTAGAAGAAGAGGAAAACGAAGAAAATAGAGCGGAATACACTGCATTACGCAGGCATCGAAGGTACCTTCGTGACAACTGTAATCCTTTGGATTTTCCATCTTCAGTGTATGCACAAGAAAAATTTGTTGTTGTTATTATTTATAAAAGAATTATTGTAGATTTAAGGAATTTTTCCGGATGTCCAAGGAAGCTTTTACTTATACTTTGAGTGAAGTAGAAGGTGAAATAAATAGCACCGATATTCCACCAATATTAAAATTAGCTGCTTCTCTCCGCTTCTTTGCTGAAGGTGGTTATCAGCGAGGTGTTGGCAACGAATACGATGTCGGCGTAGGCAGAACAACTTTCTGCAAAATACTTAAAGAAGTTTTAATTGTTTTGGAAAGAAAGTTGTGTCCGAAATGGATATCAATGGTTATATCAGAAGAGGAAAGACAAACCACCAGGCAAAATTTTTATGAAAGAAGTGGATTTCCTCGCATAATAGGTTGCATTGATGGCACCCATATTAAAATAATAGCCCCAAAAGTGGATAAACACCTCTTTTATAATAGAAAAGGTTTTTATAGCTTAAATGCAATGATTGTAAGTAATCGCGATATATTTTTTTCAAAATAATATAAAATTTATTTTACAGTTATGTGATAGCCATATGCGTATTCGAGCTATTGATGCAAGACATCCTGGATCCTGCCACGATTCCGCCATTTGGAGAACAAGCGATGCCAGGGGATACTTGAACGAGCAGTACAGAAATGGGGACAACAGTTTTTTAATCTTAGGCGACGCCGGCTATCCTCTGGAACCTTTTATGATGACTCCTTATAGGGAGCCATGCTCTCCTGCTGAGAAAAAATATAATGTTAAACATGCCAAGGGAAGAAATATCATAGAGAGGACCATAGGTGTGTTAAAAAACAGATTTCGTTGCCTTTTACAAGCCAGGGAACTGCACTACAGCCCAGAAAAGGCTATACAAATTATAAATGTCTGTAGCGCTTTACACAACGTATGCATATTTTATAACGTTGAAGTTGAAGATGCAAATGAAAGTACTACTCAAATTGAAGAAGTAGAGTTACAGGCAATAGAAGACAACAGCAACGACGAAGGAAGACGAGTTAGAGATACAATAAGAGACTCCTTTTGTAATTAACAAAATTTTACAAAAAAAGTATTTATTTCAGTTTTTTCTTTCAATTAGTACATAAACATAAATATATTCTTTAAAAAAGTAAAAATAATTTAAAACATATGGCTAATTCAAGGTTACCATTGAATATTGTGCTCTGAGGATTTTAGTTCAATTTCTTTTATCTCTAGCAGTCGTTTTTTAATAATAATTTCTTCAGACTTCTGTCTTTCTTTTTTTTCATTGTGTCGTTTTTGCTCGTTTAACTCCATTTTTTTTAATTCACCCAGTTTTTCTAGACCATTTGCTATTTCTTTATTCGATTCTTTTAGGTCGTCCACGGATTTAGAAATCTCTGTCAATACATTTTCATATTTGCAGATATGTTTGGTTAAAATTTCTAAATTGTTCTTTTTTTGTGTACGCTTTATTCCCCCGGTTTTCTTTCCCACACCCGTTTTTTCTTTACTTCCACTATGTTTTAGCAGACAGGCTGTTGTTTCATTTGAGGTGACATCGTCTTCAACAAAAGTTATAATATCCTCATTATTAATGATTCAATATTAAAACATTCATTATTATCTAGTTCCACAACACTAGATGATTGAAACTCTCTTTCACACGACGATTCTGGATTTCTTTCACTGGAAGCAGTTTTTGGGACGCCAAATGACTTAGTATTTTTCAGGCCGTCCACTGCTTTATATAAGCCAGTTAAATTGGCCACCGATTCTTCAATAGGTGTGATGTACAACAACTTATTTGGTCCACCACCAGTACTAGTTAATTCTTGCTTATTGTGTATTAATTTTTTCTTTATATTCACTTTATAGTCCGACCACACTTTCTTCCAACCGTTAACATCGCGAATCGGCGGTCCTAATGAATTCAATTCGGCTACTAAAGTATTCCATTGGTCAAAATTGCTAAACAAGGGCACTTCTGGATTTTTTTCCATGAAAGCCACAAGAGCTCGAAACTGCCTTATATTTGTGTGCTTACCCCTAAAATACAGTTGTTAAATACTATTATACTAAATTAAATCCAAATTATCAACAAAATTCAAATAACTCACATTTTTTTAGCAGCCACAAACGAATTCGCAAACAAAAAACCCACCGAAATTACAACTGTCAAATTATGAAAATTTTCGGTTTCTTACGAAAATAAGAACACCTGAAGCCAATTACAATTTCGTATCATATTCGCTCGAAGCGAAAGTAAGAACCCGAAATTATACATTTTCGCCCGAATTCGGTTTCGCACGAAAGTCAGAACAGGGCGCTAAGTGTTGGAGTTTTAGACAACCGTGAAGTTCTTCCTCTCTTCTTCTTTTTTTAGTACATCTGTCATACATCTGTCATTTCGTTCTTCTTGTAGAGCTAAGTTCTAACCAGTACCACGATATTGTATTTTTTCTATAAATAAATCTTAAAAAGCAAGTGGCATCTTTTAAACTCTGCTAACAATAAGTCATTCAGTGAAATAAAAGACGTAAAAAAAAACATATAACAACGGGTTGCCAATTGGTGAGTTATTTTTATATTTTATAAAACAAGAACTGTGAGATACAACTATATAACCCTTTATATCACCATGTGACATTACTGTAACAAACTAAATAATTCCCTCCAAATTTCAAAATGTAAACACATTTTAAGTAAGCGTAAAACGACGTTAACAACCACCTTTTGGGTTGTTAGCTCAATATCAGTGCCTACTTGATTTTGTTACTTGATGAAACGTACTCGAATTTCATTTCCCGCCAATTTGTGACATTTGTTCGTGGGTGAACTTTATAAAATACAAAAAAAAAATACAAAAGTTACGCGAAGTCTATATCTATTTGGTAAATCAAGAAGGTAAGTCAATGATTTTGACTATTTATTGTTAGAAATGCATCATATTTCGTAATTTATGAGTTATTCTCTAATTATGGTATGTAACATTTCTGTAACATTGTGTGATAACGTTCCTTTAAGGTAAGCACCCTGACCTTTATTTATTTTTTTATCAGAATGGTTTCCCGAACGCTAAGAGATCAAGAAATAGAGCAGTATCTTTTTGATTGTGAGGCTAGTGAGGATGGCTTTGAAGATGATGACGACAGCATTGCAGATCCTGATTTCCTTCCTGATCTGGAGCTCCCAATGGAAAATGAGCATGATGAAGACTTTTCTGGGGGGATATTGATGGTATCATTGAAGACTTGGAACAAAACGTTAGCAATTGCCAACGTCCATCTTCTGATGCATATTGTTATGTACCCGTTATCAAAATCAGCACATTTAAAATTTCTGCATACTGGAGTCCTTTTAAGTTGCGCGTGTAAAGATTTTTGCTGACCGAGTTCCGTTTAACCCAAAGAATATCAAATTTCTTCGCTTGAGTAATCACGTAGATATTTGCAATACGATAAAAAATCGCGAGCGTTCTTGTAGCTTCTGTTCTGACCGTGATCGTAACGATTATGATAAATTTTTTGAAGGAAGTTTTTAGTTGAAATTCATTCACTCTCGATGCCGGTCATTTTTAAAGTCAGTAATAAAGGTTAAATTCAGTTCTTAAAAAATTTTGTAAAAGTAAAAGTTGTCAGTGTATAAAAATCTATAGTTTGTAGGGGGGGGGGGGGGGGGGGGTAAGGGATGAGCAGTTTCGGAAAATCGATTTATTTTTTTTACATTTTCTTAAAGTTTAACATTTCAAAAATGTTGTGTCAAAATTTCAAATCAATCGGAGCAAAACTGTCAATATAATGCGCTCCTGAGTGGCGACTTCTTTATCTCCGAAATGACCACTATTGCGCGCTTATCTTTTAGCGTGCGCTGCCGACAAGCTAGACTCATTTATCGAACCGAATTCACTACGAATTTTTAACGAAAATGCCGAGAGTTTCAAAAGTGTCACGGGAAGATCGGAGAACCTTGAAAAAAACCTTGAGTAGATCGAAAAAACGAGTCGCTCCATGCAAACGCAAAAAAGATTATATTCGTAGAAATACTGCATCGTCAAAAAAAATTAAAGTCAATACAAATAGAAAAGTGCCACAAGACGCGGATAAACACTACCGTGTAATTGATTTTTTGCTGGTTTTTACTACAATTTCGACTTTAGTGAAGTGTGCTCAATGTAGTGGAAAAGTTTCATTCCAATCGTGTGGAAAAGAAGGACTTGGATTCGAAATTAAACTTACTTGTCCCTGTTATGTAAAAAAAATCCTAGAAGGGAAAATTTATTAAATTATCCAAAAAATATAAATTTTCCATAAGTTCCACATTTAAATTTTAAGGGAAACGGCCCAGACAAAATTTGAACCACCCCAAGATAATTTTCATTGAAAAACTTCGCTGATATTTCATTTCCCACATTTGAAAAACATTAAAAACCAAAGCAAAGCGAAAAATCCGCCGGTATCCGCATGGGAATTGGGTTATCAAACCTTCTAAGGGGCTAGTTTTTTCTTCTTTCATATATCTAAAGGCATAGACACCCACGGGGGGAACGTAACCTGACCCACCCGAAGATAACCTAGCGCAACTTGCCGCGTGAGAAGCGCACGGTAAGCGAGTTGCGCAGGTGGAACTAAAAGTTCAAGGGCGCGTTCCCCAGAGGTGGACAATTTTCCTGGCCACCACCGGCGGGTGGAAATTTTAATTTGTTGAGTGTTGTCATAACCGCGGACACCGGCGGGTGGAAATTAAAAAAATAGAGTGTTGTTATAACCGCGGACACCGGCGGGTGGAAATTAAAAAAATAGAGTGTTGTTATAACCGCGGACAGCGGCGGGTGGAAATTAAAAAAATGGAGTGTTGTTATAACCGCGGACACCGGCGGGTGGAAATTAAAAAAATAGAGTGTTGTCTTAACCGTGACCACCAGCGGGTGTATCTTTTAAAAAGGAGATTCTCGGTTCTCGGCGGCGGGTCGTCGCGTCGGTTCGATAGAAATAAATTTATATACATACATAAGAATAAATAAAAAAATAAAAAGTGTGTGAAAGTTTAATTTTCTTTAATAATTAAGTTTTTTGGGTATTAATCGTTTTTTTTTTGGTATCACAACTACGATATTTTGTTTATATTATTGTGCAAAACATTTGCAAGTTTATATAAAATATTGTTTATATATAAACAAAAATTCCAACTTACTCCCAAAAACAGTGTTAATAGTTAATAGTGCAAAAAACTAATAATAAAAAAAAAAAATAAATAAACTCAACTCGTGTTTGTTTTTAATATACATGTGAGATAGTCATGACATACGACTATTAGTTATATATATAACGAAAGATACCAATTAAGTACATAACATCCCTGTTGATAGCTCAGAGTAAACGATTGATTAGATCTGTTGAAGACCGCACAACTTCAACAATTTGGAGCGGTTTGACTAGAATAAAATAAACTGAATGTATGGTTACTGACGTGTTTATTGTAACTGAGCGCTAATGCTCGTATCTTTTACATATTTATACAATTCTTTATTGCTTAATTAGCAATAATAAAGTTATTGCACCTGAATGCGTGAGTCAAGAGTTCATTCACCAATTTTTAATTTTCGTTTGTTATTGCTGACATTGCAATTCGATTGCGGGTCGATTCCGTTCAGGTGAATGAGCTTTTGATTCAGCATTTTAATTTATTTATTGTTTTTCATATAATAACAGAAATTAGGAATTGGCCTAAATCTTAATATTATGTGATGTTTTATATGTGCTGCGCACATTCTCCTCCGTCGAAATTGAGAGACGATATATCGCAAGAGAAGTCGTCGTCCTTGATTTTCTGCGACCTTCTAGGAGCTGGCTGCGGACGCTTGTCCCTCGGTGTTCTTCTCTGAATCCTTAGAACCCCCTGCTTCTTATACTTGCAGTATACCAGTATGAGGATGACAATGGTAACCAGCGTATACATGCTGAAGTAATGATGTAGGTGGTGGTGGTTTAAGGTTGGCAGATCGTTGATATGTTGCTGCTGTTTCTTGAGTGCACCGCGTAACTCGTCTAGATCCAGGTTGTCCACCTCCTTGACGATCTGTGGTGCGAAGGATACATTTCCTTCCCTCATCTTGTAGGTTAGATTAAGATGAGCAGAAATTACTTGTGTTTCAGGTATGAATGATGTTCTGAGCCTTCCTGTGACCTTGTTGTCGGCTTGTATAGACAGCGTCGGGTGATTGATCATGCACGTTGGTTGAAGTTGGATAATACCAGACTCACTAAGGGTTAGCGGGTGCACAGCTTCACGACAAATTATATCGAAGTGAGTTTCTTCATCCATGATGAATATCCATGTACTTGGTGCACTTAGTTTGATGAACATCTTCTTCGGATTCGTACTTCTGAGACGGCAGTAAGGTGACAGTTGTTTCTGGTTACTAAGTAGACTGATCTCACAGCGGCTTTGATTCGAGCTTGTGGTGAAAATTGGCTGTTTCAGATGGCAGGTTAACTGATGGATCGCATTTAGTTGACATGCACTTAGCTCCTGCTCATTTATCGGACTGAAGCGGTCTCTGTGATGATTTACAGCTAAATAAGTAGTTGACAACTGGATAGAGATAAATTTGTCCGAGCGATGTACAGGAATCGGTATTAATTTATATAAACGATACGATTCCGATTTTAACAATGGAATTCGAATGTCAAACAAAACCCTTGTTTCCGTTATTCTCATTCGCACATGCATTATGTTGTATATTTCTAATAACGAGGATGATCCGCCTTCTCCCGGCAGTCTTACGTCCTGCGGTAGGTGCTCTCGGATGAATTTGATCTGTTCGGTGAGCTGCGATGGTGTTAATAGTAATGTGTTGAGACGTCCGTGTTTGGTATCTGTTACAATCGATAGGATGTTTCTTTGTATCTGCTGGAAGCTTATTATGTTTAGCGTAATCAGAATGGCAGCAGAAGTGAATGTTTGAGATACCATGAGCGTTTGTTGGGAATCATTCATAGCGTTGGTAATTGCTTCGAAATGACGTTCGACTGTGTGGAACTGATTCTGTATAGTGTCGTGATTCTTCTTGAAGACATTTAGAGAACTCTCTATAATTGTAGTTTGATTTCTCAAGAGTTCGCGAAGAAGTGTTTCGTTTTCGTTTATACCACTGATTTGTTCTTCAAGGTTTCTAGCGTATTCCTGGTCAAGAATTCCGAATAATTTATTTGCTATAGTTCCAACTATTTCTAATGGAGCTCTCTTACTTCGAGTCGTTGTCTTCTCATTTTGCTGATAGAGAACTTCGTTTATATGTTCTGATTCCAGAATGTGGTGGTGTAGTTGTCTAATTGTGGCACTACATAACTGTTGAGATGTATCTTGCTTTATCGTCCCATTGCATAGTTCTGAGAGTCTTCTTACGGATTTTTTAAGGCCGCTGAATTCCTTCCAATAAGTGGAGAGGTCGTAATAGACCAGTAGGTTCCATTCGCTTGTGTATAAATTCAGCTGTCCTACGTCATCGAAGTAGATCCCTTCTTGGTTTTTGAATCTTGTTATGTTGTACGGCGACCGTGCATCCTCCCCACCGACTATGAGGAAGAATAACGCCAAAATCATCAAGTACGCGATACTGTTTGTGTTGAAAGTTCTTGCGGGAGCTGATGTAGACGTTCTTTCGTTGCGTTTGGGCTGCTTTTTGTAGTCTTGTGTTAGGGGCTCTTGGCTTGATCGTTTTCGTGTATCTTGCTTCCCTGTTCGTGTAGTTTTCATATCATTGTTTTGTAGTTCGTTGGTCTCGTTGTCATCTTGCTCGATAGGCGATGTTGCGACTTCCACATCAACATTTGCTTCCTTCTTGTTATCGCTTACTGGAAGCAATGAGAGCTTGGTTATCGGCCTGCGCATTTTGCCATTTTTAGTCTGTAACGTCACGACTCTCGTTAGTCCATCTGCACCTGGATGTATCTCTATCACTCGACCCAACGCCCAGCGGGATGGTGGAAGCTGTTCATCTTTAATGAGAACGAGATTCCCTTCTGTTATAGAGGGATTTTCCTTGGTCCATTTGGGTCGGAACTGAAGACGTCCAATGTATTCAATGGACCATTTCCTCCAAAATTCTTGGTGCATTCGTTGAACACGATCCCACCTTGTCAGCAAGCTTGGCCTGTCATCCAATTGATTTCGATCCGGAACAGTGAGTAGTGGTGAACCAGTGAGAAAGTGACCTGGCGTGAGGGCATCTAAGCTTTCTGGATCTTCAGTTAGTGGGCATAGCGGACGTGAGTTTAAACATGCTTCAATTTGCGTCATCAACGTACACATTTCCTCATATGTCAGTCTCGCTTCTCCTACTACTCTTCGCATATGATGCTTGATTGATTTAACACCAGCCTCCCATAAGCCTCCAAAATGTGGAGATGATGGTGGAATGAAGTGCCATTGAGTTCCGGTTTCTTGTAAGGCTTGGTTGACATCGGATTTGTAGGACTGTTGTTTATGAAGGTCAGTGATTACCTTACTCGCCCCAACGAAGTTTGTGGCGTTATCACTGTGTGAATGGTGGACTGGTAATGACCCTGGCTTTTGGTAGCATGCCCATCATTTGTTGTGACATTTGTGCTTTATAACGATGACAAATGACACATTTATGAATGTGGCCCTTTACTGCCTTGGGTCCATTGAGAATCCAAAATCTTTGTCTTATCACCTGGCGGGTTAATGAATTTCCTCCGTGAAGCGTATCCTTGTGTGCTTTGTTGATTATGAGAGCAGTCAGCTCGCTCTTGTATGGTAATATTATTGGGTGTTTTCCATCGTATGATAACTGTGCGTTTTCTAGACGACCTCCAACCCTGAGGATTCCATCCTTATCGATGAATGGAGTAAGACTTAGTATTCGACTTTGCTTAGGAAGTTCTTTCTTCTTTAACAGTTTCGTTATATCATCCTTAAAATGTGATTCTTGGGTAACCTTTATCAGCAATAGTAGAGCAGCATCAATTTCTTTGATTGTTAATGGAGCGATAATTCTTAATGCTCTTTGAGTTTTCAAGTTTGTGACGAAGCGAGTACAGTATGCTATTATACGTTGAAGTTTGCTTAGAGATGAGTGATTCTTCATTAGTGTCTCTAAGATATTTTCGCTGTCTGTAGTTATCGTGGCTACCGTTATATGTTTTTCTTCTAAGTCTGTTTGTGGTAGTTTCGTTGACGGGAATTCAATTTTCTGTTCCTTTAGCCAATGTGGTCCCTCCCACCAGATCTTGTAGTCGTTCAGGAGGGCAGGATAAATCCCTCGTGATGCCACATCTGCAGGATTTTCTTGTGACTTCACATGAAACCATTTGCTGCTATCGGTCTGTGCTTGAATTTCAGCTACTCTAGTTTAGTTTCCTACGAATGTTTTCCATTTATGAGGGTCTTCCCGTATCCAAGCAAGAACAATTGTGGAGTCTGTCCATGCGAAGTATGGAATATTTTCGATTTCTAGGCTGTCTCTAACCTCCTTCAGTAGATTCGCTAGCAGTGTTGCACCGCATAGTTCCAGTCGTGGCAGTGATAGCTTGGATTCTAGTGGGGCAACCTTCGTTTTGGCAGTGAGTAGATTTGATGAGACCGTTCCACCTTGTATGATTCGAATGTAGACGGCTGCACTATATGCTCTCTCAGATGCATCTGAGAATCCATGTAGCTCACATACGCCAATTCTTCCTAAGTATCCGACCCACCTAGGAATTTCGATTCGTTGCAGAGCTGGTAATTCATTCAGTATTCTGCTCCAAATCTGCACTATATTCTGTGGTAGAGCTTCGTCCCAGGAGGATTTCTGGATCCAAATATCTTGTAGCAAAAATTTAATTTTGATGGTTACTGGAGAGATAAGTCCGATTGGATCAAAGATTTTTGCAGCCTCGGATAGTATATTGCGCTTTGTTGCTGCACGCTCTGGGTGTATGGTGATTTGAATCCGGAATTTGTCTGTGGTTGGGTTCCAGTATAATCCCAACGCCTTAATTGTCTTTTCTTGATCGAAGTCACGATCAGTTGCGGCTTCTCGTAAATCCCATGGTATGTGCTTCATCAAGTTTCTGTTATTACTTGACCACTTTCTTAACTTAAAACCACCACCGTCAAGCAGTTTGATCAATTGATCGCTTGCAATAGCTGCTTCTTCTAGTGAGTTTCCTCCAGATACCACATCATCAACGTATGTATCATGTAGTATTATATGAGATGCTCTAGGATATTTGCTTTCGTCATCCTTGGCCAGCTGCTGAAGAGTTCGGATTGCTAGATATGGCGCTGATGCGGTTCCGTAAGTGACGGTTGTTAACTTGTATTCACGAATTGGGTCTTTGGGCGATTCTCTCCACAGTATTCGTTGGTAGCCTTGATCTCGAACATCGATTCTGATCTGGCGGTACATCTTTTCGATATCTGCGGTAAATACGATCTTGTGTTTCCTCCATCTAAGCAAGATTGACAGTAATTTCTGTTGTATTTGTGGGCCGACCATCATGAGTTCGTTTAAGCTTTTCGTATTAGTCCGTTTGGCTGAGGCATCAAATACAACTCTTAGTTTTGTCGTAGTGCTGTCTTGCTTTAGTACGGCGTGGTGTGGCAAGTAATATGTCCCCTGCAGAGTATCCTCAGTTGGTACCATGTGTCCTAGACGTAGGTATTCGTTCATGAAGTCCTTATACATGACCTCAAATGTGTGGTTATTTTTAAATTTCCGTTCCATTTGGAATAGTCGTACGAGGGCCAGTGGCGTAGATAGGGGGGGGGATCAAGGGGATCAATCCCCCCCCATGGACTTACGAAAATAAAGATCTTCGTATCTAAGTATTTAAGTATATGTACATGAAATTTTTAAAGCACCAGCACCTCTTTTGATTCTATGTATCATCTAGATCGGTTTTTGCGACGGCTGTGCATTTGAGTATTGCTAATTTCCGCGCTTCGAGAAGGCCGACCAATCAGGAACCACGAAAAGGAAATCAGGAACCGCAAAAAGGCTCCCTATAATTGTGGACACATTAAGCACATGTAAAGTAAATACAATGAGGCAACAGTGACACCTCGGTTCCTAAATACTCAAAATATTAACATTATAGTTAATCAAGAAATAGAATCGTGTTCCTAACTTTGGGTGAAATAACTATTAGGTTTGAGCATATTATGTAGAGTATCAACATATGAACTTCCTAAAAAATGATGTAGTAATGATGACCACGCGCTCCCTCGGCACAATGTATTTTTTGTCACCGTCAAAGAAGGAGCAGGGGGCGGCCTACAAAGCGCTGCCACCCAAGCAAGTTTAAAATGTATTAATCCAACGAACAATATGTACTAAATCCATTAAAACAGTAGTAGATACTAAAAATATAAGTATCCCTTGATATGATACTTTTTCATCGAATTAAATCGAATAAGAAATGTACTTAAATCAAATAGTACCGAGTAAAAAGTTGTAGCTTAAAAATCGTAGCAGAAATAGTACAATTGTAGTAGGGTTGCAACGGTGCACAATCGGTGGAGCGGTGGTTCCACACGAGCGTACACCCGACACGACAAGAGTCGGCTGCAAATATGGTTTATGGCAAATAAAGTAAGAGTGGGCGATGGAAATTGTGTCCATTCCATCGTCCTCTCTCACACTCCGCTCCATAAACCATCTTTGCAGCCGATACTTGTCGTGCCGTATGTGCGCTGGTTTGGAATGCCTGAATCAGGCAAAGTGAGCACAGCGAAGGAGTGTGTCCGTCTACGATTTGCCGAAGTCATAAATGAATTGTCAAAAAAACCCCGAAAGTTAGATTTTTTGCTCTAATTTTTCCAAGAATATTTTCTATGATGTGAATATATACATACATATAATTTAATTCAATTTTTTACTAATTTTTTCCAATTTATTTAAATTTTTTACAATTTAATTTAATTAGTTACTTGCACATGTTGATGGTGGGCGACCTTTCGGTTGGACCATCAATTTTTTACGACAAACTTTTTTGAGTTCTTTATAACGGTATCTCTTAATTTATCTAACAAATATTTACTAATAGTATTTTTGAAATCACCAAACCCGACATCTTTAACGCCTATGCGTTTCACTAGAAACCACTATCGAGAATTTTCGCAATTAGAAAAGTTAGGCGTCAAAAGGAAGCTACTCACGAAATTTCAGCTTATCAACAACAGAAAAATTTATTTATTTTTAATTTTATACTAAGTCATATCCCCCCCCATGGCTGAAAGCTATCTACGCCACTGACGAGGGCTAGTTCTCTTGTACGGTGCAGGTTTTCAGCTTCGTCAGGATTTTCTCGAAATGGAATTCTGACTGTATATCGACCGTCAGAGTTTCGCTTATGTGTCGTTCTGAAGTGTGTTTCACAGGCAATCTCCTCGCTTGTCATGATTGGCTCGCGATGGAGTTCCTCCACCTCCCAAAATTTGCGAAGGTCCTTGTTGATATCTATTTCTGATATCATGCAGTGTAATCCTGTATTGCTTTTACTATTTGTTTTAATTTCACCAGATAGAATCCAACCCAGTTTCGTCTTTTGTGCAATTGGAGACCCTTCGGATCCGAGTAGAACTTTCTTCATCATGATCTTTCCTAGAACTCCAACTCCAAGGATTACATCGATTCGTCCTGGTGTGTCGAAATGAGGATCTGCTAGTCTTAAGTTCCGTGTATGTTCCCATACCGTTGGTGTTACTTTCTCTGATGGTAAAACTCTAGTTAACTTCTTGAGTATAAGTGCCGTGGTTACAAGCTCGAACTTTGAAGCGAATCTTGGTTTTATTGTTAATTCTACACAAGTGCGGATGGTTCCCAATTTTACTTGTCCAACTACAGTCAAGACTCTATTAGTTTCTAATTTTGGTAATCCCAGTCTCTGTACTGCGTCTTCAGTTATGAAAGAGCCTTGAGAGCCTTGATCTATCAGTGCTCTTAATGCGATGACCTGACCACTTTTTGTGGATGCATGGATGACTGCTGTAGGAAGCATCTCAGTGCATGGTCCGTTGGTTGCTGCTGTGTAAGTACCAACTTCAGTAGAGTTCGATGGTTGGCCTTTATTATTAGCTGGTTTATCGGCTTCAGGCGGGGCGTTTGTTGAGGTTGGATGAAGAAGTGTATGATGTTTCTTCTTACACACTTTGCACAGTCTCCAGCTTTTGCATGTATTTGTCATATGCCCCTTGACCAAGCAATTGGTACAAAGACTTGATTTTCGTACTGCATCATTTCTTTGTTGGACAGACATTTTCGCTAGTTTCTCACAGGAGTATATTTTATGATTTCCCTTGCAGATTGGACAGTGATTTTGCATTGCGATGGAGCCATGATGTATTTTTAACTCCTTGCCCTTCCAGGGCGTAACCTTTTGTTTGGTCGGACCTTGCTTTAAGTTCTCGACAGGGTCGATCACTTCTAAGGTGTAGAACCGCCTTTCCAAGAACTCGATTAATTGGCTAACGTTCTCTACTTCTCTTGGATCTTTTAAAGACTGTTCATATAGATTGCGGCTTTCCCTGTCCAGCTTCTGTGTAAGTAGGAATACTATGAGTGGATCCCAATTCGATGTGTCAATCCCAAGGTTTCTGAGTGCTTGCAGACACTCTGTTGTAGTGTCGTGGAGTCTTTTGAGGCCCTGCTGGGATTCTTTATTGAGAGCTGGTTGATTCAGAAGGAAGCGTAGTTGAGCGTTTACTAGGGCTCTTTCGTTTTGATATCGCTTGTTGAGGATCTTCCAGGCGGTATCAAAGTTTTCCTGCGTAATTTGTAGATGGTCCACTAGTTCACTTGGTTCACCCGTCAGATTTGCTTTCAAGTAGAATAGTTTCTCAGTGTTGCTCAGATTCGTGTCATTTCGAATTAGCTCGGTGAATATATTTTTAAATGTTGGCCATTTTAAATAGTCACCATCAAATGTTGGGACATCTATCGGCTTTATTTTCATTTTGTTTCTTCCACCGTTGTTAATGTGTACTTGTGTTGGTGGACCGTCTGCTTGTTGATTCAGTTTTTCTTGAATTTTAATCTGGATGTCCTGGTATAATGCCTCCGTTGCGGCGAATGTATCCCTCTCAAAGTATTCGTCTTTAAATGTTCCCAGGCTCATTATTTCTCCATGTAAGTCAACCACACGTTCCCAATAATCACTTATTATTTTGGCTTTCTGCGAATAGTATGCGGTTGACCTCGGCGATGTAATTTCGCTTTCTGTTTTCTCAATCGTCCGTTTTAAAGAATTTATCATGGCGTTCTGCCTTTTAATTCTCCTAAGTTGATCTTCAACGCGTTCTGATGTTTGTTGCTTCTCAACGGCTGCACGAAGAGCATCTTCCATCAAATCTCTAGTTTGCTCGAATAAACTTTCCACCTTTTCGAAGTAGTTCTCTTTGAAGTACTTATGTTCTGGATTCTCGCCTTTAAGCTGCTCCAGTTCACTGTGTTGATTCTCGAACTCAGCCCATGCCGATTGCAGTGAATGTAATCGAATTTCGACATAGTCCTTTGTCTTCCTACTTTTGGAATCCTTCCGAAAGTTGGTGTTCAGCCTTTGGATGGTCTTTGATGTAATATTTTGCAGGGTTAATATCTTTTCCATGGTTGCGCAGCAATGGTGTGTAGATCGATGTAGCTGAAATTAACGAGGATTTTCCTCAATTTAATTAGTTTACAGAGCCTCAAGACACGATGTTCTAGAGGATGTGTTTTTTGTTGTTTTTGTATTGCCTCAAGACACGATGTTCTAGAGGAATTTTTGTATATTCTAAAGACACTTGGTTCTTTAGAACACTTTTTCGCTCGAAGGACCAATGTTGATAGCTCAGAGTAAACGATTGATTAGATCTGTTGAAGACCGCACAACTTCAACAATTTGGAGCGGTTTGACTAGAATAAAATAAACTGAATGTATGGTTACTGACGTGTTTATTGTAACTGAGCGCTAATGCTCGTATCTTTTACATATTTATACAATTCTTTATTGCTTAATTAGCAATAATAAAGTTATTGCACCTGAATGCGTGAGTCAAGAGTTCATTCACCAATTTTTAATTTTCGTTTGTTATTGCTGACATTGCAATTTGATTGCGGGTCGATTCCGTTCAGGTGAATGAGCTTTTGATTCAGCATTTTAATTTATTTATTGTTTTTCATATAATAACAGAAATTAGGAATTGGCCTAAATCTTAATATTATGTGATGTTTTATATGTGCTGCGCACAATCCCAAGTGTGAACCGCGTTACGTGCCATCAAGCCAAAGAATCAGTCGGAGCTACGAAGTGAACACAAGATTTGTTTTTGTTATGCGGATTTTGGGCCTTGGTCTTGCAGCGTGCAATAAATTCTGTGGTTTGATGGATTTGGCAAGTCAATTTTTATCCAAACCGAGTTACTTAGATACCATGAAAAAAATCTGCTCATCTGTCAAAATTACAAGTGCAAAATTTCTGTTATCTGCCGCTGAAGAAGAAAAAAAAATTAACTGTGAGAAATCAAAATTCCGAAAATTTAATTGCTTCTGGAGATGGGACATGGATGAAACAAGGCTATACCTCATTATTCGGAGTAACTTCTCTTATTGGATACTTTACTGGAAAAGTATTCGACATTTTTGTGAGCAGTTCATATTGTAGTGCAAGATCCGGTATAAGAAATATATACCCTCATCTGTTATTTGATGATGACAGCTATTATATGATAGATAATATATACATTGATAAAACGCACATGGGTTGCCTAGCTAAATCGCGTACTGAAGGTGTTAAATAAAAGATATTGTAATTAATTTTTTGGGCCAACTACCCTCATTTGTTAATCATAAAATTCGACCATTAACTGACAGAATATGACACAAAGAAGAGGAAAAATAGGGGTTGCCTGATTTCTACCGGGCCCAATTGTGGGGTTGCCAGGTATAAACAGGCAAGCAAGCGTAGATAATATACCCTCATCTGTTATTTAATCAATTTTTTTATGTAATGAAAGGTTATTTAATTCCCTATCCAACAGTATTAGGTTGCCTCAGCAAAAGTGTGGCACAACAAAGGTTGCCTAGATTTTAGAGTTTTTCTGTAAGAAGATTTTTTTGTTCTTTGTTTTTGTTCGATCCATATGTTTTTTTGAAATATGCGATACATGACGGACTAGTGACACAAAGGGTGATTCTAGAGCAATTTTAATGTAGTCCCACAAGAATCGTGTTGAGTTAAACATTTCCGTATTTATAACTAGAGCTCGTGTATTATTTTACTATGTAGCAAGGGAATGCAGTATGCGAGTCAGTATGGATTTCTTTTATAGAGAACCGCAGAGCTCAGAGATAAGCAACCTATGTACTATTGACTTTTCCATCTATAGCCATGTCAAACAAACAGCAAGTTCTATTCGAAAATATAGTGCAGAGAAGAATGAAAGAACTGTCAACGGGAACATACGGTTGATTACTCTACTCACTTTCATCCAATATATCACGACAGAACGCTGCTTTTTGTAATTGAACTGCATATGGCTTAATCTCTTATTGTGCTTACAGGTGACGTCAGCAGAAAGGACAAGGAATGACAAGGTAAGTATTCCCTTCTTACAGGTAAGAAAACTTATAAAAATATAGAAGTGGAAAGACGAAGGAACAGACAGCAGCGGGAACTTGAACTTTTGTCCTCTGTGATCCGTAGAGTTTTCGCATTTTTTCCGCTCTTCTTCGTTTTGTACGCACACTGGCTTTAGCAAAACTTGTACATGGACGACTAACAGCATCGCTTGATTCCATATTTCTTACGGAAACAATGATAATGCAACTCGAGCCTTAGTTGATTAATTTCACAAAAGCGGAACTTCGTCAAAATGCGTCCTGAGGAATGCGGTTGGTTTTTTGATAACTTTTTAAAGTGGACGTGGTTCGTAGGTGATCCAACGCCCTTACAAGTTATTCTCAAAAAATTCAAAAAAAAAATGAGAGCGATGAAGAAATGGAAATAGATTTTGAGATAGGCACTTCTGACGAGTCAGAGTCGGAATAAGTTTTTATATAGTTTGCATTCCATAATTTTGTTGTTGTTGCTGTTAAATTAATGTGTGAATAAACAAAAATCATTATTAATATTTAATCTAATTTCAATCTAGCATTTGATCAATGCAGCTGCGCTCACACAATCGGAAAAAGAGTTCTTTCAGAAGAACTCTAAAATCTAGGCAACCTTTGTTGTGCCACACTTTTGCTGAGGCAACCTAATACTGTTGGATAGGGAATTAAATAACCTTTCATTACATAAAAAAATTGATTAAATAACAGATGAGGGTATATTATCTACGCTTGCTTGCCTGTTTATACCTGGCAACCCCACAATTGGGCCCGGTAGAAATCAGGCAACCCCTATTTTTCCTCTTCTTTGTGTCATATTCTGTCAGTTAATGGTCGAATTTTATGATTAACAAATGAGGGTAGTTGGCCCAAAAAATTAATTACAATATCTTTTATTTAACACCTTCAGTACGCGATTTAGCTAGGCAACCCATGTGCGTTTTATCAATGTATATATTATCTATCATATAATAGCTGTCATCATCAAATAACAGATGAGGGTATATATTTCTTATACCGGATCTTAGACTATTGTCAGATGTGCAAACTTTGAGGAAAAAAAATTAAATACTGCAGAATTTGAAGAGTGGCTGGAAGAACATACACAGAACGATGAATGCAAAGCTAATCACACAGGGGCATCCGGAAACATGGAAGTTGAAGCTGTCATTGAAATGTTTAGCCGTTCAGTTGAGAAGTACGGAGTGAAGATCGGTGACTATATCGGAGATGGAGATAGCAAAACATACGGAAATTTGGTGAAAGCGAAACCTTACGGTGCAGATTTTACGATTAACAAAAAAGAATGTGTTGGGCATGTGCAAAAAAGAATGGGCACACGTCTGCGCGAGCTGGTAAAAAATACTGTTGAAGACAAAGTTGTGAAAACTGGGGAAAATGCTGGCAAAAAACGCAGAAATAAAGTACTTGGTGGGAAAGGTAAATTAACCGCAAAAATGATCGATAATTTGAGTCGATACTACGGATCTGCAATCAGAAATAACTGTGACTCAGTCGAGAAAATGAAAAATGCCATATGGGCAACCTATTTCCACCAGCAGTCGACTGATAAAAAACCTCAACACGATAAATGTCCGAGTGGCGAGAATTCATGGTGACCTTATCAAAAAGCCTTGGCCACAGAGTAGAAGGTTTTAAACACTCCACTCCCAGATGATGTTTTGCAAGCGATCAGACCGATTTATGAAGATTTGAGCAAGGACGAACTGCTAGAAAGATGTATAGGAGGCTTCACTCAGAACACGAACGAAAGCCTAAACCAACTAATATGGAGGATTGCGCCAAAAAAGTTATCAGGTAGCAAGAACATCGTCGAATTCGCAGCATATGTAGCTGCATGTACGTTCAATGAGGGTGCTGCCGCTTTCCTGACATTTATGAATGACATAGGGATCGGCATTGGACCAATGGCTCACGAGTATGCGAGAACCGAAGATGAGCGTCGCACAGACAGGGCTGAGAATGAAGTCGAA
The DNA here is from genome assembly GCA_949987705.1 of Thereva unica. NCBI lineage: Eukaryota > Metazoa > Arthropoda > Insecta > Diptera > Therevidae > Thereva > Thereva unica. The sequence continues at coordinate 63,727,024 of OX465285.1, read as the reverse complement.
GAACAGAGCAAGGAAGGAAGAATCAGACGCAGACTTGCAAGAAAAGAGTTCCAAGACAACGAGATTGCAGCCGGAAACGTACTTTATGGACCTGGGATCGATGATTCAGTGTAAGTTCCAAAAAAAATTTTTCCTCACTTTTGAGAAGAAAAAAACTTTAAACGCGTTTTTCTGAAAATCATTTTTTCAAAGTCGGTGGACACGATCCTGCAAAATCTACTCAATGGATTCTTTTCAAAGTTGGAACATACTTTCTTGGTATAAAATGCCTCCCCCTACTCTTTTCAAATTTTTCCATTTTTATTTTTAGGTAGTTTTTTATTTAAAAAATGGCGGAAAATTTAGCGCAAAATCTCGTTTTTTGCTTCAGTAGCCCACGAATTGTTGAAAAACGCAAATAATAACTTTTCAACGATTGGGGGGGGGGGATTAACTCATACTCTAAGTAAATTGGCCAACTTTTTTGATTTCAGATAATTCTACGCCGACTTATCGTGTTCACCGCACAACGTGTTTTCAAAAAGACGTTCTGGGAAACCCGCTGTCACCGGCTTATTTTTCAATATTTTGTTACGAAAATTTCACGAAATATTCTCTAAATGATGCTTTATAATTTAAAAAAAGTTTCAATAAATTTGCTTCAGCTGCATCGCCGTAAAAAATTTGCGAAAAAAGTGTTTTTTGATTCAAATTATCCCTTACCCCCCTTAAAGGTCGTTTAATAATAATAATTACGTAAATAAATAAATAAATTAAAATTTAATTCAAAGTTGAGTTTTATTTACATGGATTGAAGTATTTACCCATAACAATATTCTCCACAGCCAGAACCATCAGCATGCCAGCGTAAAACTAAACCGAAATTGAATATACGTTGGAAGAAGACTAATTTACAGATAAATGAAGAACAAATACGTTTTATGGGTAATGAAACTTTACCTTCCGAATATTTAGATCTTGATACACCGATACAATTCTTTCTAAAATTATTTCCTCGCGAATTGATTCAGTATATAACCGACCAAACAAATCTTTACATCATCCGAAAAGATCCCAGCATGACTTTTCGGGTCACCGAGACTGATATTCAACAGTTCATTGGACTGGTGTACATTATGTCCTTAGCACATCTTCCAAGAGTAACTAAACATTGGAATAGTAATATTGGAACACCCTTAGTAAAGGATACTATGCCTGTCAACAAATTTGAAAAGATCAGGAGATTCATTCACTTCAATGATAATTTAGCAAATGTTCCTCGTGACCATAAAAACTACGATAGACTGTTCAAGATTCGACCAGTGGTCGAAAAAGTAAATAAAACATTTAGAAACGTGTCGTTTGAGAAGCATCTATGTGTAGATGATTATAGCCGATAATCTGAGATACTTTTCTTTTGCGCCGGGCCTGGGGCAATTTTGACCCACCTCCTTTGCTCCACAAAATCAAGACATAATCTCAAAAGATACAATCCTAAAAAACCAAATAAATGGGGGTATAAAAAATATGTGTTGAGTGGTGGAAGCGGCTTCGCTTATAAGTTTGAGCCCCAAACCGGTGCCGAAAATATCGTTGGCCCTAGGGGACCGGATTTGGGAGCCGCGTCAAATGTTGTGGTTAGGCATTCGCGGGAAATACCGCGCAACCAAAATTATCGATTGCATTTCGATAACTACTTCACGTCGTTGCTACTGTTAGAATATCTGGCCAAAGAGGGCATTATAAGTCTCGGAACTATAAGGCGAAACCGTATACCCGACTGTAAATTGCCTACCGATAAAGAAATTATAAGAAAAGAACGAGGATACTCTGTTGAATATGTCGGTAATATCTCTGGAGTTGAATTATCAACGAGTATCAACTTACAGGCGACCGTAAGTAAAATTCATACAAAACAAAAATTAACGACCAATTATTACAAATCCCGATAAATTAAAAGCTGGCAACCCCATGCACACTAATACCTGGCCCCAAATTTCAGTACCGTTGGACGAAATCAACTCTGACGGGACCAAAACGAAGAAAGAAGAAAAAGGCGCCAGGAATGCGGGATAACGGTGCGTGCTTCTGTTCCTGCCTACGACAGATCGCCTGATCGGGTGTTTTTTTTCGAGAGAAAAGGGGAGGGAGGCTGAAGCTGACATGCGAGGACGGGCGCGTCGGATAGAGTTCCAGTCGGGGAGTCGAGAAAAGTTTGTGACGATGAGTAGTGCTAGGATTTTGAGTTTAAGTGCGCAGGAGGGAAATTGAGAAAAAAATTTTTTTTTGTTCTTTTAAGTGTTAAGAAACAAAAAAAGGAATTCGACTTTTTGTGAGTAATAGCAATAAATGGGAGAATAGAGGAAATTCTCTATGGATATATCGAAGTTATTTACACGTATGTATCAATCAATGAAAATCACCAAAGATTTTTTTATCTATGATGAAGATTTAATAATAACAAGTTCTTTAAATTGCGAAGCAAAGCAATTCAGGATAGGACTAGATCAAATTTCAATAAAAGCAAGACTTCACATTGGCGAGGAAAGTTATGTAAATCTACCAACTACAATTTCAATAATCGGAATCACCGATTTATATTACGTTTAACGACGATATTGTTTTTTTTTATTAAATTCAAGTTACTTTGTTGACAAAAGTAATATTTAACCCGCAATTAAGAATTCAACCTGTAAAAGTTCTCTTTCTTTGCTTTTAAGTACCGTAAAGTAAGTGAAAAGCTATAACTTTACTTATTAATTAAGTAAGCGATCTCAATTTATTTTTATTATTGTTTAAATAGAATAGAGAAGGGGAAATAAAGTCAAGAGGATTCAGGTGAACATATAGTGTAGGTGAAGCTATTTATCTTTCCACTTCGTTATGGTTTGATCAATATTTAGAGGTCCTGTACAAATAATTTTATTAGTGAACAATCGGAGTTTGAATTAATAAGTAAATAATAATAAATAGTTAAGATACTAATATTATCAATTAAACAAAAATTACCATATTGTTTTTCCTCATGATGACATGATGACCAAAAATATGGCTTTACATTTCTGAGGGAAAAACAAAATCAATCAATAAAAATAATCGGAAAAAAACCAAAATCAATAACTAAAAATAATCGGGACAAACAAAATAAATAAATAAAAATAGTAAAAAAAAAAAACAAAATAAATAAATAAAGATAATAGAAAACTAGAATAAAATTAAAATTGAATATCAATAACTAGAAATCAAAGTCGAATTATTCATCCCCACCTTCCTAATTAACATATACATAGTGTATACTGAAAATGAGCGGCTAGAAGTTATTTAAAAGGGGGGGTGAGGCCCCCAGGAACTACAATGTTCCCCACCTAGGGTAAGTGCTTCTTCTTTGTAAAAACCTAGTTGTTTTGTGACCTCATTTGATAATGGCAGGATGATCAGTGACCATCTCACTCCCCTAATTACTAGCCCCCTCTTGTTGGCCTCGATAGGCTCGTATCTCTCCGCCACCGCCGCTCTTCTATAAATTGATATCAGGCACGAGTTCATGTTTAATAAACTGTCACGTTTCTGCATCCTTGTTCCGCGAACCCCACCCCACCCGGCGAGCTAGTTAACGCACCGCATGTCGTGCCAACGATCGGTGCAGCGGATGCACATGCTTCGGCAATACTTCTCGGCGGTCAGGCCTTCCCAGCCACCTCCTTGTTAGCCCCCTTTTCTGAGTTTCCCTTTTTGTGACGATAGTCGTTTTTTTTCTCTTTCTAGATCTTTTTATTAGTCTCTTTTACTTCGTGCTACGGCACCCCCTAACCCGACAGTTACAAACGGTCGCCTGGAAAGACAACAAAGTAGTCACTCTTGCATCAAGTTTTGTTGGAGAAACTTCCCAAGACACAAGTATCAAGGTACGATAAAGCCAATAAAAAATATGTCAAGATAGATCGACCAAACATCGTTGGCGAATATAATGGCTACATGGGCGGTGTCGATTTGATTGACAGTATCATGGGAAGATATAAAATAAAACTGCGAAGTAAGCGATGGCAAATTCGCATGTTTTACCACTTTATGGATCTATTCATGTCAAATGCCTGGCTCTTATATAAACGAGTACGCAAGACAAAAAATATTCATGACAAGCAACTATCGTCAGCAGATTTTCGTGAAGAGGTTGCTACGGTATTGTGTAAGTTGGGGACCAAAGCACATTCAACAAAGCGAACCATTGAATCCCATATACAGGCAAAAAAACGTAAGGGGCCAGCCCAGTACATCCCTCCAGAGGCCGTGCGACAGGACCAAGTTGGGCATTGGTCCATATGGGCCGAAAAGAGGATCCGTTGCAAGTACCCTAACTTTGCTGGCGTATCACAAACTGTATGTGAAAAGTGTGGCGTAGCATTATGCTTCAATAAAAAAAATAATTGTTTTAGAGCGTTCCATACATCTTAGAGGAACAATTTGCGACAGTGTAACATATCTGTCACACTCCCCTTTTTTCCATTTTTCTGGATTTTCAATAAAAATTATTCTAAACTAAAAAACATGTGTATTTTTATTTCTTAAAAGCTGCCATAAAACTAACTGTTTGACAATTTATATGAGGTTGAGTTATAAAGGGATAACATAGGCGATACAATTCAAAGAAAGTTGAATTGCCCTCACCTCCACTACCTAAAGACCACATTCGGGAAGCAAGAGTATTCGAAATTGTAGGTATTGATTTCGCTGGACCAATATATCTAAAGAGAAGCAAAGGAGATGTGAAGGTTAAGTACTGGATCTGTTTATTTACCTGCGCGGTGTACCGAGTGGTCCATCTAGAATTGGTCTCCTCAATGTCTACAGATCGCTTCATTCAGTGTCTGAGGAGGTTCATCAGCAGGAGAGGGCGACCTAGCGTGATTTATACTGACAACGGCACTAATTTTGTGGGAACGGCGAATGCTCTCGACAAGGTCGACTGGGATAAGATAACTGATCATAGTTCGATAATGAAGATCAGGTGGAGATTCAATCCTCCTACTGCAGCCTGGGGGGCGGTTGGTGGGAGAGATTGGTTGGCCTAATGAAACAGTTATTACGAAGAGTCCTGAATAACACTTCGTTGGATAGTCAATGTTTGGTACATTATTTTTATTTCTTTTCATTTTATTATGTATGGCAGTTCTTTTCTTTTTATTTTTGCTAAGGTTGGCTTCACCTGTTTTTGGTTCTAGAAATTCATACTTTATCTTTCGGCCACGCTATTTTTGTAACACGGAGTTCTTAATAATAAAAAATTCTATAAAGCTCGAACAAGTTTGTTTTGCATTAGCCAGTCACATCATATCTTATAATAATCAGGAAGAACAGCAGGAGCCACAATATTAAGAATCGCAGAATACGTAACATAATAATTTGGTCCTTCGAGTCTAAGAAAAAATACTAATAAAAAAAAATCATCATCAATCAACAGAAGCATCAACAAAAACGCAGATAAGTAAAATTCAAAATACAATTTTATTAGTAAAAAAATTAAATTCACAATTTTTCGTGAACTCCATTTTGTTTCTTTTCCAAAAAGACGTTCCACAATTTCCACACACACTTACATAATTTGTGGACATAATACACTCTTATGCAATCAAGAACTGTCAAAGTGTCTCCACATAAAAAAGACATCAAAGTGTAAACATTTCGAAAAAAAAGTTTGTTTAACCAAAATTATTTGTTTAAAAGAATTTATTATTTAAAAATTAGTCTAATAATAAAATAATAATTAGTTTTTATGACATTTTTCTCGATTAAGTGGCAAATAAAACAAATTAACAGAAGGTAATTGCGATTTTAAAATCTGTCAAGAGTTTTAGAGTTTTAGCATTTAAAAACAAAAACAACGTCAATTAATCAAAAATGACGGATCCAGCTTCTTTAGCTCAACAAAGGGGCCGCGCAAAAGGCTCAGTGACGAGAATTAAAACATTTGCGTCAAACATAGATGATAACACACCAACACAACAAATTTTAATAAGACTTGAGAAATTAGAAGATTTATGGGTGGAGTTTATAAAATGTGATGATGTGCTGTCAGTCACGCCAAGCTATAATTCACACGTAGAAGAATTCGAAACCAGTTACTTCGAAGCCAAGTCACTGTTAAGAACACATTTGGCACAGCGGCAACCACCAGAATCACCAAATGATCCAACGCAACAATTCAATGATACCTTGATGGCGATATCTGGACAACAACAAGCGTTTATAAATACAATAGACCGCACTTTAATACACAACAACCATGAAAATACTGAGGTCAAATTACCACGTTTAAATATTACACCATTTGCTGGAGATTTCAAAGATTGGCCAACATTTCAAGATCTTTTCAAATCAACGATTCATAATAACCAATCATTATCAAAAGCACAGAAATTTCAGTATTTAAAAGGTTTTTTAACTGGAGACGCCGCTTCATTACTCCGTCACATCTTGGTAACCGAAGAAAATTATGATCAAGCTTGGGAGAAATTAGTAAAAAGATATGACAAAAAGAAGCCGATTATCACTTCACTTATAAAATCATTCTTAGAGCAGCCATCAATAACAAAGGCAAATGCTAATGAGCTTCGCAGAATGTCAGATACCTCAGATGAAATATTAAGAGGGCTAGAATCCTTGGGCAAGAACGCGTGTTCTCGTGAGCCTTGGCTAGTATATCTTTTAGTTTCAAAATGTGACCCTGACACAAGGCAGTGTTGGTCTCAACATACCGCGGAAAGAGAACATTTAAACATGGAAGAATTTTTGCAATTCATCAACACAAGATGCGATGCTCTCGAATCTTGCATTGATGACACCAAAGCAACAACAAACAAAACCACTAGGCATCCGACTTCCGCAACCTTCCATCAAATCCAAAACAAATGCCCTTGTTGCAAGGGGGATCATCGCTTGTTTAAATGCATTCAATTCAAAGCAATGGATACATCATCACGTAGAAAGTTCGCAGCACATAAAGGTTTATGTTTCAACTGTCTTAAGCTAGGTCACAATACAAGGTCATGTACATCAACATTTTCATGTCATTTTTGCAAAGAGAAACATCATTCATCGCTTCACATAGACAAACAACTTCAAAGCAATCATTTAACAACTGGCACAATAATCGAATCCATTTCTGACAAAACAACAACAAATCAACCATCAACAAGCAAATTCAATCAACATCAACTCAACAATCAACAAGCATTCTTCAATCAAACTCAAGCATGACACTCAGAAGAGCAGCCAGTTCATCAAAATCACACATCAACAAACTTGTGTTTTGAAATAATCAGGAAGAACAGCAGGAGCCACAATATTACGAATCGCAGAATACGTAACAGTGAAGAGATGCAGACGGTTTTAGTGGAGTGCGAAGCTGTCATTAATGCTAGACCTTTGACATACGTATCGGAAGACTTATCCGATCTGACGCCGATAACACCTGATATCTTCCTGAAGGAAATCGAACAGATAGGCGTAGCTGACTTGGATGCGACGGAAGCAGTGGATCTCAGTCGACGGTTGAAATATCGCAGCCATCTCCGGAAAGTTTTGAGACAACGATTTCAAGAAGAATATCTGGGTCAGTTGATGCTACATAGTAAGAAGATTTCTCAGAGAAAAATCGGGGTAGGTGAGTTGGTGTTGGTGGGGAGTGATAACATCAAGCGCCTGGGGTGGCCGCTAGCGAGAGTGGAAGAATTAATAGCTGGACGTGAAGGAGAAACCCGACTGGTCAAATTGAGAACATCGTCAGGAGTTATTCTTCGGCCAGTACAGAGAATTTCCCCTTTGGAAATAGGATTCGACCAGAATGCGGAAGAATGTATTCGACGATTATTGAAACCAACAAAGGATGAGAATACGGCCAATTCGAGAACGGAGCTTCAAGATGTGAGGGACGGTGAACTTTTAGACGTTAAGCAAGATGAATATCAGACATTCAGCGGTAGACGAGTTAGGCCTCCACCTAAGTGTGATTTGTAATTGGTTACTTTTTTGTTTATGTTTTACCTTTGTGAATTAACTCAAGCAATTTCATTAATTCAGGTGGGACGATGTTATAAAATGTTGTAGCTTTAACCTATGGCATTACTAATATGTATAAATAATTTTTAAAGCCCTGGCGGCACTTTTTTATTTTTAGAAGTTGTTCGGTTGAGCTTTACGTGAACAGGCGGTTAATCTTTTGTTTAAGAGCTGTAAAATAAGTGTTTTTGCAAAAGGCAACCAGGAGCTGGGGTTTTCCATAAATAAAATATATTGACCTACGTAAATAAGAGTTCTTTTAATTGATTTTAGGACAGTATGTATAACTTTGAGTCATTGAACTTGTGTAGCATTTGACGTTACAATAAAACTTTCTTCTTTTCTTGGATCTCGAAGCGTAAGGTGTTTTATTTAAGTTCTAAAGAATTTTTCCCATCAGGTTATAGTATAACAACAATTTCGACGTGGACAAGCCGGTGGATATACAATGTGATGCTTCAGATTATGGGCTCGGAGCAGTACTATTGCAGAAAGGGAAGCCAGTGATGTATGCGTCGAGGCAGGGGCGGATCCAGGATTTTGATAAGGGGGGGGTCCAAAATTTTTTTAAGGGGGGGGGAGGGGGGGGGTAGACATTTTTTCCTTGAGATATATGCATAATTACCACGTATATACAGGTCACCATAACGGCTGGACTACCGTGTTATAGAAAAGCCATTGGTGCTGTCCAGTCGTTATGGCAGTGCATATAGTTTGTTCGCAAATTCAAACTGCGCGCCAACCTAGTCGCGATGACAGCGCCGTGCGATTTTTCTTTAAGTTTTTCCGTTGATATTTGCGCCATCTATGAGCGTGTTTGAGCGTATTTTAATTATTGAAGTGAAACTTCCTTGCTCTCGTTCTGGGGATTGTGAATTGATTCGCTCAGGTACGAGTGAATTCAGAAAACTGAAACGAAGACAAAGACAGTTGTACGAAACGGAAGTTGCCTTCTCACTCATTTACAGCTGTCACAATTCAGAATCGGCAAAGACAACAAGGACAGCCATATGAAACGGAAGTTGCCTTTTCGCTCGTTTACAAAATAACGAGAAAAAAACAAAAATCCCGAACCAAATTAAATACAACAAAACACAACAAATTTAACACAACAAAACACAAACCAATTTACTTATTACATACATACATAATATTTAGGTTCCACTTTATTTAATTTATTTCACAATTTGGTTTCCACTGGTTTCTTTTAACATTTTTGAGCTGGAAAGTTGTAAAGAGCTCAACCAAGTAACTGACAGCGACAGCCGTGATAGCAATTAAGTGATGCCATATAAATAAATTTTACCAAACCAGCATATTTACAATTTATTTAAATTTGAATATAGATGGCGGAGGCATCGTTAAAGTAAAAATGAGCAGTCGGTTAATTAAAAAAATTAGATTGTGCATTAACTATTAAAGCTAAAGTTAATAGTTAATTTTCGCTTGAACAGGCTTTACTTAGTTACAAAGTGTTACAATAAAGTTGCACATTACAGATCATTTTTGAAAAATATTTTTAAAATAAATTTTGAATAACACATTTAACTTGAATTTGGAGGTGATCAGTGTCACATTTAGTGGTTTTCTTTGGGTTACCAATCGGATTGTTTTCTATTTAGGCAAGTGATATGTGATAAGATATAATATTTCCTTCTATTATGTAAATAGTAATTATTCCAAATTTATTTTAAGGACAATAAATTAATTTGAGGATATGTTTTTCTCGCATTAACATTTGATACCAAAAATCGCGTTCCATTGGCCATGTATTTCGGGATATGTACTCGAGAGTCCAATGAACGCAGCTAAATCTCTTATAATTCTTAGATTACCAATTATAAACACAAGACTTGGGGAAATGAAGAAAAAAACAAAAATACAATAATAAAGAACAAATACATATGTACATATGTAGACAAGTATGAATGCAAGGTTTCACTTCTGCCTTGTGTTCTTTAATACACAATCATATTTTTTTCTTTGTTTCTTTCAACACGCATTGTGTAAACATGCCGAAGTTGACAAGTGGTTAGTATAATTTCAAGTGAGAAATATCTCTTTTCAAGTTCTCTTACTGAGAAAACACGCCTCACAATATGAAGAGGACATTGTTTTCCTATTTCACCCGCCTTGATCCAGAATCAGAACCAGAAACAAAGAAAAATGAAAAACAGGTAAGAAAAATTGCAATAAAAAAATGATAAGTATATCGGAAAAGCTACTATTTTTGCACAATGTATTCATATAATTTATAATTTCAAAAAAACTGAAGATTCTCATTAGTTTTTAGCTAACCATATTTTTTTGACACAGATTGAAAATGCAGAGAAGCTTAACCTCGAAGAAAATCCACCGGAGACTGGAGGACAATCGACTTCCGAAGATACGTCAGTTCAAAACAAACAAGAATTGCTTCCATTCAAAAACGACATCGCTCTAGCCACGTCTAATGCTTCAAATACAAGAAACGCGAGTGAAATCCTGAACATTATCGACGACTCGTGGGTGCCACCAGCTAATTTTTCGTTCCCGATATCAACTGCCAAAAATTTATCTTTTCAAAGAAAATGGCTTGAGGAATTTCACTGGTTGGCATATTCTGCGAAAGAAAATGGCGCATATTGTAAGTGCTGCATAGCTTTTGGCGTGAAAACCGGTGGAATACGCGACGTACGTCTGGGGAAACTCATCAACAAGCCGTTCAACACTTGGAAGCACGCGAAAGAAACTTTTCGGAACCACGAAAAACTTGATTACCATAAAAAATCCATCGTTGCTTTTGAACATTTACGCGATATTCAGCTTGGCAAAACTAAATCTATTGATGAACAACTCGATAAGCAGAAAGAAAAAACTAAAGAAGAAAATTACGAACGACTGAAACCCATAGTTAGTGCAATAGTTTTGTGTGGACGTCAAGGAATTGCACTTCGTGGCCATAGAGACGATGGATGTTTGTATAATGAAGAGGAACCTGACGCGGATGATAAAACTGATGGAAAATATTCGAACGAAGGAAACTTTCTTGCAATTTTACGGTATCGAGCTGAAGGTGACGAAACACTCAAGAAAAACCTTTTGTCTGCTCCGAAAAATTCAACATATTTGAGCAAAACCATTCAGAATGAAATTATCGCAACTTGTCATGAATTGATCAGAAAAAAAATCGTTGATCGAATAAATCAATCGGAAGGATTCTCAGTTTTAGCCGACGAATCGACTGACATTTCAAGCATAGAGCAATTTTCCATTTGCACACGATACTTGGATTCACAAACAAATATTTGTGAGGATTTCCTCGGATTCGTTCCCGTCACTGACGTTTCTGGACAAGCTCTGGCAAATTCCATCATGAATTATCTTACCGATATCGGCGTGGATTGCTCATTCATGTACGGCCAAGGATACGACGGAGCTCCGGCAATGAGTGGCGAATTTCATGGAGCACAGGCTTATTTGAGGTCTCATTTTCCTCTCGCAATTTATGTGCATTGCGCCGCACACAGCTTCAGTTTGACCATCAATGCAGCTTGCGAAGTATCTGGTATCAAAAACGCGTTGGGAACTATCGGAGCAATTCAAGCATTTTTTCACTGGCCCAAGAGACAAAGCATCTTGAAGAACGAAATTTCAAAAATGACAGAGAAAAGTGAGCGAAGAAAAGAAAAATTGAAGTCCATTTGTCCTACAAGATGGGCTCAGTCTCATGAAGCTGTATCAAGATACGTCGAACTTCAACCGGCTGTTATTGAAGCGTTGGAAGAAATAAAAACGTGGAAGGATCGAGAAACTTCACGGGCAGCATCTCAACTTTTGACAGCGATTTTCACAATCGAGTTCCAAATTTCCTGTCATATTATGGAATCAATTAATTCCATCGTTTTGCCATTGAGTCGAGAATTGCAATTGAAAAATCAAGATCTGGGAGAGGCCACGAAATTGGCTGATGATGCTTTGAAAGACTTCAAGGAAAAGCGTGAAAACGTGGTTTCATGCTTCCACATTGTTTATCAAAAAGTTTCTGAAATTTGTTCGGAGTACGAGATTGAAATGAAAATGCCTCGTCGATGCAGTCGACAAAAAAATCGTTGCAACGTTGAAGCGAAAACAGTTGAAGAGTATTACAAAATCGCATTTTACATCCCATTTCTCGACACATACATTTCTCATCTTCAGAGTCGGTTCGAAAAACACAAAACAGTTTTTCAAAGTTTTGGACAGCTATTCCTCAAACAAGAATTCGACGAGAAGAAATGTGCAAGCCTCTACCAATTTTACGAAGAAATACTGGATTGTTCCGAGAGTAATTTCATTTCAGAAGTCAAAATGTGGAGACAACGGATCTGCAATCAAAACATCGAAAATGCACTTGATGCATTAGCAGTGAGTATCTCCCAAATTCAGATCATTTTTGGCTAAAAAATAATGCCAGGTTTCTCATATATTGTACCAAAAAATTTGATTGATTATAATACTAATAGATTATCATTTATTTTCTATTTAATTTCAAAACAAAATTTTTTAATTTAAAAGAATCAGAGAAAAATCACTAATAGACGACTTATTGACAATTAATTGAGTAAGAGATTTTTTTGGTGCAATTTGGAACAAAGTAAAATAAATAATATCCATTGAAAATCTAAATAGAAGGAATTTTTGCAGACCATAAATGGCAGAACTTTCAAAAACGTCAACAAAATCCTACGAGTTTTGGCGGTGATACCCGTGACCACAGCAACTCCAGAACGATCATTTTCGACTTTGAGGAGAATGAAAGATTATCTGAGAAACACGATGGGTCAAGAGCGTCTCAATGGTCTTGCATCTTTGAACATTCATCATCGCATAACTTTGACTGAAGACGAAATTAGGCCCCCATCCACGGTCAAACAAATCGTCAAATTCCTGGCCAACATCGAAAAAATTGCAAGTGTGCGTGTATAAAATACAAGTTTTCGAAGTTGGCCGCTGTTTGAAGAAAATATTCGTCTGGTTTAATATTTCCTTCAAACAGCTTAAATGTATGTGTGAGTTTTGCCTGTGTGCCATGTAAAGTTCGCTTTGTTTACAGTAGATTATATGAAATGTCGCTCGGGATGTTTGAAGAAAGTTTTCCTCGTTGATGGCCAAAAATGTCAAAGCATAAATGTGTGCGCTGTTTGTCGAAAATTGGTTTGACGATTTGTTTGACCGTGTATGGGGGCCTATTCTCAGAAAGTTTTTTGAAAAGCCTCGAAAATTTAAGAGTGACTAGAACCGTTTGTGGATTATATATTTTTTTCTTGATCGGTCATATTGATTATCTTCGTAATTATCTTCTTCGTAATTATCTTCTATTGCATTTATTATTCGAAAATAAATTAAAATTTGTGTAAAACATTCAATAAATTACGAATTTTTATTAATAACTTTGTGTTTCAACTTCACCAACATGCCCAATAAAAGCATAAAATTTGAAAGTATATGATCCCATGGGGGGGGGGGGGGGTCCGGACCCGAAAACCCCCCCCCCCCGTGGATCCGCCACTGCGTCGAGGACAATGACAACAGCGGAAACGAAATATTCGCAAATCGAAAAAGAAGCGTTGGCTATATTATTTGCATGCACCAGATTCAATCCATGCATTAGTGGAAAGAAAATAACAGTATTTAGCGATCACAAAGCCTTAGAGGTGATATGGAAGAGACCCCTAGGTCAGTGGTCGGCAAAGTGCGGCTCCAGAGCCGCATGTGGCTCTTTGGCTCCTTAAGTGCGGCTCTGGCAAGAATATCCACGGAAGGCGCAATAATATTTTCATTTAAAAAAAAAACTTGGTAAGAAAAAAATTACATCTTATTTTGATAAATTAAAATTCTCCTATAAATCGAGAAAATGTATAATTTTTTGTTTAAGTTAAAAGATAGATAGGTAATTAAAATTTTATATGGTTGTAAAAATACGTAACGAACATCGAGTTTAATTTTAGCCGTGATTTTTTAATTAACTATATAGTTTTTCCCCATACAAATCTCAAGATCTAGGTTTTATCGGGGTCTCTATCGTGGTTTTGGGAAATTTCAAATTTCCCTTTCTTTTCGGAAGGTATACTTTTAGGCGGGCGGAAAAACGTAATTTAAAAATAAAAATAACAGGGAAGTGACGAGAGCCAATTTGTAACAAATAATTGATTGTTTATAAACTTATTTATTGTTTTCTAGAAAGCATTTCGTATAACAGTCGTCAACTAACACTTAAATTCCGTTTAATTTTGAAATTTTTAAGCATCGAAGTAGGCTTCCCTTGTCGTTTTTTTAATGAACTCGATGAAAGAACTATTTAGTTCATTAAAAAAACGCGGCTTTTATTAGTTTTCGTAAACTTAAACACAAACCATATCAAGCAGTTGCAGTGTGAACAGTTTTGTTTTATCTACCGTGTCTGTGGAAGCATAGCAAATCCTGTTAAAATATAGCTGATAGTGGAGCTACACATCTAAACACCCCTTTATATATATTGGAACTGACGCTAACTTCAGATAGACCTTTGTTAATTTCACAACGCTCTGCAAGCGGGAATAACATTTTGTTTTAACCTCAAATCAAGCTAACGCTTTATATTTCTTTTGTTTCATTCTTAATAAATACATTATTAATAAAAGACTCTGTTTTTAGCAGGTTATGGGCCCAGATGGTCGCTAAAACAAATCATAACAACAAGAAAGGCATCCTGTAGATGTGTGATTCAGAAGTAAAAATAAAAAAAGAAGAGGTTAAAACTGAAAGCGAAGGAAGCATAAATATGCAGTCAGTCAGCACAGCAGTCTCACCATCGTTTGAAAAACTGGACGGCAGCTCAAACTACATGGATTGGAAATACAGTATGAAGATACATCTAATAAATTGTGATTTATGGGATTACGTGACTGGTGCTAAAATAAATGAAAAACAAGAATCTCGGGCACTTGCCGCCATTGTCTCTGGAGTGAAAACACACATTTTTACTGAAATTCGTGAAATGAAAACCGGAAAAGAAGTTTGGGATAGACTCAAAAAGGTGTATGAATCAGTAGGTTTCTCAAGGGTAGCATCGCTCATTGAACAGCTAGTGGGAATTCGATACAATGAATGCAAGGATATGATGGATTACTTAAACAAGAAAGTTAAATTTGCACAACAGCTCAAAGCAATTGATAATGAGATAAAGGACGGTGTACTTGCTGCTTTAATCTTTGTGAGCCTTCCAGATTGCTACAAACCATTAATCATGGCCCTTGAAAATTGTGGCGCCGACTTGACAACAGATCTAGTGAAGGAACGTTTATTATCAGAATCCTCAAGATTCAGTAACGGTAGCAACGAATCGGCATTGTCCACAAACACTAAGTCCCAACCTCGAAAGAAAGTGTCAACAAATACGTTTCGCGAGAAATGTTTTAACTGTGACAAAATTGGTCATCGAGCCAAAGACTGCCGTAATGCAAGGAAGTATGTGAAAAGCAGAGCTGGGCACACAACCGTTAATCCGTTAATCGTTAATTAACGAAGTTAACATTTTGATTAACGAATTAACTTTTAAGTTAATTTCCAAAACCATTAACGGACTTATTAACTTCCGTTAAATTCAGCTTCCGTTAACATAAGTCCGTTAAACGTTTCTTAGGTGTCGCGATGAATCATGGCATGCCGGTGCATGCACTATTCACTGTGTTCGCATGAGGCTGGCTAGCTTTCGTTGAGTTTACAGAGAGCCTTTTCCGTCTAGAAACTCAATTATTCAATCCCTGTTTCCATGAGCGCTAATTCTGAGTTAAGCCAAGATAAATTCTACATGGAAACACAGTAATTGTCTTTTATTTTCATGCCCGCGAACGTAAACGAGTGCGAGTAAGACGAGTAGCAAAAGGTAGTGTGCGTGCGAGCTGCAAAGACCCATTATTTATGTTGGAAGTTCACCAGTTTTCGCCGGCGGTGATGTTTCATTTAGTCTGTGTTCCGAAATACAACCCAGTACACCGGCCAGTGCTTGTGTGTGCTGGCTTCCATTTAGGAATACAGCCTACGTGTTTACTTGTATTTATTTTTACCGTTAAATTAACTAGACGATGTGCACAGTGAAGTGAATTGTGAGTTATTGAGAGTTCTAGTTGCCGTAATCAATGGTGTTTTTTGATTTTAAATTACTGAGATGTGTACCAGGTATAATAATTATAGTTAAAATTAAAACATTATAAAATATTGAATTTATGTGTTACTGTTTGTGTGTGGATGTAAACTTAATTTCCTTTATCACATCGATACTGGAAATTTAAATTGTTACAAGAGCCATTTTAGCAATTTTGCAGGAGAAGGAAAAAACATTTACCTATTTAATTATTACCCTTACTGCGAAAAAAATGTGTTGTTATAGTTAATGACGGGTTGCTAAAGATGTGTATGTGTTTCTTTTTTGTTTAATAAGAAAATATAAAAAGTTAAATGTCGCGTGTACCAATTAAAATACACAGAAATAGCATTTATAACATTTTTTCTGACTGTGCATATGGCTTGAAATTCCTGAAACTTATCAGCAAAATTTTTTTATTTTTATATTCCAATCATTTTATGTTCATTCGAATGCTTATGGTTGACTTACAAACTGTGCCTAATAGCATTCGAATGAACATAAAATGATTGGAATATAAAAATAAAAAAATTTTGCTGATAAGTTTCAGGAATTTCAAGCCATAATTTCTCAACGCAATTTTAGAAACAAAAAGACCTGCTCTTCATAGAGTCATGACTCAGCTTAAGGTTCAGAATTTCAGTGATCAGGATGTGATCATATTGAAAGAATATGTGCAGGTAATGAATGTATAAAATGGATGAGTATCTTCTATCTAAAATATTTATATTAATATTTATAGGTCATGTCACCGGTAGCTCGGGCACTTGATCAAATTCAAGGAGAAGCTCAAGCATATCTCGGTTCTCTCCTGCCGATAGTTGCTGCAACAGTGTTCAAATTGAAGGCTGTTAAGTCGAGGGGTCTTGTATTCTGTACTGCTTTAGCTAATGCCTTATTAGCCGGCATAGAGAGACGGTTTGGACCTCTTATGGAGGATGAAGGTTGCCAACTTGCTTCGGCCTTTCATCCGAAGTTCCGGCTGATATGGCTTGAGAAGTATGACAGCAGCAAAGTACCTAAAGTTAGGAAATGTATGGAGGCGAAAGTGGAAGATGCTCTGAAGCGAGAAAGCGACCAAGATGAAAAGGAGAGCGTTAGCGGAAGCAGCAATAACGAAGAAGAAGGAGAGGATTTCTTTAGTACTGTCACTCAGCCAGAAGAAAAGTCTAAGGGCCACAAATCTTTAAAAAGTAAAGCTCAGAATTTGGTGAAAATGTGGTTGAGCGTGAAGTCAAAAGACTCTTTAACTGATGCAGCGTTCATTGGTGAACAGGTCTTAGTGAATCAATTTATTAAATATAATACAGCGATCCCATCTAGTGCTGCAGTAGAACGACTTTTTTCAGTAGGAAAAGATATTTTGAGTGCAAAACGATCATCCCTCTCGGACGAAAATTTTAATATGTTAATGTTCATGAAGGGAAACATGCACCTCATGCAAGATGAAGATGATCTTGCATGAGGTGCATGGTCTCCTTTTTATTCGCTTTAGAGTATTATTGCATATGTATGTAAATATGTTAAAACAAATATTACGAAAAAAAAAACAAAAAGGAGTTATAATTATTTATTTACATTTCCGACATTTCCTATCTATACTAAAATACTAGAGCTGCACTATTTTTTGGTTGACACACTGATATCTCATTAAAAAAATATTCGATAATTAACGAATTAACGATTAACTTTAACTTCCGCTACATTTTCAACAAGTTAACGCATTAACGATTAACGAAGTTAACTTTTTGAGTAACGGAATAACGATTAACGAAGTTAAATTTTGAATTAACTGTGCCCACCTATGGTGAAAAGTACGGAAAAAGGACTTATAGTGAAATTACATCAAAGTACGGCTCTTGGAGTTGGAAAGTTCAACGTCAATGATTGGTACATAGATTCAGGTGCATCAGTACACCTCACAGGACGGAAAGATTGGTTGACAAACGTTAAACAACTAAATAATGGTGAAAAAGTAATCATCGCATCTGGGGAGAAAATTCAAATCACTGCCATAGGAGATACAAGTGTATTGCTTGATGTAAATGGAAAAATTATTAACACACCAATTCGAAATGTCAGATATGCTGCTGGTCTAGAATTTAATCTTATATCATGTAATGTAAACAGTTAGGTAAAAAGGGTATTATGACCATAATTATAGATGATGCAAAATGTGAATTGAGAGATCGTGATACTGGAGAAATTATTGCTGAAGCTTGTTCGACGGAAAAGGACAACGTCTTGTGGCAACATTACCCATCTTATGATTCACAGTTAACATTTGTAAGATATTTATAAGTTCACAACTGTCAGTAGAAAATATGTTCTTTAGAGTTTATAATTCACATGTATCTTTTGTGTAGCATGGTTATATACCATGAAAGATTTAGACTTAGGTATCTTCTTCCATATCAAGTTATAATAAAACATTGTATTTTCCTGGAATTAAATAAATAAACAAATTTTCTTATTATAAATAAATAATTCTTATTAAAAGAATATATCAATAAAAATATTAATAAACTTAAAAAGTTGTATTTTTCAATCTGGCTGCTAATCTTACAGGTATTTTTATACGATTTTATTACACCTGCTATGTATATTTGTGGTTCCGGCACAAATAATGATAATAATTTTGTACTGGTGGCTTTAGAAAAAAATATATTTGGAATATTTTTATAGGCACTCCAATTAACATGGCTACCAAAAAAAGCAAAGAAAAACGAAAGATGAAAACCGCGAATTTAAAGTTGAGTGGACCGAGAATTTTGCGTTTATTCAAAACTTGGATGGACTTCCGACATGTCTTATTTGTAAGGAGAAATTCGCGCATAACAAGAAGTCAAATTTAGAGAGACACTTTACAAAAAAGCACGCGTCATTTAGCACCAAATACCGGTGATGCAAGGAAGAAAGCAGTTGAAGAACTTCAGAAGAGTCAAGAGTCGTCAACTTCTGTGTTTAATAACTGGTGTTATGATCCCATAACAGTATATATCATAAACAGCACAATTGGCATAAATTTCCAATTCCTCAAGTGCATTGCACTTATCAAAATTCTTTTAACGAACTTGCAAAAGTATTAGAGTCATCATAAATTCTTCAAATTTACGATGACTATGTTATTTATCTTAAACGTATTAAATTACACTTTGTCCACTTGTGCATTATCGCCGGAAACCCAAGCCACGCTTGGACTTATGATATAAATTTTTGCTGATAATGCAAAGCGTCCCGAGGGTTCGCTTTGAGCCTAATAACCAACTGAAGGCGAGTTTTGAACCAACCGCAATACAGAGCGGACGCGCCGGCCAGTATCGGGTCTTTACACTAATTAGTAGTACATGTACAAGTTAATTTGATAAAATAAAGTTAATTTGATAAAATAAAGTGAAATTCTGTTAAAGTTCAGTGTTTAATCATTTTTAAATATCAGTAATTGCGTAAATAGTTCAAGCTCCCCCGTCTACACTCCTCACCAGACGGAAGGCACGGTGTAGGGACGGGTTATAACACTGGATGCAATCTTCCAGAAATATTAATATGGCAAGTTTTGTTTTTAGCCAAGAGATTGCTAAAAGAGGGAAACCGTACACAGACGGCGAATACATAAAAAATTGTTTTATAAATGCATTCGAAGAGATATTTCGGGATTTTAAGAACAAAGCAGATATTCTGAAAAGAATTAAAGAGTTACCGTTGTCTGCCAAAACCATTAAAGATAGAACAATTAAAATGTGTTCGAATATAACCAGCCAGCATATCGAAGATCTGAAATTGGTTTCGGCGTTATCAATAGCAGTTGACGAGTCTTGTGACATAAATGAAATGCTGTAATTGAGTGTATGGATAAACATCATATTCCCCTCAATAAAATTGTGTCGATTTCAACAGATGGGGCCAAAAGTATGACCGGCGTAAGAAAAGGGTTTGTTGCTATTTTGAAAGAAACAATTAACCACGAGATACTTGTTTACCATTGTATCATTCACCAAGAAGCGCTTTGTGCGCAAACATTTCCGGATGAAATTTGTAAAGTTATGGAATTAGTGATTACCATTTAGCTAAAGCTCTTAATCATCGCCAATTCAAAGAATTTTTATTTGAATTGGAGAGTGAGTACGCTGATCTTCTGCTTCATAACAAGGTACGTTGGTTATCAAGAGGGAACGTTTTAAAACGTTTCGTATCCCTTTTTCCGGAAATTAAAGCATTTCTCCTTGAGAAGGGCGTTCACTATCCAGAACTAACAGACGATCAGTGGATTCAAAACTTTTATTTCATGGTAGACGTTATGTCTCATCTAAATCAGCTTAATCGTAAACTGCAAGGGAAAGGAAACTTAATTTTTTCGATGTTAGAAGGAGTAATAACATTCGTAAACACATTATCCATTTTTGCTCAGGATTTTGAAAGGGAAACATTGTTTCACTTTCCGAGCCTGCTGAAGCATCGCCAAGAAAATAATTGCTCTATTAATAAACACCATTTTAAAACAATAATTTTAAATATGAAGGAAGCATTTCTCAGCAGGTTTCAGGAATTTAAAAACAGCAGACCAACTTTAGCATTTGTTAAAGATCCTCTTAATGCTACGATAACCGAGTTGAATTTTGCTCCTTTTGAAATTGACATTGCTAGCTTTGAAATACAATTGCTGGATTTAAAAAACAAGGAGATATAGCGCTCTAAATTCGAACGTCTTTGTGTTGAATTGGAAATATTGGAGAAGAAAAAATGTGATCTCAGCTCACAACACAAGTGGTCTACTTTGAAAGACCTGGAGAAGGAAGACATGATCATTTTCAACGCTTGGAATAGTATTCCTGACTCTTACGATCAGCTGAAAAAGCTCGCGTTTGCTGTTCTTTCCCTTTTCGGTTCTACATATATATGCGAACAATCTTTTTCAAGTATGAACATTACCAAGAGTAAACTGAGAAGTCGTCTTATTGATGAGAACTTGGAATCATGTCTAAAATTAAAAACAACAACATACATACAAACCTGACTTACTCAAACTTTCCAAAGAGATGCAAGCACATTGTTCGCATTAGGGGCGTTCTACTTTTCTACCGACAATGACGTGTCTCCTCAGGAAAAAAAATCGTTATTCGTCCAAAATTGCAGTTTCTCAAATTTTATTTTCACAAGATTTTTTTGGATCATATAGTCATTATAATAATACTAAAATCCCGTTTTTATTGTTTTTGATTTTTACAAAATCATTGTGACATAGTATTCGAAATGTGTGACAGAGGTGTTTTACATACAAATAAAATGCGTCTCTTTGCGCCGCCTAATGCTACAAAATGATCTCGCTTAAAAAAATCATATAGAACCCTTTAATATAAAATTATTTATTGAACTTCTGAAATATTATCATTAAATTAATTAGAATATAATACACGTAAAGGTCCATACTATTAAACAAAAAAATATTTTATCGTGGGGTCCGGCTGTATATGTGTTTTCTTGCTATCTTCCGTCACGCATTTCGCAAAACAAAAAACGCGCTTTAGCTGTTTGAGCTTCAACACTTACACAACAGTACGGTTTCCTCTTCCCCCTTGGCCACACGCCTTGAAGGCCCACCAGGGAGCGAGCCGAGTTAGTCGCCTGCAGGAAGTGAACAGTGGTGCGTGTGTTTATTCGGGGACCGCTCTGTCACGTAAGTTACTACTTTGAAATCTTATTGTAATTACCATTTATATACGTAATATTATTATTTCCCAGTAAATCTGTCATATTCACCCACTTTTACGAACAATTTGTAATTTTGTGAACGCTGAAACCCTCGAACACTGTTATTTTACACCTCTGTCACGAGGCACCTCTGTCACAAAAAAAATGTGACGGAGTGGCATAACTCGTGACGGAGTGGTAATTTTTGTCTGGAACTTTGCCTTGATTGATTTTCACAATAGTTAATTAATATTTTTTGTGTTCTATATATTACATTATCAATTATTTTATTCATTTAAGGTATTATCATTGGGGTAATTAAAAAATGGGGTTATCTGCGGCGGAAAGGCAGCGACGTTGTCGTGAAAAAAGGAAACAAGACCCCGAAAAAGTTGCAGAAGTGAAACGAAAAGACTTAGAAAGATACCATGCTCGCAAAAAGCTAGTCAAAGATATGACACCAAGAGAACACAGACAAATGAAAAGAAAATGGCAAGATCGAAATAAGAAGAGAAGGGAACAACAGAAGGCTTTGCAGAACGTTCTAATGAATACTCCGGCTTCCACACCTACAAGTTCCAGGTTACTTCCTTTAAGTCCTAGATCTCTTTCACTAACTCCAACCTCATCCCCTCCTAGAGCAAGGGGAAGAAAAAAAGTTAGACGAGACAGATCGAAAATTTATAGGGAAAATATGAAACTTCAAGACCATGTAAAAGAATTACAGAAAAAAATACGAAAATACAAGAAAAGACTTCAACGTCAAAAAAATAAAAAAGACAACTTATTACATAATATAACCAAAACTAGAAAACGAAATGAAGATGAAATTAAAGGCGCCGAAGAAGAAAATAGAAAATATATTATTTTGACAAATGCCATTAAGGGACATTACAAAAACATTAAAGACTATAAAACAAAACACTGCTTTAAAGCAATCCTTGAAGACACAGCAATTAACCGTTCGGGACTAAAACTTAAACTGTTTCAAGAGACTTTGGGAATAAAAAGAAAATCAAAAAACTGTACATTGCGACCAATAAATATTTCATTGAAAGCGAAAATTCATACATTTTATCTCAGGGATGATGTCTCACGAGCTACTGCTGGGAAAAACGAGACTGCAACTTTTCATAAAAAAAAGATGCAGAAACGGATTTTGTTGGACACAAGGAAAAATCTATACAAATCGTTTCGAAAAGAGAATCCCGACGTTAAATGTCACTACAGTTATTTTGCGAGACATAAACCGTTTTATGTCGTACCACCTCGTATTGATGGCCGCGAAACCTGCATGTGCAAGCTGCACGCAAATATTACGTTTATGAAAGTTGCTCTTTATAGAAACAAAGTTATCAAAACAATTGACATGAATCTGATAATCTCACAAATTGTATGCGATGTAAATTCATTAACTTGTATGAAAGGAAAATGCACAGAATGTGAAGCAAAGACGCTCAATTATGGTAATATGATCGAACAAGAGAAACTGGTTGAATTGGTACAATGGGTTAGAAAAACGGAAATTATTGAGAAGAACGGCAAAGAAGTTAAAATCTGTAAAAACATTAAACAGACCGAACAAGTTACAATTGCAACTTTGATTAGTAAATTTGAAGAAGAATTAAAAGTTTTTAAATCCCATATATTTAATATTAGAAATCAATATAAATCATATCGCCAATGTATAAATGAATTGACTGAAACCGAAATTGCTTTACATATTGACTATAGTGAAAACTACGCCTGTAAGTACCACGAAGAAATTCAATCAGTGCATTTCGGTGGATCGCGAAACCAAGTGACTTTGCATACCGCAGTAATGTATTACTTGACTTCTACAAAGGACAAACATATTACTTCTTTTTGCACTGTGTCTTCTGATCTTAATCATGGCCCTGCAGCTATTTGGGCCCACCTACATCCGGTACTTGATTGGGCTCAAAAAGAATTACCCCATATTAAGACAGTCCACTTTTTTTCTGATGGACCAGCAACACAATACAAACAAAAAAAAATTTTTATCTATTTACAACAAGATTTTTTAAACAATACAGATTTGAAAGTTCAACCTGGAATTTTTTCGAGTCCGGTCACGGCAAGGGAGCAGCTGACGGTATAGGAGGGTCTATAAAACGTTTAGCTGACCATTACGTCGCCAGTGGACACGACATTATTGACGCTTTACAATTTTATGAAGCACTTAAAGACCGCAGTAAGATAAAGCTATTTCTTGTTGGCAAAGACGATATTGATCAGATTTTAATGGAAATTCCAAGTGAAATTATTCCGTTGAAAGGTACTATGAACGTCCACCAACTAGTTGCTCAGCAACCTGGAGTGCTGAGCTACCGAACATTGAGTTGTTTTTGCGACAAATTTTGTGATTGTTACAATTTGAAGACTTATCGCCCATTGCCTGAATACGAGATAGAAGTTAACGACAGCCCAACCTCAGATTTAAAAGAACCACTGGCTGATATAACCAACATAATTAGAGCTCCTACAAAGAGATTTTATGAGACTGTTTATACTTCTACTTCAGAAGATGAACATGATCAGCCTCTTGTTAATCAGAAAGAAACTGTGCACATAAAACCGGGTACTTCATATGAGCTGTCTGTAGACAACATCCACCCATTATTAATAAAAAATGGTACACATATGTTAGTAAAAGTACCCAGTAAAAACAAAGTCGAGTACACCTACTTAGGAGTTGCAAAAAGTTGTGTGGATGAAGATGGAGATGTTCAGGTGATGTTTTATAAAACTGTTGATGACACTGGAAAAATATTTAAATTAGTAAAATCAGATGTATCAGATGTGATGTTTGAAAACTTGATAAAAATAATTCCAAGTCCTAAAGAAGTCAAAAGAGGAAGGCGTGTTTATTACGAATTTGATAAACCAATAGAAGTATTTGAAAAGTAGAATAAGAGAAAAGAGAAGAAGATTTGTCTGATTTTACGTGTACCAAAGAATAGTTCTACCGAGAAATAATATATTATGTTACATTATAAGAGAAGCATTATGTTTTGTTATCGTTTTAAAAACCACTATGTCACACTCTGTCACAATTTTGTCCCTCTTGTAATTAAACGTCAAAGTAGAATATGATTCAGTTTATTGAAAACAATACTAAAATAACGTATTATATTATTACATATAGACCATACAAGGTATTACCAGAATTTCAGGTATGTTTATTTCAATTATTTTAAAAAATATTTCAAAGTTTGTTGTCTTAGCGAGCAAAAATGTGACAGAGTGGTATTAAATGTCATTTTTTATATATTTGTAATAAGAATTCCTAAAAATCGAGTTAGATAATAATAAATGCTCGTATTCCAATCAAGCAAAGTTAAAAAAAATGAAAATTTGATTTTATATAATAACTAATAAATATATTTTTTTTGTGACTGAGGTGTTTATTTTTTCTTACTATTCCGATAAAACTTAAAATAAATAAAAGGTATAAAATAAAACTTCGATGCATGATACGTTTCTAAAATCTTCGATAACTGGACAATAATTTAAAAACACATTTTATAAAAGAAATACGCTTTTATTTTTTTAAAAAATCTAGAAATTTATCACTTAGATTGTCGGTAGAAAAGTAGAACGCCCCAATAAATATTTATTAAGTATGAAATTTAGTTTTATTTAGTGTACTACTTATTTAGTGTAATAAAAGTTTACTAAACAAGCAGATTTGGCTCCCAATTTTTTTTTTTAATTGTTGTAATGTTCATATTTGGCTCTTTGGCTAATAAGTTTGCCGACCACTTCTCTAGGTAAAGCGCCTAAGAGACTGCAGCGAATTTTACTGAATCTATCACCATATGACTTGGAAATACGACCTACCCCAGGTAAAGAAATACAATTATCAGATACACTTTCCAGATTAACAAGCGCAATGAGAACTAAAGAAGAAATTGACATCGACAACACGTATACGTATGCGAGATAGAACAGATAAATCCTTTGGACACGGTAGAAGTCAGCGAACAAGTGTTACGGGAAGTCAGAGAGGACACGACAAAAGACAACGTCATGCAATCACTTATTAAGTACATACAATATGGATGGCCTAAGAACATGAAACGCGAAGAAGAAGAACTCAAGACATTTTACAAGTTTAGAGAGCATATGACAATACAAGATGGATTAGCATGGAAGGAAGATCGTATAATCATACCAAGAAGCTTACGGAACAAAATTACATTGAAGTTACTGTCATAGGTATGGGTCTGTGAACGCACCCTTAAAGTAAACTGTCATGCAGTCTGTCATCTTTACTCAATATACAAGCTGTCCAATAAAGTAATCTTGGTTAAACATAAACATCTTTTATTTACATGGTGCCGAAACCCTAAAATCGGGAAGAAAACTTATAATATATTCGGAAAATATAAAAAGTTTCCGAAAAAAAAATAAAAGAACAATCGAGCAAGAAAATCCAGTTTGAGCCAATTTCAACATACAAAGTGAAAAAATTGTCAAGAACGAATTTCAACAACTTGAACAATTTCAAGGAAAAAAGGTAGAATGAGTGGAAGCATAGCAAAACCACCAAATCCATTAATGGTTGAGCACGGAAAAGATATGGCAAAAGAATGGAAGTTGTGGAAGCAGAGATATGAATATTTCGAAATTGCGTCAGAAATACGATCCAAGCCTCCAATGCAAGTGGCCATGTTTATGAGTGCGATAGGACAGCAATCAATTGAAATTTACAACTCATTCCAACAATCCCTTCCACAAAATGAAAACGAACAAACAACGGTCGATCAAATAAAGGAACAATTTGACAAATACTTTGTCCCAGTGGTAAATACTACGTTTGAACGATATAAGTTTTGTAACGGTCGCCTGTAAAAATTATAAACCGATACAACCATAAATCTTCCAAAGAAAAAAAAGATAGTTTGGCAACCTCGCAGACTGGCAGACCTTTTCCTCATTTCATCATTCCGCGACAATTTTTATTAGCTGGCAACCCCACGCATTAACTTTTCAGTAGAATTCGGCACTAATACTGCGCCAAACTGTCCGTACCGTTTGACGAAAATTAACTCCGACGGCACTGAAACGACGAAAAGGGATAAAGTCGCCAGGAATGCGGGCTAACGGGTTTTTTTCTCTGTTCGTTCCTGCCTAAGATAAATCCCCTGATCGGGCGTTTTTTGGTTGGGGGGAGGAGAGCTTCCCGTAAGTCAGCGAGGCAGTGGAGTGATGACCGTCGTTAGAGATTGGTGTCGTGTGTGAATTTTTTTTTTTGAAATATGAAAAAAAAAAAAAGGAAATTAGGAGGATAGAATTTTACTCAACGTATCCGGGAGGACTTTCTAAGTAGCTAAAAGGGAATAGGAAGTGAAGGACATTTTTACTTGGGAGATTGGAGGTGCTATACAGGTAGTATTTAATTTAGTTGAGTGGTTTTTTTTTTCTTTTTAGAAGACCGGTAAGATTCGGCTTTAGCGTGGCCGTTCGTTCCGTCGTGCGATTTTTTTTCGTAGGAAAGGCGAATAAAGGCCTTCACAGACCAGGGCGAAACTGCGGGAGCGGGAGCGAAACTTTTGCGGTACTCAAACCTATGGCGGGATATGGAACCATTCGCACTGACGCGTCGATTCTACGTAGCGAACGCGGGATTGCAGCGTTTCAATTTCGGTTCGCAGCATGCTCCGTTTTTCCCGTCATTCGCATAGTTCCAACAAGAAGAAAAGATGTATGTTGAAATATTAATTGAATTAGTAAAAGTGAACCCAATTTTATATGATTTATCTTGCCCTGAATATAAAAATTTTCATAAGAAAGATAAAATTTGAGATGAAATTGGCGTGGAATTAAAAACAAATGGTAAGTAAAAGTCTAGTAGTTGATTTTCTTATAAATTTATGTATTTATAAATAGTAAAAAATTAGGAATTGATTAATCGCTACTATTATTAAAATACTCAACAAATTGTTCACTCACGTCAAATGCCATATTTGTACCGCGTCTAGAAGCTACATTAACATTATTCAATGCACCAACTGTCGGCTCAGGACCCTCTAAATAATTAAAGTAAAGAGAATCGCATGTTTTTGTCCTCAGGAAATTATGTAAGACGCATGTTGCCTTAATTATAGAAATTGTACTGTCTACATTAACTGCAATTGGCCTATAATATATTCTCCACTTTTGAGCTAATATACCGAATGCATTTTCTACAACGCGTCTAGGTCTGCAAAGGCTTGTATTAAATTGTTCCTTTTGTTAATCATTTCTCGATTGTCTATAGGGAAATGGTCTCATGAGAAAAGGTTTTAGCGCAAAAGCTTCATCTGCTATCAAGACGTGCGGACATGGTTGAGTTTTCCCGGGAAGATTTCTTTCTCTGGGTACATTCATAGTACCATTTTCAAATCTCCTTCCCATATTAGAGGCTTCAAAAATTCCCCCATCACTATTTTTACCATAACCGCCAATATCCACACATATAAATTGATATTCGGGCCCAACAATAGCCATCAGTACAAGTGAAAATTTATTTAAATAGCAAAAGTGATTCGACCCACTATTCTTTGGGCATTTGATGGTCACATGTTTTCCATCTATACTACCTATGCAATTTGGAAACTGCCACAAGTTCTTAAATCCTTCTGCAGATTTTTCCCAAATTGCTTCAGTTGGTTCAGGCATGTATAGTGGTTGCATTCTCTTCCAAATTGCTTTACAAACTTCTTTGACAATACCACTAACTGTTGAAAACCCAACTCGAAAACTATGACCTATTGTAGAATAGGAATCGCCAGTCGCAAGAAATCTGTAAAAAGGCCAGTCGCAAGAAATCTGTAAGGTGCTGAAGTAAAGAAAAAATGGAAAAATCTTCGAGATACGTACGCAAAATATTTAAGAAGCATTAAAACCAGAACTGGCCAAGAGAAAAAGAATTACGCGAATTGGCAATGGGCACAATTAATGGAGCCCTTTAGGTATTCTATGGTATTTGCCAAAACTGATACCAATGTAGAAGCAACGGTCGATTGTGAAAATTAAAATCCTACCGAAGGTGCAAGATCAGAACTAGATCTAACATTGGAATCAGTCGCTTTGCCAGGCAAAGAAATAAATGAAAATGCACAAATAGATGAAACACTGGAATCGGCGCATTTGCCAGGAAAAGAAATTAATGAAGATATGCTAACTTTAAACAAATCCTCTTCCATTCCATCTGATGCAAGACGACCGTTGCGAGAACAGGGCAATCGAAGTACTCGTAATAACTCTTGTAAAAATGAGAACAAAAGAAATATATCTTTGGTTGACACGGTCGTAGAGTACCTCGAAAATAAAAGGAAATCGTTGGAAATGGATGACATTGATTTCATTTTTCTTGGCTATGCTAAAACTATTAAATCGTTCTCGAAAAAAGGCAAGCAGTCACCAAGATGGAAATATCCAAAATTATAATGCAGCAGGAACTAAAGCATATAGAAGAAATGACCAACGAGAAAACATGTATAAGTGCGACCTCGTCATTAAATTTACAGGAGGTGGGACCTCCTTTAAGTGCTACAAGTGTCTCACGCGAGTCGCAGTTTTCTACCTGTGAAGGCAGCAGTCAGTCTTCAGTGTTACAACAAACCCAGCGAGGTTCAGTATTCTCTTATTTAAATTCTTACAACCCGTATGAATTTGAAGAAACTAATATTTTATAATTTCTTTCTGAGGTGATTTTTGAAATATATTTTCATTTGTTTTCATAAAATATTATTTTTTTTTTATAAAAAGAAGAAAGCTTGTTTTCCGTTATATGTATGTATTAAAATATAAATGAGTTATATGTTATGCATTATTTTTCTTTACCTCAATGCAATTGCAAAACGTTCCTCACAGCAAATGGCTTCACGGTACTTGGTATCTTCTTTGCGAATATCATCTTTTATGTGATCTAGAATTTCGTCGAAACAATCGCTGGTCATCCTAAAGTAAATATAAAACCTTTTCTCATCTTTCCTCAGTTCCGGTATTAGTGTGTGGAATTCGCCGTGTATTTTGCGTTCTAAATTAATTTGGTGAACCCATATTCTTTTTTGTCTAGTGTTCAATAACATACATAACATCAGAGAATATTTGACGTCAACAATATTTAGTTTACCTGTTATTTTCTTCGTCTTCTGCTAATGCTAATAGCAAAAGAGCTTCTTCTTCTTCGTCCGAGTAAAACATTTTTAAATCTTCACTTTATTTATTTATATATTTTTATTTATTTAATTTTCTTATTTTTAAAAGGACACCCTTAACCCTTGCATCAAACAATTTTACGGGAAGAATTCGTTCCCGCTACGCTGGGTGTGATTGCTTCATAATTTTTCGCTTCAGCAGAGTCCCGCCAAGATACGCTCCCGCTCCCGCAGTTTCGCCCTGGTCTGTGAAGGCCTTAATAATGATTCTCCCGTAAAATTGCAGTACTTGCCAAAATAATTGTCACCTTAATCTGAAGATTTTTGAAACAGAAAAAAAAACTCGATTCCAGCCACTGGAATCACCATAAAACAGGTATCTCTCATTAAAAATATCCTATATTTCCTTTGTGAGGATAATTTACCATTTATAAAAGTAAATGCATTAAATTCTTCAGGACACGTGGAAAAGCTAAACGCGTTGAAATAATTTTGATTAAATATTTCAGTAGTTCCCGTTAGTTATTTAAACAAAAAGAATTTTTTTTTTCAAATGGCGTGGGGGAAAGTGAAACAGGATAAGTAAAAAGAATTCGTGAAGAACCGTTTGGTTTACGTGCCAATTTGTCACCCGCGCAGCCATTTCTTGTGCACGGAAAAAAAAAGTAGTGTGGAAAGAATTTTGATAAAAAGCATTGATTTTGGGGGGAGTGCAAAATGTGTTAAGCGAAGTTTTCATATAGTTCCAGGTTAATTTTAATTTTTTTATTTCGTTGGAGTGCAAAAAGTGCTAAGACGAAGTTATTCATCTAGTTCCAAGTTAATTTTTAATTTTTTTCTTTTGCAATTTGTGGCCGATATTCAGACCTTAAGGGCCCTTTTCTCAATTCGAATCGAGCCCCCATTTTTTTTCGATTATTGGATGACTTTCAAAATTTGACAGTCCGTGATTTGTACTCGAAGTCAGTTTTTTTATTGAATTTTGAATTTCTTGTATTGAATATGTGGTGCGATTGTCCATAAAGGGAGATGAACACTTTTAGCCGAAACCTAAAATTAAAATAATAATCGAGTAATTTTGAGTTTTGCCACCGAACCGGTCGGCGGCAGCGACTTTATAATATAAATATTTAATAGGATATCTCGTTATAAAACTATCACCCGAGACAAGAATAATTGGAAAGCCGTCCCGTGTGCAGCACGGTATATTCATTATCATTCTCTTTGTTAAGCGAATATATTTCATTTATGTTTCCATTATATTAAAAATTTTTTTAAATATGAAAAGTATCTAGGGCAATTAGCGAGACGAATGTAGTAGACATTTTATTGACAGTTGGATTTTTTTTTCCAGGATTACAGGTTTTAACGGAATCATTAATAATTCCAAATTAAACAACAAAATGGGGAAGCTACAGCTACATTCCCAGTCTTGTTCCTACGAACAACTCAAAGATAGCATAACAAGAGATCAACTCATTATTGGAGTAAGAAGTGACGAGTTGCGTACGAGACTCTTAGCGCAAGACACTTCTTTAACAAAAGCTATCAAAATATGCCAATCATATGAAGCTGCTCAAAAACATGCAGCAGAAATAAAAGATGAAACTAAACAAGTCGATTTAGTAAAATATTCAAAAGAAAAAATAATATCAAACTGCAATTTTTGTGGAGCTACTCATGCTCTAAGAAATTGCCCAGCTTATCATCACCAGTGTAATATAGGTATGTCAAAAACTGTTGGTTATTTTTATTTTGCTACATCCATTAAATTTATTTTATTTTTTTTGTAAAAGTGTGAATTATTTTTGAAAATGTAAGATTGTGAACCAATTAAAATGTAACATTGTGAACCCATGACAGATTGTAGCTTATCACAATAAAGCGTTCAGTTGTACAAGGCGCGAGTTACATGACCGCATAGCCCCGCACGTGTATCAACATTTATGTTCAACATTTCTTCCCACGAATTGCAACATCCCAGTCTGGACAACATCCGCTGATCCAATTTCATCTAGTTTTATGTTAAAGCTTTTCAACCCATTTTTGCATGCTTAAACAATTTCAATTTTCCATGTTTCAGTTTGATATTAAAAATGTAAATTTAGTTTAGGCAGTAATATTTTAACTCCAAAGAAGAGAAGATCAATTATAGAATTCAAATAAAGAATTGTTAAATATCTAAATCATTTTTATTTTATCGACGGGCGAAAGTAAAGATTTGACTGGCGCAGTCGGTAGGATAGGTGACGGTCTATCCTCGAAAAGTTTAATCCGGTAGTTCGATATAGCTGAAAGAATATCAGCAGTGCAGTGATTACACAAATAGATTGAAGGAACATCAACCTGTGAAATCAGAAAATCGTATTGTGCATAAAATTGCAATATCGAAGGAATATCGATAACAGTGGCAAATTTTCTGATTATTTGTGATAAACAACGCAGAATCGCCGAACACCGAGGGAACCAGGAAACAGACCGGAGGATCTCAGTTCTCATCATCACCTATCCGAACATGAAGACAACATTCGCCCTGGGATTGATGTAAGTGAATATTGAATATTTATCCTTCTTTTCCTATATGCCTAAGCCTTATTCTAAGTTAAGAAGACTTTTTAGTAGTCTTGAATCCGTAAGGGAAACAGATACAAGTGAAAGTGAAAGAGTGTTATTGCCGGTAAATAGCGAAACTGACAAATTAGATATCTGTGACGAGTCAAACTCAATCGAGTCAATTACGAGTCAAGGTAGTGATCGTGGTGCCTTCCAGATTCATCCCTATTTTAATATGACCAGTGTAACGGTCGGCTGTAAAACCAATGCCGGGAAGGAAAAGAAAAATCCCCCATTTTAATCTTCGGTCATATTCGCCTCAACGGCATTATAAATTAACCGGTCGAATAAACCCTTTTCAACCCTTCACTTTCGTACATTTCCCATTTCATTGCATCTAATTTTTATTTATCACATAGACAAATCTTCTCGCATCAAACAATATTTTCGGAACTTTTTATTTTTACCTAAATTGCGCACGCCTATGACTTCGCCCGTGGTTAAATCCCCACCCACACATAGATATCAGCCCAGAAAATTCTATCGGGTAGCAGCGCAGCCAATCCAAACCTTTTGCGCAAGAATTAATCGCATGACGCCGAGGCACACATGGAAATAATGTAGGTAGCCTGTATCATGGACAGGGACACATAGACAAATGCCAAGAATGCAAGCGGTTCCTCTGTCGCTATCACCCCACAAAAAACCACGCTTCACCATATAAGGAAACGAATCTAATGGGAGAGAGGGTCTCGAAGAAAAAATAGCGAAGTTTTTTGAGAGTAAAGCTAGTGGTAGGGAGCAGAAAGCCGACGACTGTGCGTGGATAAGGTCTCTTTTTTAGTTTGGTCTCCAGAGTGAAATATAAGAACATAAGTTTTTTTTTGTGGCGTGAGGACCGCGTCTTTTTTTTTTTCAAAAAAAGAAAAAGGAAAAACATCGCAGTGCTGTTAAACAAAAGAAAAAGATTCTTATTAAGAAACATCGGTTGATATTGCTCCTCCTTGAGTGTAGTTTTCTGTGCGGGCTGATTAATTAGTAAAAAAAAAATCGGAAATTTTCGATTATCAGGAGGATTAAACGGTCGGATATTTCGTGAAATGTAGTGATTGCCTAGTGTGGTAACTTCAATATCCACGTGGACCGGTAGACCAGGAGTTTATGGTTCATCAAGAAAAGAAGAAAAATAAAAGAAAAAGGTAACCCATTTCTACTAACTAATATATCCCGCGAACAGCCAACCGCTGAATGATGGATCAGGAAATTATACACGTTTTTCGTGAGAACCGTGGAATTTGAGCAACTAGCTGTATTTCGATTTTCCGACTTTAAAATTAACGGCGCTAGTGCAATTATTAAGCCAAACAAGTGAACGTTTTTTTTTCTCCTGCATGGAACGGTTGAAGGAACAATAATTGATCAAAATAATAAAGAAAAAAATGGAAAAAGAAGTTCTTAAACTTTTGCTATTGTTAAACTTCTCGCATGTTATTCTATGTGATTAGGTAATAACTGATGTGATTGGTAATAACGGTGTATAGTCCACCCAGAAAAGAAATTTTTTTATAAAAACAAGCAGTTGTTATATGTAATCATGCATGTTTATTGAAACTCAATGAATTAGTTAGGTATATGTTTTTTTCGTAGGTTAATTATGGAATTTTTTTTATGTTATATTTAAATATGTATATATTTTTGTTGATTTTCTTTACTTTTTAAAACAAAAAGGAAATATTTTATTTGTTGATTATTAGCAATAGAAAAAAAAGGAAAATGTAAGTAGTACTAAGATAAAGTTATAAACCATTCTAATTTTTATAGAAAAAAATAAAATAATAAAAGAGAAGAAAATTTGATCAAAAGAAAAGAAATAATAATAACATTAAATAAATAACAGTAACTTAATAAACATACACCCGGGATCCGAAAAGAAGATAAAATTTGAAATTGAACCCCGAGTTTTTAACATTTGGTTAATACCCATGGATCCCTTAGTATCAGTAAATTTTATTTCCTTCTCCCGTCTAGAATGTATTTAAGTTTAATTTATGCGACAGATATTATACAAATTCCAAATTAACTCACTTAGTTCTTTTATTTCATCACGTTGGAAAACATTTTTTGAAGGGAAAAGAAAATATAAAAAAATTTTAATTCTTGATGGGCCATCATCTACAGCTGGTCATGTAAAGGTAAGGATAGGGGGAGCGGAGCATGGATGTCAGTGTGGAGGCTGAGAGTCTCTCACTTAATAGTAAGTACTTTTATGGGTTAAATTCCTTTTAAGGGCTTTCAGCAACGACTGCGGCACCCGCATGCCTGTATTACAATAACCCCCTTCCCTCTCTCGATGGCCCAGGACTGGTCTCCTATCGCTTTTTTGCTTTTTTTTTCTCATGTAAGTGGCACGAATTTGTTTAGGTTGTTATAACTGTCACCTTTCAGGTCTCCCTACGCGACGAACCCCCCCATCCGGCGAGCTGGCAAGTGCATCGCTAGTCGTGACGACTATGAGTGTTGAGGAGACACTTAAGATTTTTTTTTGCGATACTCTTCCTATCGGACCATCCGTCAGCCACCCTCATTCGTCATGAATATCCCCATCCCACTTTTTTTTGTGATTGGTCTTATATGGCCCGGAGTGGCAAAATTCCCAGTTCTTCGTGCTATACGAGCACATAATATTCCTCGACAGTTAAATATTACACCAGTGAACAACCAGGTCCATTAGCACCACAAGTCGCGTCAACGACCGACGTTTTCAACTCACTCCGTATCCCAGACGCAATAAAAGATTTACCTCGATTCGATGGCAATCCCAGATTGCTA
Source organism: Thereva unica (assembly GCA_949987705.1). Lineage (NCBI taxonomy): Eukaryota > Metazoa > Arthropoda > Insecta > Diptera > Therevidae > Thereva > Thereva unica. The sequence goes on along the minus strand of OX465285.1, from coordinate 63,691,606 downwards.
TACGTATTTATTAGCAATGTGAAGGAAATTTTAATTCACACTAGTAGTGTAGACGGTACCCCTTATTCAAGAATTTTATTAAGGGCCATTCGAAATAAAATCGAAGGTCCCGCAAATGAAGTGCTGAACATATATGGGACGCCCTTAAATTGGGAAACAATTAAAGGCAACCAAATTCTTCATTACTCAGACAAAAGAAGCGAAACTTCTTCAATTAGAGACCTTCACAACCTCAGCCAAGTAAATAAATCTGTTCAAGAATTTTACAGCCAAATAATCGAAATTCAGGCTGCAATGAACAATAATATTTTAAGTTACTTTTAAGATTCAGTCTCGATGTACCGTTGAATGAAAGTAGATTAAATCCTGTTCAAATAAATTTTGTGTTTTAATTTTTTTTATTAATGATATAATTAAATTTTTTAACTCGCGCGTGTTTTCTTTATCTGGTGGCCTCAAAGTGCATTTATATTCATCCACGTAATCTAACAGGTTATGAGCCCAGCAACTTACGATAACTATAAAAAGGAAACATCAATATTAAATTGGCGTGAATATTTTCCATAATTTTTGGAATTTTTGGTACAAAATAAATAATTCAATATTGCATCATGTCAGAACCAGCAAAGGTACAATTTACAAAATTGAATGATGACAACTACGAGATTTGGAGATATAAAGTGGAACTCTTATTGATTAAAGAGGACTTGTGGACAGTTGTAGATGATCAAGTACCAACAGATCCAACATTACTGTACCGGTTTAGCTGTAGAGGACGATCAAATAATCCATGTCAGAAACAAAACATCGGCAAAGGAAATGTGGACAACATTGCAGGAATATCATCAGAAATCGACACTATCAAACAAAGTTCGAATTCTAAGACGGTGTTGTCGAATGATATTACCTGAAGGTGGAAACAGGCAGACACATCTAAACGGTATGGATGAATGTATGAACCAATTGACAACATTGGGTGAACCAATTGCCGAAGTTTTATCAGTCGCATTATATTTATCAAGTTTATCTGAAAGTTATGGTGTTTTGATAACCGCTCTCGAATCACGTCCTGAAACCGTTTTAACTCGGAATATGGTGAAAAGCAAACTTTTGGAAGAATACAGAAGGCGACAAGAATTTGATAACTTATGTGAAGGTGGTGAAAAGGCGCTTAAAGTCATTAAAGAACAGTGGCGTAGCGTGGATTTCTGCCACCCGGGGCGAACCATAAATATGCCGCCCCCTACTTTCGAATTGCAAAGCGAACTGTTTGAGACAATGGCCAATGTTAATTTATTCCACTTGTTCTATTGGTAAGATAGCTAGGTCAGATTTGTAGAGCTAGATTAATATCAACGTGGACATTGTAGATTTTCAATAATTTTTAATCAATGAATCGAAGACCCAACTTGAATTTCAAGTAATTTTCAATCCAAGAATTCAAGGCATCATGTAAACGCAATGAATTATATGTAACTAATGAATGTTCGGTATAGTGCGCGCCAAAATAAATGGGAATTTTACGCTCTGGCGAGGAAATGACAACTCCCACATACATTAACATTCCGTGTATGGATAAAACTCAAGCGCATATGCATTTTAATTTCCCTTTTGAAACTCGTTAAGCGGGAACAACACTCCACCATAGCATTTGACCAGGACAAGAGTCGTAGTGAGACGGATTGAATTTTGATTGAAAATATAAATGAGCGAGTGATTTGGGGTTTTAAACGAACGGAATGACGAGGTGCACTTTTGTTTTCGAATTTACTTTCGTGGTGAGGATTTGAGACTTTCCTGCGCATGAAAAAATTGATTTTGAGATGTCCAATTGTTTTGGCGCAGGCTATATCCGTGCTTCAAGGTAGACCTAAATTATAAACTTTAACAAACCCAGAGAGCTGGAATCAGTAATTTCTCTCTGTAATTTATTTCAGTTTGTTTTTAGATAGAAAACCTCGTAGACGCACGAGCTTAAGCTTAAACTCTTCTCTGTCCCAATATCTGGGGGTTTCATTTCCCATCATCGTAGCCCAATACTATTACAGGGGATTTTAACGAAAAATGCGGCAGCTGTTAGAGCCCTTCTCGAACTTCAGCATTTACAGCCCGCCTCATAAAAGAAGGGAATCTTTAAATCGCTGTTTCCATGCACATTGAATCATACAAGAGAGCAACGTCACTCTGTTTGTCCATTCAGAAGTACACCAATGAGAAATTTAACATACGAGATTAATTTTTTTTGGTGAAACTTGCTTTATTTCTTGAGATAATTGCGAACGAACTTACAACAAAACTACAATTCAACTGAAAACAAACAATTGAATCATTTTTTCATCACAATCTAACCGACTGGTTTATTCACAACTTGGCAATTCGCTGTCAGCTGCTAATGGACACCTATCGTGTTTCATATGCGCGCTCATTTCCCTTCTTTTATGGCACGGACTCTAATCATAAGGAATATAAATAAAGTAGACGTAACCTGGACTGAAGTAACTATTTCCAGCACTAATAATACTATAAACTCGAATCTCCATAATGGAGGTCTCTATGTCGTTCTCCAATTCTTTATATTTCGAAGGATAATAGGTGGTCACTGCACTGCATATATTGGTTTCTACGGTAGAGTCTTGCATAACAAAGCAGTCCACTTAACAGTGATTTATAATAGTACGACTAATTTCAAGATAGACGACAAAATCAGGCGAACTAAATGAAATTGCATTGGCCACACCTTGCAGAAGACAATGGTAAAACGCACAGAAGGTGCATTTCGTGTAATATATGACAATGGGATCACTTTTTCAATTTTTTCAATTTTTTTTTCAAATCTTAATTTCTGAAATTGCGCCCGGTGCAAGTGCACCATTTTCACCTATGAAAGCGCCGCCCTTGCTCTCATACATTTATATGGAATGGTACCTAACTTCACCTCACTTCACTTCCCTTCCCATTTAGGTTTGGCCTGTAGACACCATCAGCCAGAACATCGGGCTGGATGTGGCAATGTGATGCTTCCGGTAGGATCTCTAGCTCGGTCCAGTTTGGCCGCCGCTTCCAACATCTACGCCGCCCGGGGCCATGGCCCCCTCTGCACCCCCCACGCTACGCCACTGTTAAAGAAAACAATGTTTTGAACAATCCAAAGTTAATGTATTGCTTCTTTTGTAAAAAGAAAGGCCATATCAAAGGCTGTGTTATATAAATATATATCAATTGTATGTATAGGGGTAAGGTACAGTAAGAATGGAATGCGCTGACTGCAGGCAGTTTGTCTTGAGTCATGCAAGAATAAAGATCAATAAATCAAATGGTGTCGTGTCATTTCAATTCATTATAACACATGGCGCAGTCGGTATAAAAAAAAAGTGGAAAATTATGAAAAATATAATAAAAAATTATAGTTAGTGATCCTGCTACAATGTGAAAAGTATTAAATAAAGTGCGCTTAGTTAAAAGAAAACCGAAAGAAAATACTAATAAATTATTTTTATGGGCAAATATAAAGACGTGAAAAAGTTAGAAAAAATACAAAAAGAAAGCAGACCACGAGGCAGGCCCAAAAAAACACGATCATTTATATAAATGAAAACATGGACTACATTAAAAGGGTCGAAGAACTACAATTAGAAGGAAATTTGGCGGAAAATTGGATAATTTTTCAACAAAATTTCTCAATATTTGCAACAGCCATTGAATTAGAGAAGAAGGAGGAAACGGTGCAGGTAGCGGTATTCCTAAATGCAGTTGGCCCTGCTGCAATAGAAGTGTTTAATACATTCACATTAACAGAAGTTGAAAAGAAAAGTTTACTTTCGGTGCAAAATGCGTTTAAAAATTTTTGTTTGCCAAAGAAAAATGAGGCATATCAGAGTTTTCTTTTTTGGAATAGAGATCAAAAAGAAGATGAGCCATTTGACGAATTCCTAATGGATATTAAAAAACTAGTAAAATTATGTGGATACGCAGATTTCGAAGAAAGAATGCTGCGGGATAGAGGTATATTTGAAACCAGAGATAAGAGAATCCAAGCAAAATTATTGGAAATGGATGATTTATCACTGGTTAAAGCTATTGACACGTGCAGAGCGCATGAAGTCTCCAAACAGCAGCAAAGTAAATTACAGAAAGCAACAACGATGACAGAAAGTAGCAGCGTGAGTGTGGACAAAAATTTAAGTTTAAGCAAAAAAATGTACAGAAATAATTTAATTAAACCAAGCAATTTCAGGTCAAATACTAACAAAAGATATGTATGTAAACAAAAAGTGTAGTGGAGCGAGCGAGAATAAAAGATCGCAGAAAATTAATTGCAAATATTGTGGACAAAACCACGTTTATGGAATTTGCCCAGCTTACAACAAAAGATGCAAATTATGCAATAAGCGAAATCATTTTTCAATTGTGTGTAAAAAACAAAATAACAATTCAGTTTGCGAGATTTCACAAAATTTAGAAGAACTTTATATTGATAATATTGATAATGTAAATAAAGAATCAACACATAAATATAAATCTTGGATAGAACCAATTAGAGTAGCCAATCAAATTATAAATTTTAAGTTCGACACGGGGTCGGAAGCAAATGTATTGCCGTATAGTATTTTAAAAAAAAATTGGAGGACAGATGCAGATTAATAATTCTTGTGCACAATTAATAGATTATGGAGGAAATTCACTTGAAACGGTGGGAGAAGTTATATTTGAGTGTGTTGCAAAAAATGAAGTATCAGTGCAAACATTTTTTATAATTAGGGATGATAAAATGCTTATTTTAGGGTTAGAAGCTTGCACGGTACTAAATTTAGTTAAGAGAGTTTGTGCAACTAATATAAAATCTAAAATGGATGTTATTAAGAAATGGCAAGGAAATTTCCATGGAGTAGGATGCTTTTTAAAAAATTTTAATATTCAATTAATAGAAAATGCATTACCAATTCTTAAGCCTTCGCGAAGAATTCCCTTTTCACTACGAGAACCTCTCAAAAAAGAGTTAGAAAAGTTAGAACAAGCAAATATAATTAAAAGAACTTCCACACCGAGTGAATAGTTATCAAACTTATACCGGAGACAGACTTGTGGTATAGCAATTGAGATCGGGATATTGCAATATTGCCATATTGCAATATAAAAATTTGAAGACACACTTGCATCAGTATACTGAGTTGTTTTGGTTGTCATTTATCTGTCAACACAACAGGAAAGGATAAACAACTAACTCCTTCAACTGACATAAAAATCTTTGATAGGTAGTGCTGCCAAAATTGAAGAATTAAAATTCTGTTCGAAATTATCATTTTGGGTTATGCCCAGACTATTCTTTGGTTTAAATCTAGGGTATACTGAGCTATACCACGAAGTTTTTCTCAATTGGGATATTGAGTTTCAATGTTAAGTATACTGAGTGTATACCGAGATTTTTTCTCAGTATATAGAGGCACACCTGAAGTATATTGCAATATTGCTCATATTGTAATTACTATACCACAAGTGTGTCTCTGGTATTAGTGATAGTAGAAAAATCTAATAAACAATTAAGATTATGCTTAGACCCGCGAGAGCTAAACAAATATGTTATAACAGAAAATCACCCAATTCCTTCCTTTAATGAAATTTTACCGAAGCTAGGTTCTTTCAAATCGAATTAAGCGAAGATTCCAGCAAATTATGTGCTTTTAATACCCCATTCGTGTCATATAGGTTTTTGCGGTTACCCTTTGGAATGAAAATAGCTCCTGAAGTATTTCAGAAATACATTTGTAAGGATTGAATTTGTATAACCGTTCCATTTTGTTCCTTGTGACTTCTCGTCTGAACGGGCACTGACACAGCATTCGGAACGGCTGGGAATAAAACGACGCCAACCACTTTGTGGCATCCAAATGGATAACATCTTTGTGAGAAACGAAAAATTTAAAGTAAACAAAGCATAAGTGAATACGAGTTGAATAAAGATATTTAAAACGGTAAGGTTGTTGTGAGTTTAAGGAACTTAAGGCAGGGTCATTATTTAGAAGATCCATTACATTTGTTTATTTTTATTAATTTTTGAAAAATAAGGAGATGTTGTTTGATAAAGTCTGATAACAGTCAGTCAGTCGTGAATAAACAATCAGAAACAGAAGTTGACTTTATCATTTCATAAACTACAACATATATAAAACAATTTAATGATGAAATCACTTATTTATTAATATATGTCGATGACATTTTAATAAGCAGTAAAAATGAAGAATTGATATTTAAGACAGCGGAGCTTATTAAAAAAGATTTTCAACTTGAATGCTTAGGTGAAATAAATAGGCTAGTGCAAATACGATTTAAATGCTTCAAAACAAAAAAAAATTAATAGCAGGCAAGGCTCAGCAGTTAAATGTGGTCAAGGCTATAACTAAGAGAAAAAAAACTTTTAAACACGAAAAAAGGGAAATCTTAAAATGGGGATGCTATTTAGGGGTTGAAAACGGTTTTTTTGTGATTTGCGGTGAAACATGACCTCCTAGTGGAAAACGCTTCATGCAAAAGTTGTAGATAATAAAAAAATCTATAACTTTTGTATATAACATATTTTGACATAACCTCAAATTCTATAAGAAAATGGCGGAAAACCGATTTTTCAGATTTTAATTTTTTTCTCACGTAAAATTAATTCAATTTAAATGAAAATTTGTAAGAATATACCTTGTATTGTGTTAAATAAGCATGATTTTTTCTTGGTTTGAAAAACGAATGGTTTCCTAGATATTGACATTTTTCGAAAAAAATACCCTAATTTTGCAAGAACAACTTTATTGGTGTTTTTTCGGATTTCGATGTTCAAATAAGTGCTCAATTAACCGTTGAAATGTCTACTTTCAAATGGTCTATACATGTTAATACTTTATTCTTCATTAAACTGCTTAAAATTAAGAGAAACCGAAAAAGGACTTTTAGGATCACGAATTTTTCAATTTTACAACTTTTTTAAAATTTTGAATTATTTCCGTTAATGACGGTTAAATTTTAATGACAGAACTTATTTTCATATAATATTACTTAAATTAAATAAAGTTAATTACAGAAAGTGGCACACGCCATCCGCAACATTTTAAATAAAAAAAAAAAAATAAAAAAATAAAAAAAAAATGTAGGTACGTATAAATTTTGTTTCACTTGAATTACCCGCCCAAACCCAATTACCCGCCTTGGGTGGGCGATTTCAAGACTGGCAGACACCACTTAAACGCACTCTACTAGTACGGGCCAAGATTTGTGATTTATAAATGTGAAAAAACTATATGTGTTACTCATATGTACTTAACAATTATAATGATCGTGCAAAAATTTGTAATAAAAGTAAAATCATAAGAGTTACCGACAGTGTTGAATGCTAGGAAAAAATACTACCATACGACGAGAGCAGATTCTAGTCGATAAACATTTTTTTTATTTAGATTTCAAACTTAATCACCACGTGCTCTTCTACAAGCCAGCATCACAAATCTTGGCCCGTACTAGTAGAGTGCGTTTAAGTGGTGTCTGCCAGTCTTGAAATCGCCCACCCAAGGCGGGTAATTGGGTTTGGGCGGGTAATTCAAGTGAAACAAAATTTATACGTACCTACATTTTTTTTTTTATTTTTTTATTTTTTTTTTTTTATTTAAAATGTTGCGGATGGCGTGTGCCACTTTCTGTAATTAACTTTATTTAATTTAAGTAATATTATATGAAAATAAGTTCTGTCATTAAAATTTAACCGTCATTAACGGAAATAATTCAAAATTTTAAAAAAGTTGTAAAATTGAAAAATTCGTGATCCTAAAAGTCCTTTTTCGGTTTCTCTTAATTTTAAGCAGTTTAATGAAGAATAAAGTATTAACATGTATAGACCATTTGAAAGTAGACATTTCAACGGTTAATTGAGCACTTATTTGAACATCGAAATCCGAAAAAACACCAATAAAGTTGTTCTTGCAAAATTAGGGTATTTTTTTCGAAAAATGTCAATATCTAGGAAACCATTCGTTTTTCAAACCAAGAAAAAATCATGCTTATTTAACACAATACAAGGTATATTCTTACAAATTTTCATTTAAATTGAATTAATTTTACGTGAGAAAAAAATTAAAATCTGAAAAATCGGTTTTCCGCCATTTTCTTATAGAATTTGAGGTTATGTCAAAATATGTTATATACAAAAGTTATAGATTTTTTTATTATCTACAACTTTTGCATGAAGCGTTTTCCACTAGGAGGTTATGTTTCACCGCAAATCACAAAAAACCGTTTCAACCCCTAAATAGCATCCCCATTTTAAGATTTCCCCTTTTTTCGTGTTTAAAAGTTTTTTTTTCTCTTAGTTATAGCCTTGACCACATTTAACTGCTGAGCCTTGCCTGCTATTAATTTTTTTTTTCCAAAAACCTATTTGCACTAGCCTAAAAATACTATTTAGGAATTGAAATCAAGAAAAATAGTGATGGATTTTACCAAATGAGTCAACAAAACTATATCAGAAAACTTTTAAAAAATTTTCACCTGGAAAATGCGAATATTTCAGAAATACCAATGACAGTGAATTATTATAAAAACGCGAAAGATGATGGCAGTCGTTTTGAAAATGGGGATGTTTATAGAAGTGCTATTGGAGGTTTGCTATACCTAGCAGTCAATACTCGACCAGACATAGCTATTGCAACAAGTATTCTGGGAAGAAAAGTTGGTAATCCAACAAAAGGTGATTGGTTAGAACTTAAAAGAGTAATTAAATATTTGAAGGGAACAATAAGTTCTAGTATACGATTAGGTAATCCTAATGTGAAGGATGAAATTTTGTACTCATATTCAGACGCAGATTGGGAACAAGATTATGAAGATAGAAAGTCAAATACAGGATTTATATTCTTCTACAATGGTGCTATCATTAACTGTAAAAGCAGGAAACAAGACTGCGTAACATTGTCATCAACTGAGGCCGAGATTATAGCATTAGCTGAAACATGTAAAGAGGCAATTTACCTTAGAGATTTGATCAGGGACTTCGACTTGGCTGTCAACAAGATAATAATTTATGAAGATAACCAACCATGTCTAAGACTTATCGAAAGTGGCAAATTTAACGATCGCACAAAGCACGTATCAACAAAATTGAATTTCTTGAGAGATCTTAAGGAAAATAAAATCATCGAATTTTACTTCTGTTCATCAAAAGAAATGTTAGCTGATTTCCTGACAAAGCCGTTGAGTAAGGATCGACTGAGAAACCTTTTGGAAGCGTCTGGATTAAACACTTAACATCATTTTTAATTTTCGTGTTGAGAAGGGGTGTTGGAGTGGCAACACTCAACATTGATTTTTGTTTTGTAGAAGTTGTCAGTTCTGTTTTTCCTTTTTATTCATTCTGGTAAATGTCAGTGAGTAAAGTAGTCGAGTTTATATTCAGTGAATTAAAATAAGAGAAAAGGAGTTTTGTAAAAACATAAAGTTGTATTTGGTTTGAGTATTAAATTTAAAGAAATAAATTATAATTTAACACTTGAAAAGAACTTCTTTTACAACTGCGAAATCTAGCTCTCAGCATCCAACAGCGTCAACGACCGACGTTTTCAACTCACTCCGTATCCCAGACGCAATAAAAGATTTACCTCGATTCGATGGCAATCCCAGATTGCTATACGAATTTATTAGCAATGTGGAAGAAATTTTAATTCACACTAGTGGTGTAGACGGTACCCCTTATTCAAGAATTTTATTAAGGGCCATTCGAAATAAAATCGAAGGTCCCGCAAATGAAGTGCTGAACATGATACAAATATTATAAATTGAAGAAGTTGCTATTGCTTGAGTGAATTAAAGACTTAGAAATCAAGTTAAGGTGTCTTAATAATAAAAACCTCAATTTTTTTGGACTTTTGAAAGCGTACTTAACAGATTTTCATTCACTGTGAACTAGCTTTAGTTTTTATAAGTTTTCTTTGACATTTGAACGCTAATATTATTATTCCAGAAAATATTGAATCCCACGTGGATGAAGATATAACGGTATCCATCCCTGAAATGGTATCCAAACCTCTACAATCGGTCAGCGCTAGCAACGCATCTATACATACCCTAAAAGGAACATCTGAAGACACAAAATTGCATGAGAATAGGGACCTTATAACCAAGAGGACGCGAACATCCAATTCTGATGGAGAAGATGACATCCTGATAAGTGAAGCAACAACAAAGGAAGGCTGGACTCTGGTAAAAAAAACCTCGCAAAAACTCGCCAGGTACAAACAACCCTAACCTTAATGTTAACAATAAATTCAATAAAACTAACCCTTTAGTTTATAACTACCAAAAAAGTTTTAATTTACTAAGTGAAGATAATAACGGTGACTTAAGTAGGAGTCCAAATTTTAGTAGGGGGCATGGGAAGACTGACCCTGGCACAATCTTGAATAATAATGGAGAATTCCGAAATCCGAATAAGAGATTCCAACCTCCTATCATAGTGAAAGACCTAAATACAAAAGTATGTCTAAATTTCCTAAAGCAGGAAAAAGTGGAATTTTACTTAGCCAAGGGGGCTAAAAATATGACCGAAATTTTCGTAAAAAATAGGGAGGATAAAATTAAGATCATGGAGAAATTAAAGGAGCAACGGGTTTGCGGATTCACATACTCGGGGAACGACGAAAAGCCCTCTAACCTCCTTATAAAGGGTATTTGTCATTCCTTTGAACCGAGTGACGTCCTAATGGAACTTAGGTTAATCTTCCCGAACACCAAATTCATTAAAATTAAGAGATTTGAGACGTTCAACTCAAAAAAAAAATGGTATTGATCTGGGTATATTTCTACTCCAGGTAGCTCCTAATTAGGACGTCAGGGACTTAATTAAACTTATATAAACTTATATCTCGCATTTCAAAAGATTAGGGTGGAAAGGCTTCTAAATAACACTCCTATACAGTGCTATAAATGCCAAGCGTTTGGACACAGGGCAAGCAACTGCCACGTTTTTCGCTGCGTTAAATGCGCACTGGCTGACGAGCCGGGTCAATGCAGCACCATAAAAGGGGCCAATGAGCCTTAATGTGTAAACTATGGTGGCTGCCACGCGGCCAGTTACCGAGGATGCAGCAACTTTAAAAAATACCTAGCGAACAAGAAGGCCAGAAAGGAGACGCGGACTGCAACTAACGTATTACCTGCCAATCTCCTGCAGTCTAACCATCTAGTAAGCGGAAAATCGTACGCTAATGCGGTTGTAACGGTCGACATGTCCAAGGGATTGATTTGAATAAATCTCCCATGTAACTAAATCAATCGCCAGAAATTGCCGCAATATTGCTGTTAACACTCATAATAAAAACATAATAAAATTCTGTAATTCTACAAATTAACATAAAATCATTAAGCATAAAATTATTTGTCATTTTGCATATTGTTATCACTTTGATACAATATTATTTTTCATTTTTCATTTTTGCATTTATCAGCACATGATAAAATTTGCGCGCAGACGCTCGCGAATCTTTTCACGGCTCGTATTACCGTCTGGTACTAATATGATCCGTGAGAAACCGAAAAACGGAATTTGCTTGGTGCATTGCTCACGGATCATGTTATCACCTGCTAGTGATGGGATTCGTGAAAATCTGCTGAATTGAATTTAAATTAAACTTTACCTTAAAGCTTTTAGCATTATGAAAATTGTAAATATATATTAAGATTTAAATAAATAAACGGCAGTTGCTCGTCACACGTCAAAGAGTTAGTTTGAGTTATTATTCGGAAAGTTTTGTAGCAGTTTAAGAGCTGCTGCAATTCACAATAACAACCGTTGGATTTTCTTTTGTAAAGTATTAGAATTGGTCTAGTGGTATAAGAGCCATTGCATCAATTTATTGCCGTTTTATAAATTATTGACCTGGTGTAGTGGTTTAAGAGCCACTGCATCCAACTATCTTGAGGCTAAGGCGCATTCGCCCTAGACTCACGGCTAGATAAAGGCATCCAGTCGTTAACATTGGTGACCCCGACGTGATCGGGCACGTCAACGACACGTCTACATCTATAACGACACGTCTACATCTACAACGACACATCTATATCTATAATATAACAGCGACAAAATCATCATGTCTGCCTTAGACGATCTAGCTCGGGAGCAGCAAACCATTGGCGGCGAAATACAACGTCTCATCTCCAATTACAACAAGGATTCGAACTCCCGCAAAACAGCGGAATACCTTCGCAGGAAGATTTCGCAACTGGAATCACTATGGGCAAAATTCGACAGCATCGATTCGGATATTCGGTCCAAGTATGCTTCTCAGGTGGAGCATCCATATTTCCAAAAGAAATTCTACGAAGCGATACAAAAGATTTATGAGGACGCTCTTACCGACTGCAACGAAAGGTTGGAAGATAAGGAGGCTCCAATCCAGCAAGAAGCCAGCGATCTTGCTGCAGCAAAACAACCAGAGTTGCCGCCTCTATTCCATCACAACCCATCAACGGGCACCATCCCCAAACGGAAGATGGATGAGGTGGAGACTCCGTCTAACAACAAAAGGTTAGCTAATCTGATCCAAAAACAAAGGATGGCGTGCGAACGCATTCTTAGAGGGATAGCGCAATTACTGGCTGATCCTGAAAGCCATCCTCAACACTACTACCAGCTAAGGCTAAAATCGTTCGAGACGCATTGGGAAGCCATCCAGAAGCTCCACTATACCATTTGGGACTTGCTGGATACACCAAGTGCGGGGGTCTACAACATGGAGGAGTATCTCACGATGGAAGATGAGGTACAAAACTCACTAACTCAATTGCATGAGAAGGCGACGATACAGACACACCCGCTACAACTTAATCAGACCAATCAAGTATCATCCACCCCGAGCCCAGCCATGCATCTACCTAAGGTGGTGCTACCAAAGTTTGACGCAACCAAAGCAATGTCTTAGTAAAGAATTCTCTTATAAAGAATCCCTCTGTCCATATATCTTTTTGACCCACTCATTTCCCCTTTTTGGCCCATCGTTTTCAAATAATATTCATCTCCCAATTTGTTGCCCACGCAACTCCTTTCCCCATGGACGCTCCGGACGGCGTCCAAAAGCTTAGCCAATCACGTCGCGACACTTGGATTCCCCCACAAAAAAATTCCTTCTTTAAGTTGTTTGGTATGCGTGGGACGAAAAAATGAATAATCCATTCCTTCATTTCATTATGATTATTCATGACTCTCCCTTTTGGGCAACAAAATTTAGACCAATGAAGTCGATGGCAATGGAAAAATTGCTCGGTGTAAACGCAGTTTTTGTGCGAGACCATGTGGGCGAGAAAGAAGGAAAAGTGCTAGTTTTTGGGATTCATTCTGTGCTAGTGGGCGGCGAAGCGAGGTGCTTGTTTTGCGCCGTATCAAAAAACCAGGAGGTGAAATTTTTTTTACAACATGTTTTTTTTTGTCTTTAAAAATTTTATTCCGGAATAGTGGTGTGATTTTTTTTCGCGTACGTGAAAAGTTTCCAGTCTGACATTATTGGCCTGCTGGTAAGCGCCTGGAAAACTATTATTTTTCTTCTGATTAATTACGATTAATAGATTTTAAAATGAAATGAGAAACAAAAAAAAAGTCATAAAAATAATTTAAATTTAAAACAAGAGAAATTAGTGTTAAATGCAATAAAAAGGAAAAAGGTGGATGCAAGAGGATGACAACACTTTCAAAAAGTCGGATATGACAGACATCATGAATAAAATAAAAGACTCGGCCTTAGCCCATCAAGACTTTATCATTGGAGGTGACTGGAACAGCAGGCACCATAATTGGGGTGACACAAAAATAAATAATAATAAAAAAACTCTCTGCGACTGGCTGAATTATAACCGAATTACTGGGCTATCCATTATCTCTCCCTTTTCTCCAACGTTTCCTGAAGGGGACTCAATTATAGATTTTTTCATGACCTCACTGCCGAAACGTAATGGATGTCATCGGAATTATTCAGGCATCACTAAGGCGTCCTTTTCGGACCACTTGGCAGTCACGCTGAATTTCAGCCTAGAAATGGAAAAGTTTATTATACTTGACAGAGAAAAAACTTTTAACTACTCAAACATGAACTGGGCTGTTTGGAGGAAGGACTTAGTCGACCTTATTAGCAATAATCCCCCGCTTGAGACAGGTTCACTTGACAACAATGAATTGACCTCTGGATCGAACAATTCTGCGAAGCAATTAAGGACGTTAACAATAAATACTTATTAAAGAAGGGATAACGTTAACCCACTACCACCAGCTATAACCAGCCTTATTATGACCAAACACAGTTGGTGCAAGAAATTAAAAAAGATTTACCACCAATTCCTAAATAGGGATAGGCCTGAATACCGCCATCTATCCTCTCAAATCAAATGCCTAAACAAAATTATTTCTGACAAGAATCCATAATAACCTACGCTTCCAAAATAGAATGAAGCAAATCAGGCCCGGACCTAAGGCATTCAAGGAAATGTACAATATTATTGGCAATCCGAAATTTCAGCATACGAAAGCAGTGATTATTGATGGAGTCGAGACTGAAGAGGAAGCCGTTATTACAGAAGCGTTTCGTAAATTCTACGAAAAAGTTTATCAACCGAAAAGGCCTGTACAAAACCCTGAGTTGTTGGAAGAAATGGAAAGGGTAGTTCTTGACTTCAAAACAGGAATAGTCTAACGACTGGACAGATGTATATAGCGACATCTCTAACAACTTAAACCAAAGGAAAACTACTGTAGCTTGTGCAATGGACATAGAAAAGCCTTCGACTCTGTGTGGTCCGATGGTCTCATATATAAGCTTCTCACCTATGGCATCCTACAACAACCTACGAGCCATGAAGTCAGAGTTAAGAACACACCAATCAGACGTACAGAAAGAAAATTAAAACCGAATACTCATCCTGATTAGGTATACAACGTCAAAACTAGTTTGTCAGAATCACAAGATTCACCAGTTCCAACGTCCATTGAAGAAGCACTTTGTAATATCGTTAGTTTTCAGTTCTGAATTAAAACCGCTGTAATGTAATTTAAGTTATCAACGCTGTATATAAAATCCTCTCTGTAAACATAGTCCAGTGAACTCAATGATGAAATAAAGTTGTGGTTTTCGAGAACAAGTTTTCCATTTTTCTAAGACGGTAGTTGTGGTTAATTCCCGAACCATATCCCCATCATACATAACACACTTAATACCGAAGAAGCAAATTTTTGGAAAAAGGCAATGGAAGAAGAAATAAGTTCCCTAGAGAAGAGCAATACATGGATACTAAAGGTCTGCAGGAATGCATTCATTTTTCCTTCTAAACGTTGTACACTATGAAACTTTTCATAGTTTAACTCACTCATTTAAGCAAGGGTACACTGAAACAAAGACAATTCAAACAATAACCAAAACCTGTGCAATATTCATTCGCCTCGTTTCAAAACGTGTACAATGTTTGTTTTCTCTAAAGCTCTCTCTCATTCAAAGCTTTCAAAACAAATACAATATTAAAGTATAAAACATAGTGGGTACAGTGAGTGCACTATCGTATGCTTCATGAAGTCGCAAACGTGAAAAGCTTTTTCAGGAAGAAACTCTCCCTCATTCACATTTTGTTACTGCCCAAATAAGACTTATTGCGTCTGCATCAAAAATTCTGCAATAATGGAAGTAAATGAGGTAAGTTATTTTTTCCTTTATAGAAATAATTTCTGGATGTGCTTATGTTTCCTACATATGTATATAATTATATAATTAGGGGTCAACAAACGGTTCATTTATAACAGAATCATCTAATGCCACCATCGCTGGAGTGTTAAATAATTCTGTAATAAAAGGTAAAATTTTAAGTGGAGAATTTAAAATAAACACCAAACGAGGTAGAAGTAACGTATGGGATGTATTTGGCACCATCGAAAATGAAGCTGGAGAAGAATTACAAAACACGGTTGCGTGTAGGACTTGTAATAATGTCTACAAATTTAATCAAAAAAGTACTTCAAATCTAGTGAAGCACAAGTGCTATGTAATCACTAATGCCCGATTCCACAGTCGTAGCTTAAGCTGTGGCTTTGTTAAACCTCAGAAATTGGTTTAAGCTTCGGCTTAAATTAAGACCGTTTTACAGATGATTTTTGCATACCGCTTAACAAAATTGAGCTTAAAGATTAAGCGCGATTATTGTAGGACACTGTATGTGTCATTGGTGTTTTTTACAGAAGTGACCTGTGAGTTGTTTAATATTAAATCTGGTGTAATATTTAGAAGTGCCGACGTTTTAAGAAAAAAATATGATATTGTTAAAAATTCGGCTTACCGCACCTTTTGTATTAATTTACACTTCAATGTAACTTTTTTTTATTTTTAAAGAAAAAATCACGCACGCACTTCACTTTTCTTTAAATGCTCTTAACATCTACTGAAAAACATAGGCACCTGTTTATCCATAGCATATATGCACGTGCACGCACACAAGTACCCCCACCTCGCAATGAGACCAACTTACTACTGGCCTTATTTGGGGAAATTGCAAGCAATTTTGACTTTAAAATTGTCACTTGGTTTTTTTCGACATAAGTTTAGTGTTGTAAAGCCCTAAACATGCATAACGGCGTACTTCTCATTTTCATTCTTTTAAAAACTTTAACTAAATGCACTAAATGCACATTCCTAATTTTGCCATTTCCGCCGTTTGTGCAACGTCGTCTTAAAATTATTAAATCTAAAAAACACATCAAATTACATTTGCAAATTCATTAAATTTTGACTCTTATAAAAAGGAACGATTTAGCACGGCACGTTTCGGTGTCGTATTACTTAATTTCTTACTGCATCTAAAAAAGGCAAAATCGAGCAGTAGACAAGACGCCGCGAATCAAGACAGTTATTCAGAATTGGTCGTTCTATTATACCATCATTTTTATATCATCAAGTTCCTTGAATAAATTTGTATTCTTTTTAAAGAAAAAACGCTTTTAATCACACGAAACCCAACAAAATTGGAGAAATTGAAAATTCCATTTTCAATTGGAGAAAGATCATTATAAGTTTCTAAAGTTTTTAATTCTGTAATGCTTAAGTTAAAAGGTTCGAAGTTTAGAAGGTGATCTAGAGTAGTATTGCTGTTATATGTTGTTTTTGAAGTTAGAATTAAGTGACTTGAGTGCGCCTGGCATGTTTCTCTGAGATGAAGGATTCCAATATCAAGAATAGTGAAGGAGTTAGTATTTGTTGAACCCATGCATCGAGTTATAAATCGCTCTTCCTTTGCTGCTACAAATAACCAAGAATTTGGTTTTGCCAATTGGAGATATATAGGATATTTCAGCCGCATCATTCTGGTTTCGCAACAATCTGGGAGATGAGTACTTGGGTCGAATAGACGTCTCTCGCAGGAGGCAGCATCCACATGAGATAAAAATATTGGTGCGCTTTGTTCACATATTCGAGTACCCGTCTGTAGAAGCAGGCATTTGTTCAGATCATCTTCATTATAGAGGAAATAGTGCGACTTGACATTATCCAAGGCGATAAACTGTTTTTCGGGTACAACAATCGCGTAGGTATTATTTTCCAGCTTAATAGGTACGGGAGTCATCTTGTATAGGTTGAATTCTAAAGAAATAACTAATGGGATAAGTAACAAAAAATTTAGTCTCTTATTGCTATAATATACATTAGAATTAATAATTTTATAAAAATGTCCTATATTTTCGATAGTTGGTTTTACAGGTAAGTACACACCACTTGGCAAAAAACTTTGAATTTTAGATAATTCTGATACAATATTAGAGGCATCTACAATATATGGGTGTAATACTCCTTTTGACGCAGCAGTTATTATATCTACAATGTGTGACTGAATTTGAGAATATACACTGGTAATCATTACATATGATACAAATATCTCATTTATTGTGGAAGATCGCTCATATTTTAATACAGTATTATTATATCCAGTTTCTAATCGAATTAATTTATAAATTGCTTTTGATATTTTATTGTCTAAATTATTAATATAATATACAGTTTGGTTTAAATGATCTACTAAAGATTCATGTACCGTTGTTTGCTCCTTGATAAGATTCTGGATATGGTTTTCATTTTCATTCAAAAGACGAAGTTGTTCGTCATAATATATAGCATCATCGTTGTCAAGTGTTCCAAACAGTTGTTTCGCAATGCTACCGACACCATTAATGATTCCTCGTTTTTGAATTAAATCTGAGTCAGAAAGAAGCATATTGCTAATTAGTGTATTTTGAGCTTGGATATTAATCCTTGTTTGTTGAATTTGTGGTAAAAATATGGAACATTCGGGTAAGATAAAATTATCTGTATCATCCTCACATAGTTTTTTTATTTTTTCTGCTAGCGAATTTGGGTTTCGTGTAATTAAAAAGAGTACTAAAAAAGTACGAAATTAGCGCCAATCTTAGTAGTAAAATTGCTTATAACTTCGAAAGTAACGGCCGTAGCATAAAAATTGTTTGGACATTATTCATAGAAAACACTCCAAGCTTTCTTATTCTGGAAAAAAAACATGAGTTGACTATGAATATTTTGGAGAAAAAGGTGGTTGAAGGTGACATTTTTGTTAAAAAAAAAACAAAATTTTGACTTTGACGACTCATAACTCTGGAAGTTAATACTGTGGTACCGTCGCTTTTACAATTTTAGATAGGTGGGAGTATTCTGCGTACACTGATACCTTATTCATGAAGATATGTGATGGCGTTACAAAAATACAGGGTTAATTAGTCATTTCGCCCGAATAAAAAGAAATAGCATTATTAACACCTTAGCCACAGTTACGGGATATAACAACTATACAGAAATTCAATACTCATTATAGCCGATAATCTGAGATACTTTTCTTTTGCGCCGGGCCTGGGGTAATTTTATATGGGCTGTGACCCACCTCCTTTAAACAAGCCGGAACAGAATGAACAACCGAAACAATCACTTCTCACACAAAATTGACATTTCTCGACGATAAGCCTCACGGCTTAGAGTTAAGCGCTCAAATTTGGCAGCTTAAGCTAACACGATATTTGAGCTCAGTTTAAGAGAAAAACCTCAATATCAATGGAAGGTATACAATGTACAGGTAAATATTTGTAAAGTTATTTACTATTTGTATTATTACTAGGAATGGTTGTGTTGTTTTAAGGTGTAAATGTAAACTTAAAAGTTCGTAATCTGTTAAAAGATTTTAATTGCGAGCTCAATGATAACGTCTATATAGTAACAGACAGAGGTTCAAACCTGGTTTCGGCATTTCGTTCATGCAATCATATTTTTTGTATAAACCAATACATTGGAAAAATCCATAAAAGAAATTACTGCAGTTAAAGAATTGTGCGATATCTGCAGTAAGCTTGTTAAATATTTTAAAAAGTCGGGTATAAATTCATCATTACAAACTACTTTGAAAAGTTTTGCACCTACACGATGGAACTCAATGTATTACTTACTTCTTTCTATAGAGAAAAATTGGAGTGATATAACTAATATTTTACAGGAAAAAAATGAACTGCATAGAATTAACAATATTAATTTAAGCTACATAAGCGCAGTTGTTAAACTTCTACAGTTTTTTGAAGAAACATCAAAAAAATTGGAAGCTGAAAATTATGCAACATTGCTCCTTACATACGTACATGTTCATCATTTAAAGAAAGTTTGTGTAGCTAATATAGATGATTTAGTAATTATTAAGCAGTTTAAAGAAAAGTTAAATAGTAATTTGCAATCAATTGTTTTGGAAAATATGACCATCTATCACAGAATTGCACTATTTCTATTCCCTCCAGCAAATAAGCTAACGCAGTTTACGGAAACTGAGAAAAACCTAATTAAAGAAAAATGTAGGATCATAATGAAAGGTTATTTGGAAGAAATAAGTGAACAAGTAGACCAGAGTACTAGATCAACAGTTTCAGCGTATAATGCAGAACTTTTTGGAGACTACATAGAACAGAAATTATAAGTTCTGAAGAAATAATCAATAAGGAAATACGTATGTATGAAAATACAAATATTGTCCTTCATAATGATTTTAATGCAGTACACTGGTGGTATTTGCACAGAACAGAGTTTCCGCTAATGTACAAAATGAGCTGTAAAATATTAGCTATACCAGCAAGTAGTGCCGCTTCTGAAAGAACTTTTTCTGCAGCTAGAAATTTAATCACAGAAAAGAGGACTTCCATTGCTTTTAATTCTAGTAATGTAAATAAAATAATGTTTTTGCATTTGAACATTAACAAAAATGATATCTCCACTGAGTTACATAGAGAATCTGTACTTGTCATTGATTAATTTTGTTATTTTTTAGAAGACTGAATAAATTTTCTTTTCAATTAACAATGCACTTTTTATTTATGAATATGTAATTATTTTCATTCACAAATAATAATCATTATACAATTATATAAATAGTGTTATACAGCGAAGATAAGACTATAGCAACCAACAAATAAATATAACAATTTTTCTTCACGCATATTTACAAAAAATATTCCCAAATATGTGATTATACTTTAAAGTAAACTATTATTTTTTTCCGTCTCATATTTATTTATTTTTCAAATTAATTAGTGCGAACTCACTGTACTCAGTGTTTGATACACTTATTTTAGTGAACACTTATTTTGGGTACACTTCTCTTTGAGTACACAGCAGCCTTATATTTTGTTTCAAATAAGCTTCGCTCTCTTCAACCAGAAATATCTCTTCATATCACTCATTCGATTCAAAAGCTTTATTGCAAAGACAGTGAGTATTTCATTTGCAACTGAATGATTTGAAAAAGCTATTGAATGCATTCGCGCAGATGTCTAATGGATACTTACCGAACTACCGGAAAATAAAAAGGCGCTGAAATGCAAATGGGTATATAAAAAGAAAAAAAAAACCCTGACCAGTTAACCAGATTTAAAGCACGTCTAGTGATAATAGGGTGCGCTCAGAGAAAAAGGTTAGAAAAGGTGGATTATGAAGAAACATTTTCTCCGGTTGTGAGGTACAGCTCTCTCCGATACTTATTTTCATTAGCGGTTCATTTCAATTTAGTTATCGACTAAATGGATGCAGTAACCGCATTTCTCCAAGGTGAAATAAATGAAGAAATTTACATGTAACAACCTCCTGGTCAAGAACAGAGCTCGAAGGTCTGCAGATTAAGAAAATCTATCTATGGATTAAAACAGGCAAGTCGCGTCTGGAATGAAAATTTAAACTACGTACTACATGACCCGAATTCGGAAGTTGACAATTGCGTATACTATTAGGAATATATCCAAGAACAATAATATCAACGCTCCCTGTAAACGCGCACAACATGTTCAAGGGTCGAGTAGTCCGGACAGTGTGAGGTCATGGGTGAGATGCGGCCTGTGACCTTCGCAAGTGGTAGCGTCCTACAGCATACCCGTCCCTTCCCAGTTTCATTCTCCCCTAGGCCAGAATAGATTTTCATGGACGAGAGTAAGCTATTGATCACTAGATTCAGGGCCGCGATGATGACGCTGAATCAGTGATCCCGCAGTCTGCTCGCGCGGGATGACTTAAGGTTGATTGATCGTATGGACAGGTGTTACCTAGTCCATCGGTGACGAATCCTTAAATCATCCGTCCCATGGAAAATCAAACGCGCCCAGAGGGTACCCTATGGACCAATTCATTTCTATACAATAGCCTAAAATCTATGTCACTTTTCACCTTTCCATCACTAACACTCTCCACCCTACACGTGGGCCCTTCGGTCAACCGACCATCCTGTCTTTCATTTATGTTTTCGCCACCTTTTCTTTAAACTCCTATATGGGGTTATATTTCTTCATCATCCAGTTTGGTGTCACCCGACAAATTCATACGGAAATTGAAAATCTCTTAAAAAAAAAAAAATCTCTTCGGTCATCTCTGCCCGACCTCTAAATGTTTTTACGCAGCATGAAGTTAGGCATGGGGACCCTAACGGGTAACGCCCTTTTCATTCCAATCGAAGGTCTCGGCATCCTCCGGGCTCACTTTGATCTAGCAGCTACTTATACCCTTTTTCTTGTTTCTTTTAACACGACATTGTTCATTTTTTTTTGCTGTGTCAAAATCCCTTTCAACTTCATTCAGGTGAATTTTGGACGCTTTGCGGTTACAACACATGCCAAAATCCATTAGGAATGACACATTCTTATGGATCGGTCACTGCATTTCGACTCTCCCAAAAAGGAAAATATGACACTTATGGCAGGAAATCATTGTTTGCTCCCTTTCACAAACGCAATTAGTTGTCAGCCATTTGAAACGTTTTTGCTTTACTTCAAAATGTTTTTATTATAATTAATACAAAAAGACGTTGTTGTTTTCTACAAACTGATACTCGGGAGCGTTGCTTTTCTCTTTTCTCTTTTGTTCCGCCGAGAAGCCACACTCCAAACCTCACCGCACAGTGCGACTAGATCACTCTTTCAATCTCACTCTCTTTTACCATTCTTTTCTTACCACTGCACATACACTCTTGTAGGTATTGCTCCTTTTTCTGGCATCCGCATTATCCTTACACAGCCCGGCTAGCTCAGTCGGTAGAGCGAGACTCTTTATCTCAGGATCATGGGCCGAGCCACACGAGCTTAACAGGGCGCCCTCACTCTTTTCCCTCTGTAGCCTTAACGTACTTACCTCTCGTTACCATTAACATTTAGGTGAAACTCAACGGACTGAGTTTCCTACTTGCTTCAGTTATTTCTATTAGAGAATATCCATTAGGACCTTAACCTCCGTCTTTCGGCTCCTCTCTCCACTCTCTCCGTTCGGTCTACACCTTTTCCAATTGTAATTCAGAAAGCGTCAATTGTAATTCAGATTTGTCAATTGTAATTCAGAAAGTATCAATTGTAATTCAGAAAATTAAATCAATTTTGTACGTTATTAAATTTTTTTAACTATTCAATTAAAATAGAATCGCATGTGATAATTTCTATGCTATCATTAAACCAAGTGTAGTGGAGGCAAACAAGTTTTTCTCGGCGATATCCCTTCCTTTGGACCTCGTCCAGCCACACTTTTGGCCATTAGTGACCACTTCATGTTTTTTTTTGTAAAATGTTTACGGCCCTTGAGGCAACTTATTTCGTCCTGCTTTTCTTCGAGCGCAAGCTCCATCAACTCCCCGAAAGTTACACGGCTTAGCCTTAACATGAAGCTGACGTTTTGTTTTACCTTTTGCTGTTGTGCAGCGCTCACTCCCTTCCACTTCATCTTCTAAGCGCTGAAGGGTCAAGTCGTTAAAGGAGATTTAGTCAAGTGTTAAAGGAGATTTATTTTTACAATGAAAGTAATTTTTATATTTATATTTACTAAGTGTAATTATTCTTTTAGCCACCCTTCCAAATTTCCAACATATACTACAAGAAGGAAGGAAATTACAAAATCTTCGTCGCTATTTATGTAGACGATCTGATAGTGATGAGTAATAATATACAGATGAAAAACAATCTAAAGAAGAGCCTGAAAGAAAAGTTAGACATCAAAGACCTGGGAACTATAAAAAACTTTCTTGGATTCAGGATAACTCATGATTTGGAAAAACAAATAATACACCTCGATCAGGAAGAATACATCAAAGAAATTCCTCATCGATTCAACATGTCCGACTGCAATCCGGCACTTACACCAATGGAACCTAATATGAAGTTATCCAAATCCCCGAAAACAGAAACAGATGTGAAAATATCCGACATGCCGTATCATGAAGCAATAGGCAGTCTATTGTATCTGACTCAGTGTACGCGGCCAGACATCAATTTCGCCCAGTTATATAGCAGAAACGAAAACGAACCGAAACGAAAAGAACGAAATAAATTGTATGAAAATGTATTAACCCGGTTATATAAACGAACAGAACCGAAACGGAACGAACGATATAAATTTATTTCATTTCGGTATTCGATTCAGCTATTCAGCCCGTTACTTTGACAGTTCGGCAAGCATTTATTTCAAAATTAAAACTAGTGAAGTAGTGAAAAAGCAAAAATGTCCATACAAGGGGAAAAAATTGAAGTGTTGATTTCTCTTGTGAGAAATTATCCCCAACTGTATGATAAGAAAAATGTAAAATACAGGGACTCAAGAAGTAAGGAGCTTCTTTGGAAACAGATTTCTGAAGATCTGGAGTGTTCTGGTAAATAATGATAATTTTCAGTTATTTTTTAGTTAATACGAAAAATTCTGATTCTTTTTCTAGTATTAGTTGCTAAAAAAAAGTGGACATACCTACGAGATAAGTTCCAGAGGGAACTAAATCGAAGAAATTAATATCCCCTCAGGTAGTGGTGCTTCGAAGTCATCGGAATGGGCACACTTGCCTGATTTGATGTTTTTGAAAGACAGCATTAAAGCCCCAAAGTAAGTAAATAATTTTGTAGTAAGAATAGATTGCTAAATATCATTTCTAAATATTACAGGACCCAGGGTAACTATGAAAACAATAATTTTGATAGCTCATTAGATAATTCCACCTTCTTCGAAAATTTGGAGGAGGAATATTTAGAAGAAGCAATGGGCAGCACAGAGGAAACTCATACCATCTACTTAGTCGTTTCAGCAACAGACCATCCAGGGATCACTGGACAGCAGTGAAAAGGGTCCTGAGATATCTGAAAGCGACTTCGCAGTGGAAGCTTACATACAGAAGATCAGAACAACATCTAATCAAGGGATATGCAGATGCAGACTTTGCAGGCAATTTACAAGACAGAAAATCAACAACTGCATATCTTTTCTTTAACGGAAACTGTGACATCACCTGGAATTCAAAAAAACAACAAACCACAGCGATCTCAACTACGGAAGCCGAATACATGGCGCTCTCCGTAGCTACGCAAGAAGCTACCTGGTTAAGAAATCTCGAGAAAGAATTACTATCTTCAGAAAATGTACCAGTTCCTATATACTGTGATAATGGGAGTGCGATTAATTTATCAAGCAATAGTGTTCATCATCCTCGTACGAAACACATAAATGTAAAACACCATTTCATCAGGGAAAAGGTACATCTAAAGGAGATACAAATTATACCAACATCATCCTCATCCATGATTGCAGACATTCTCACCAAAGCCTTGCCTAGAGATAAGCATAATGAACATTGTAATAACATGAATTTAACTTTCAAATGATTCTTGATGAAGTTGTTAGTTTAGTGGAAGTGTTAAAATGTCAAATTAACAGCTGTCATTTATATAGAAATTCAGCCTTGGCTGAATTAGACATTTGTATGTGTTATAAAATGTTGCAGCTTTGACCGTATGGCATTACTAATATGTATAAATAATTTTGTAAGCCGTGGCAGCACTTTTTTATTTTTAGAAGTTGTTCGGTTGAGCTTTCCGTGAACAGGCGGTTAATCTTTCGTTTAAGAGCTGTAAAATAAGTGTTTTTGCAAAAGGCAACCAGGAGCTGGGTTTTTCCATAAATAAAATATATTGACCTACGTAAATAAGAGTTCTTTTAATTGATTTTAGGACATTTGGCGACCGTGACAGGACGTGGGTCACGAAAAAATGGAAAAACAAAAGAAAGCACGGGCGGCGTTAAGAACGGCCATAACAAAAGCAATTGCAAAATTAGAAGAGGCTCTAGCGCACGATGTAAAAGATGTGTTCTAGATTAGAGGTCGACTTGACACCGTAGAGATGAAACAATGTGATCTTAGTGAAATCAGAACGCTGTAACATAATGTTTAACTGTAAATACTTGTTAACTGTAAACACTTGTAACTTTTTCACTGTAATTAACTGTCATTTAAAATATTGTATATTATAAGGTTCCTTGTTTATTCGTTACCCTGGTAACCAAATACCGGGTGCTAGAATGATGTTAGTCAGTCACACACAGAACTCCAAGTGAGCACTAAGTGGCACCCTAGGTCCCGACGGTCTCACTGCGAGTTCTCTCATACTAGACAGCAATAATTAAAATAAAGCGATTTCATTGAAAGCAATCAATTTTTTTTAAATGAGGCGTGCAGTTGCAAAACTCGTTAACTGCACTTTTTGAAAAAAATGAGTTAACGATGCCAAATTACTCTTTAGGTTATGGTCTACCATTTGAACTATATTTTTGTTCAAAATTTGCTCATAAGGCGTATTTTTCCAGCTGTCAAACATCAATAGTTAATTCAAAAGCCAAAGAAAAGCCAAAGTAATTCAAAAGTTTTTGGCGTTTTTCTCAAAATTACTTAACTTGCAGTTAGCGAGTTTTGCAACTGCACGCCTCAAATATTAATTCACACAATTGGCGCCCAACTAGTGGCACACTAATTCCCCGACCCGGAGATTGAGAGACGAAGAAAATTGAGCCTAGGGCAATTCGGCGAAGCCCACGTCTGAATCCAGATATGGCAATTCAAATGACGAGTGACCAATTTCAAGAGCTTCTGAGTTCGATCACTCGAGGATCTACGCCAGCTGCGCCTAGCGTAGGAAATTTCGCACAGCACGTTTTAATGGTGAACGTTCCAAGACAAAGGTGGATGAATTCATTCCAGCCGCCAGTATTTATAAAGAAGTTACAAATATTGACGATGAAAATGAACTCAAGGGGTTGCAATTAAAAAAAAGATAGCGTCAAAAAAAAAATAGCGTCAACCCGGCAAACAAAATGTAGTACATGAAGATAGACGATATAACAATACCCATTTTTGATGGTTCGGAGTATTCTAATTGGAAGAAAAGAATGTTAAAGTTTTTGGAGTTCAAGCCATGCAGATATAAAAGCAACAAATTACATATATAGTGCCATTACAAATAAACAGTTAGAGTACATCGGAGATTTACAATCAGCATTTGATATAATAAAAAAGTTTGATGAAATGTACTTGAAAGAGTGTACAGCTCTACAAATAGTATACAGAAATAATTTGGAGAATATAAAAATGAAGGACTTCCAAGATGTGACAAACTTTTTTGATGAATTGCTGTCAAAATGGCGGGTGCAAAAGTTGAAGAACAAGAGAAGCTGCGATATATGTTGAAGGCGTTTCCGCCAAATTTCAGCCATATTGGAGATCTGATTGATGTTCTACCTGAAACACAAAGAGCAGTTGAATATCTGAAAAGCAAGATAAAGCTAAAATCATTAGAAGAGTAAAAGTGTGTCAATAAAACAGAAGAAGAGTAGCCGAAATCAAGTGTATTCACGTCAGATGTGCTCGGAAAGTGTTTTTTTCTGTGGCAAGCTTGGTCATTACAAAAGGGATTGTCCACAGTTCAATTTTAGGTCCCGAGGTCGTGGTGGTTATAAATTTCAACGTTGGACGCATGGTCGAGGTACACAACATGGCGTCTACAGAGGATATAATGGCGGTGCAGCAAATATGTCATCAAGGCACAATCAAAACAACGAAGTATCTTCGAGCGGAAATACGTTTGTTACTCTAGTCACGCGGAAATACGTTTGTTAGTCAAGCACTAAAAAATATGAAAATGACAAAAATCAAATTGTTTGGATTTTAGATAGCGGGTGTACTGACCATGTAATAAATGATGACAGGTTATTTTCAGATCTTATTGTTTTAAAAGATCCAATTGATGTAAAACTAGGTGATGGTCGTATTTTAAAAATCACAAAAATAGGTAAAGTAGTTACAGATTTTGATGTTTTTGGTAAAAAAAGTGAAATATCGTTATTAAATGTTTTTTATGTAAAGGAAATGAAACAAAATTTGATAAGCTACTCAAAAGTAACGAAATTAAATAAAATAGTTTCTCAGGGTAATAATTCAAAAATTTACAATCAAAATAACGAGTTGATAGCAATTGCAAGAAAGAAAGAAAATTTATATTTTATGAAAAGCTACATAAATAATCATAAAATTGTCAATAAAAATATACGTATAAGTCTTGCTGAAAATGTAAACAATAAAATGTCTTTAAAAGAAAAGTGGCATCGAATATAAGTCATGTGAATTTTAAATATTTAAATACCATTTGTAAAAATGAACTTGTGGCAGCATTACCCATCTTATGATTCACAGTTAACATTTGTAAGATATTTATAAGTTCACAACTTTCAGTAGAAAATATGTTCTTTAGAGTTTATAATTCACATGTATCTTTTGTGTAGCATGGTTATATACCATGAAAGATTTAGACTTAGGAATCTTCTTCCATATCAAGTTACAATAAAACATTGTATTTTCCTGGACATAAATAAATAAACAAATTTTCTTATTATAAATAAATAATTCGTATTAAAAGAATATAACAACGGTGGGCAAACGCGGCTCTCAGAGCCGCATGCGGCTCTTCCTTGAATCATGTGCGGCTCCAAATGTATTTCTTTAAATTACTGAATATTCCACACGGGTTTGGAAATGCCCTTAATTTCGTATCTAAAAGCAATATCACAATGCTTGTATTCTAAGAAAGGCGTAGAAAAAAATTTTCGTTTTTATTTTCGCATGAATTTCACATATTTTAAACAGTTCAAAATTTTTTGGTGTCGGGTGCGTTTCTAGAGCTTAGGGAAGAAAAAACCAAAAACTCTGAATATAAATTTCCTTAGTTCATTTTAAATATATTTTTTGTGTCATTTAGTGGTCATTTAGTTCAGTAATACTTTTCTTCTTAGTTAAGTGTCATATTTGTGTTTTTTTTTCAAAAAAATCTGGTAAGAAAACGTTTTCATTAAGCATTTAAAAACTTTTTCGCGGCGTGAATTTTTTTACTTATTTTGTTTCAATTTCAGAAAATTGTTTGCTTATTATGACCTCAGAAAACATTAAAAAACGAAAATACAATGAAGAAAATAGAACCTTTAAAGAAGAATGGGTAGAAAATTTTGCTTTTATTGACAATAATGGAAAGTCGTTGTGTCTTATTTGTAAAGTTACAATTGCTAACTATAAAGTAAGCAATTTACGCCGACATTATGATGTAAGTCATACTAACTTTTCAAATCAATATCCACTAAATTCAAGATTGCGAACAGAGAAGCTTAAATTATTGCAATCAGATTTTCGTAAGCAAAAAGGACTCTTGTCTTCTTTTATTTCCGAAGATGATAGAGCCAAAGAAGCCAGTTTTTTTATAGCTTGGAATATAGCGCGTGCCAAACGCCCATATGGAGAAGGGGAATTTATAAAAAAAAACTTGGAAGAAGTAGTTAAAGTTTTGGATCCGGATAATTCAAAACTGCATAAATTGATCGCACAGGTACCTATATCACGCCGTACAACTGAGCGTCGTATTGGTGAAATTAGCAAAAATGTTGAAAATACTTTGATATTTGATTTGAAAAATTGTACAGCATTCAGTTTAGCCCTCGACGAGTCTACAGATATTCAGGATGTTCCACAGTTGGCCATTTTTGTCCGCTATGTATCTGCAGATGTAAATTTGAAGGAAGAAATGTTAGACCTTGTAGCTCTTACCGAAACAACTCGTGGTATCGATATCAGAAACGCGCTTGATGTGGCAATGAATAGGTTTGAACTGCCTCTAGATAAACTTGTAAGTGTTGCAACTGACGGAGCACCTGCAATGATAGGGAAAAACCAAGGACTGATTGGTCTTTTAAACAACGATCCGAAAATTCCATGTTTTTTACCTCTGCACTGCATAATTCACCGCGAGCATCTCATAGCGAAGCACTTAAAATACGAAAATGTGTGGAAGATTGTTTTGCAAATTGTTAATGTTATTAGAACAAATGCCAAAACACATCGTCAATTTAAGAACTTTTTAGAAGAGTTACGAGTAAATAACGAAACTGATGAACTACCCAGTGATCTCTCCTTATGGTGTGTAGTAAGATGGCTCTCAACTTACAATGTTTTGAGCCGTTTTGTAGATCTTCTAAATCCTATCATAACATTTACAAAAGAAAAAGGAAAAACCTACCCAGAATTAGAAAATGAAATTTGGCTTTCTGACTTAATGTTCTTTACAGACATAATGGAACATTTGCAAACATTTAATTTGGCTTTACAAGGAAAGGGAAAAAATATTATTGATTTTTCACAAACTGTATTTAGTTTTGAAGCTAAACTTGTGCTTTTTATCAAGGATATTAAGTCCAAAAAATTTAATTATTTTCCACTAGTAAAAGCAAATATAACTAATATTAAAGAAGAAAAAATAGACCAATACGCATCCGAAATGGAAGAATTGAAAGCGGATTTAAAACGTAGATTTGCAGATTTAAAAAGTTTTAAATCTACATTTGCATATTTTGTAAACCCATTTATTTGTGATGTTATTGAAGATGGATTTCCCGCTTCGGAAATAATACTTGTTGAAAAAGCGGCTGCGGAATTAGAGTTACTAGAGATGAAAGAGGATCAAGCATTGCAAATGCAGCATAAATCTACATCTGTAATCGAATTTTGGAAACTGGTACCACAATCGAAATATCCACACTTAAAGAAAGCTGCTTGCCGTCTACTTTCAATTTTTGGTACAACATATTGCTGTGAGTCTTTGTACTCCACAATGAAGTTCGTGAAGTCGAAATATCGTTCGCAATTGACCAATCAGCATCTCACAGAACTGCTGCGAACAGCTTTGACGAATTATACGCCAAATTTCAAAGATTTGACCAAAGGATAATTACTACATTTTTTATTATATTTTATTTTTATTTAATTTTTAAATTGTTTGTATTTTATTTTTCTAAATTGTTTTCTTTCATATATACATATAAATATATATTTTACATAGCACTTAAGACTTGTGTAGAATATTTCATATTATTAATTCAATTTTAATAAAATATAATTTTTGTAATTACATACTACAAATAATGCGGCTCTTTATAATTATGAAAAACCCACATGCAGCTCTCATTAGCCTCATGCGTGCCCACCCCTGGAATATAACAATAAAAATATTAATAAACTTCACAAACTATTAAAAGGAATACCAAAGGAATTAGAATCAGAATTCATGAAATGTGCGATATGTATTGAAAGCAAAATGCATAATATTCCGTTTAATAATAATAGAAAGCGTGCCAAAGACATATTAGAAATAATTCATACAGATTTAAATGGGCCACATAAAACAATAGGTTATTCTTGTGAAAAATATTTTCTAACGTTTATAGATGACTATAGAAAACTGGGAGTATAGGTTATCCTGACGTAGGATATAGAGTACTAGTTGATAATAAAATTATTGAAGCTAGAAATGTTGATGTTATAGAAAAGGATATAAAATGTATATGTTTTAATGAAAATGAAAATGTAACTGAAAATTGTACTGTAGAACAAACAGATGAAGCATGTAATTACTTTCCTTGCGTACGTATAAAATAAAAACTCTTCGTGATTTAATTTTTCTTTGCTTTCTTTATTTGTGTATTGTTTAAGTTCTCCACCAAGGCGTTCAAGCAGTATGCTGCAAGCTATGCCTTCTGGGAGTAATTTAAATTACAAGTTGAGTACTCCTTAGTTCTTACTGACTATTACTGATTCTTACTCTCCATATTTATAATGAAATTTTTCTTACACTAACTTCCCATGGTGGGGCAAATACCTATTTTCTTTCTTATACTTCCCCAGCACTCATTCCATGATCTTTCTCAATGCATTTCTTTTGCTTATCAATGCATTTCATTCATGAACTCACTTTCCTAATTTTCGCCCATAAAATTTCCGGGCCTTGCTCAACCATAAAATTATTATTTAATCCGAGCACTTTTGGGTCACGCGAGTTATAGATAAGACAATTTGCTATAACAAAGATCCACCGGATGTGTATGAAATACCATCCCGACCAAAACCTATGGCCTGGTAAAGGCATTAGGAATTTTCCCCAGAAGGAAAATGACACCGTCATTTTCTGATAAGCTTAAGCTGCATGAAAACCGTGAGAAACATTTTCGTTAAATGAGAATGGATCTCAAGGTTTTAATAAAATGCTTTAATGCACTTTTAGCATCTAAGATTCACTTAGAAATTAGAGGTAAGAAATGTTTTTTAAATTAATGTAACAGTTAGTTAGGAATAAACCACCAACTCGGAAGGTACCTTAAAATCCGTTCTCGATAATAAAGCTTTTTTTTATATATTTTTTAAATTAAAGTTGTGTTTTAATTATTGTAGATAGTTTTCAAAGATTGGGACATATTGTTTACAGTGTTTCGCCGGTTATTTTCTGTCGGTTGTTTTATTTTCTTTTAATCGATTTTCTTATTCACAGCACTAGTGAAAAAACATATCTGGCGCAGTCGGTAGGATCCTGTTCAGAAGAATTAGGATCCAGTGATTCGAACGAGTTAAAAGAAAAAAATATATATAACCAAATAAGTGTTTTAATCGAAAGTTTTAAAACCAAAAATAAAGGGTGAAAAAAGTTTGAGACAAAGTGATTTAAACAAAAATTTAGTGAATCACGAAGAAACGACAGCTAAACCCTGGAAAGAAGGAATCAGCGAAACCGGATTATTGACCAACATAGAATGGCCCAACCACAGCAACCACATCAACCAGAGCTAAATATTATGGAGCAATGCATTGTTGCTCTAACCGATATTTTAAATCGACAGCAACAACAACTAACTCCAAGGAGAAGGATTGAAAAGAACCTTAAACATCTACAAACATTTGAAGGAAGACCTGGAACCTTACCAGCGTTTATAGCATCAGTGGACCGAGCTTTGACAGACTTTGGAAGTCAAGCTCATCAGGCTTATACCATCATCTACAACGAAAAAATATTAGGACCAGCAAAAAATTACCTGGAATCGTCACCACCTCTAACTTGGACAGAATGCAAAACAAAATTAAAGTTGCAGTACAAACCATCGAGGGACCAAGGTCAAATTATGCAGGAAATAAGTTTACTCAAAGTAAGTACCATTACAGAATTAATGGACAAAATTAGAGTGATTGTAGATTATACATATATCAGAATGTGCTATTTTTAGTGAATTCCAAAGCCAACTTATAAATAATTTGAGTAGTATGTTGATTTTAAAAATTAAAGAATTGACGGCAGGTTCATTGGCCGCAGAAATAAGAGATAAGTTTACTTTGGAAGAAATTAGAATTATCATTAATAAATATGTCGGTGAAGATCAATTTAATTTAAAATGGTGTCGACATAGTAGCAATGTATTTAAAGAAAGACATCCAAAGCATAATATCCAAAGACAAAACCATAATTTTAAAAGTAACAATAATAGTTTTGGTCAAATTAAACAAAATAATAATTATAACGTTAACGACTCGGGACAATTAAGACAAAACGGTTTTAACCACAATAATGGGCAGACTCGACATAATTTTAATTACTCTGGGCAATCTCGTTTTAATCCTTCTAGTAGTAGGCAATTTAATAAATATCCCTTTAATAGAAATAATAATAATAATCATGTACAACCGATGGAGGTCGATTCGCTTAGTAACAAAATTGAAGTAAATCATTTAATAACAGACGAGTTTTTTATAAACTAGCCTCGGAAAAAAGAAAAATTTATATTATGATAACGATAAACAATAAAAAATTTATTGCCTTTGTGGATACAGGATCCACCGTAAGTATATTAAATTCCCAAAAGGTAACAGAGGAATTTTATGAAAAAATAGAGGGAGGGGAATGTCGATTAAATACTATAGAAAGACAGGTTCAAATAAATACGGAATATGTAAAAACCAAGTGTCCGGAAGAGTTCAAACAACCTCCTAACGCCAAAATGAGATGGATAAAAATGGATACAAATAAAAGTTTTCATTTTTTGATAGGTATGGATTTTATTGAACCATATGTTGCTTTTATTGATTTATTAAATAAAGAGTTGATACTTAGTGACAACACGATTATACCATTTCTTAATAAAATCGTGGAAAACCAAGTAAATGCTTTAGAAGAGGGTGATTTAGGGAACATAGATTTAAACCATTTAAACGTAGAAGAAAAATCGGGAATAATGAAACTTTTAGACAAATATAAAAAATTAATATACAAAGAAGGGGATAAACTTACAAATACAACAAGCATAGTACACGAAATTAGAACAACGACTAGTGAACAGATCAATTCGAAATTATACCGTTACCCACCTCAGCATGAAGCCGAAGTGAGGACTCAGATGGAAGAAATGGAAAGAAACGGAATAATTCGAAAAAGTAATAGTAGGTATTGTTCACCAATAATCGTTATCCCAAAGAAAATAGACAATTCCGGAGTTCAGAAATACCGTATTGTAGTTGACTATCGGAAGTTGAATGAGATAACGATAGATGATAAGTACCCACTTCCCAATATAGACAGTATATTAGACAAGTTGGGGAAAGCGCAATACTTCAGTTCATTAGATCTCGCAAAGGGCTACCATCAAATACTAATAGCTCAAAATGATAGGGAAAAAACGGCTTTCATAACTCCATCCGGGCTGTACGAATTCATAAGAATGCCGTTTGGATTAAAAAATGCCCCCGCCACTTTTCAGCGGCTAATTAATAACATACTAAGAGAATACATCAATAAAATTTGCGTGGTATATCTCGACGATATCCTCATTTTCTCGACGACACTAGACGAGCACCTTGACTCTCTAAATAAAATTTTCCAACGATTAGTTGAACATAACTTGAAAATACAAGCTGACAAATGCAGCTTTATGAAGCATGAAACGGAGTTTCTAGGACACATATTGACAAGGGACGGAATGAAGCCCAACCCCAATAAAGTAAACGATATATTAAGAGTAGAATTACCTAAAACGGAAAAACAATTAAAGAGTTTTTTAGGTATGACAGGATTTTACAGAAAATTCGTTAAGGATTATGCCAAAGTGGCACATCCACTCATAAAATACTTGAAAAAAGATATAAAAATAAATATTAATGATCCGCAATATATTGCTGCTTTTGAGAAACTAAAACTTCTCATATCATCTCATCCAATTTTGAAATTTCCGAATTATGAAAAAAAATTTACAGTCATTACCGATGCTAGCGACTACGCTATTGGAGCAGTTCTTTCACAAGACGGTCATCCAGTATGCTATGTATCCCGAACGCTAAATAATCATGAGAGAAATTATAGCGTAACGGATAAGGAATTTCTCGCTATTGTGTACTCTGTAACTTATTTTAGACCATACTTATATGGGCAAAAATTTAAAATCATAACGGATCATGCACCTATAAAATATATGAACGCCAAGTATAAAGGAAAGGAATTTTCTCAGCGAAATCAAAGGTGGATACTAAAATTGCAAGAGTATAACTTTGATATAGAATACCTTCAAGGAAAAGACAACAAGGTTGCAGATTTCCTAAGTAGGATCGAAAACAGTCCCCGAATTAATGAGCAAAATAGTTGTGAATCTAATATGGACCAATCTGAAACAGCTCATTCTTCTGAGGAACAACTACTTGACCATATCGGTATAAAAGAAGAAATTGTAAATAAATATAAAACGCAATTAATTTTGACTTATCATCCAAATAAAGAAATGGAGATAAAATATGGGAGGAGAATTATTCAAATTAACCCGCAAAATGAAGAAGCGGTAATCGTAGATATATTAAAGCGATTTATAAATTCTGGACATATAGGGATCTATTCAGATGTAGAAGACGGAGACTATAATAAAATACAACAAATTATCATTAGACTTTTTTCAGGAGATAGAAGAGTAAAATTTATAAAAGCTACAAAAAGGGCACAGGAAATAGAAAAAGAACAGCAGTGTCACAAACAAATTTCTTTATACCATACTAGAGAATCTTTACATAGTGGCATTAATGAATCTTACAAAACCTTAAAAGATAAGATCTATTATCCAAAACTTCAAGAGCACATACAATTAATTATCAATAATTGCGAAAAGTGTCAAGGGAGTAAGTATGACCGAAATCCCATCAAACCTACCTTAGCTATAACCGAAACACCAACTAAAGGAAATGATATCATTCATCTAGATACTTTTCATTATACAAAGCAAACGTTTATCACTATTATAGATAAATTAACAAAATTTGCGGTAGCCTATCTAATTAACGATAGAAACTGGGTAAAGAAGATAGCGATATTGGAGGCATATTTAGCTACTTTTGGGAAACCTAGAAAAATTATAATGGACAACGAGTTCAAATCCGAACAAATTAAGAGGTATTTACAAGAAAAGGAAATAGAGGTTCATTGGACAAAACCAAATATAGTCCAGTAAAAAAAGGCCAAAAAAATGAAAAGATAGGTATTGTCTGGTAACAGCAAGATTATGATTTTATCCTGTTTGGGGTATCACCAGGAGTATATTCATAAGTTTTGAACCTCGTGAGCCTTGTGCTACTTTTGTTATAAACAATTAAAAAAATTTTACCGCGTTTTTCGACCTTAAAATATGAATAACTCCGGTTCTATAAGTCGGATCGGGGCAAACTAAAAACTAGTCTCTTCGTAATAAAATTTCTAATAAATTGACTTTGGGTTCAAGTCTCTGAAGTACGTACATAACCTACAAAACTGAAAAAACGAGAAAAAACCAGAATTTTTTTCATTTTAGAACCCAAGACGGTCAACTAGACCAATTTGCATCAAACTTTCAGAAAATATACCTTTTAATGTTATAAAAAGATCCTGAAAAATTGGTGTCAAAATACTGAACCCATTGGCCAAAATTGCATTTGTTATCTAAAATTTGAGATGCCCGCCATTTTATGCCATTGAGTCCAAAATGAAAAATTATTTTTTCAAAGTGTAGATATCGATGCCAGCTTTCGAATGCAATTCAAAGGAAATTTTTTTAATGCTATTTTGGTTGCTTTTTTTACATTTGTTTATAAATTAAATAACAACAATTGCATTTTTTCGGCCATTTTTAAAATTTAACTTAAAACTTTTTATCAGATCTGGTAGAGGATTTTGAGACCGTTAATTTAAAAAAAATAAAGTTCATTTTTGTGAACGGAAACTCGAGATATTGAGCTTATTGCATTTTGTCCAATTATTAATTAACAAATGCATATTTAGCGCTAAAATTTGGACTGTATCATCTTGAAACCTATTCATTTCATGTGATAAATTCAAAAAAAAGTTAAGGTATATAGAAATTTATTTACAAGCATTAAAATGTAAGTATTGTTAATTGAACAAAGTGATTTTTTTTTTATTTTTCAATAAAGCTTAGTTACAAAATGCAATAACTTCCTTGTTTTTTACAAGCTTTTTGTATTAATTTCGTTCTCTGATTTTCGATCACTTCCCGATATCCGATATATATATATATATATATATATATATATATATATATATATATATTTTTTTTTTTTTTTTTAAATACATTCTTGGACAAAGTGCTTTCAATATGAGAATATTAATATGTATATGTGGATATTAGTTAATACATACATATAATTGAAGCAAGTAGTTCTAAAGTAGAGCGTAAGACTTAAGATATTTTGTTTTTCAGTGACGGATAAATTTTATTAATTGCCTATCTCATTCAAAAAATTTACCGTAATTTACAACTGTAATAACAACTTAAGCATACCGTTTCATCACCTTTTTCGTATTTATGACGTATCGGAGAATTTATATTTTGTTTCTCCGAGATTATGTTATTTTATCTATTATGACCGGAACTTTTGTCACTGTCAATTAAATAGAATGAAATTGAATTCATTTAACAGAAATTTTATCGTTTCGATTATTATTATTTTTTTTTTAACGGCCTGGATAATTATGGTGGAAATCAGCGCAAACTTTAACGAAGACATTTATTTTTTCTTTTTTAATTTTTGATGGGTAGTTTATAGCAGTAGTTTGCTGGCCCACAGACACCAGGACCTCAAAAACATGATTAACAATTTGGCAACAGAAAGTAATCCAGCAGGCTTAAGGCTAAATCCAACTAAAACTAAAGAAATGCGGATAAATGCAAACACCATTGAACGGACTGCGCTGAATAACCGTGACGTGGAACTGGTCGATAAATTCTGCTACCTCGGTAGTATTATTACCGAAAATGGCGGTGCAGAAGAAGATGTCAGTTCCAGAATAAATAAAGCACGAGGCGCATATGCATGCCTGTCCCGCATATGGAGATCAACGGAGATCTCAACTAACACCAAATTGCGGCTGTTCAACTCCAACGTGAAGGCAGTACTTTTGTACGGTTGCGAAACATGGAAAGTCACCCAACTCATCACAGGGCACCTACAAGTCTTCGTCAACAGATGCTTGCGTCGTATCCTAAAAATCCGCTGGCAGGATAGAATTTCAAACGAAGAACTATGGCGCCGTGCCGGCCAAGAAAGGATAGACGACCAAATCAGACGAAGGAAATGGAATTGGGTTGGCCACACCTTGCGACGCGAAAATGAAAATCTAGCCAAACAGGCCCTCGACTGGAATCCGCACTTCCGTTGAGTCGGAAGACCTAGGACATCATGGAGGAGAACCCTATTAGCAGAAGCCGCAACAACTGGGAGATCCTGGTCGGAGCTGAGAGCTGTCGCGCAAAACAGAGTCCGCTGGAGGGCAACTGTTTCCGCCCTATGTCCCATGAGGGATTAAAGGAGCACAATGATGATGAATGATGATGAATGAGTTTATAGCATTCATTGTAAATAGTAAAAACTCGACTTTTCCTAGTTCTTCTCGACCATCTTCAAAATCTTCTACATCTTCTCTTTTTCAATATTTTCGCACCTTAATATCGCATCAGAATAGCCTGCAAAATGTCGACCGAAAGCGCAAAGCCAACCATCGGCGAAAGTAGTGCAACAGGAAGCACACATGGTAACGAAGCGACCACCAATGCAATTGATCCACTAACGCCCTACATAACCAGCCTAAAAATACCTCCATTTTGGAACAATAGGCCAGACCTATGGTTGCAGATAATAAAAGTTTAACTTGTGAAGGTTGCATGTTTGGAAAACAACACAGAAACTCTTTTAAATCAAGAAAAGTAAGAGGAACATATCCAGGGGAAATAATTAGTGGTGACTTAAATGGACCTATGTCAGAAAAATCACTTGGAGGAGCATCTTATTTTTTATGTCTGAAAGATGACTTCACAAAATTCCGCAAAGTATATAGTTGATCGATTAGTTGATGGCGACGAACGTCGATTGGTCGATTAGTTGATGGCGACGAACGTGTGTGTTTTTGGTGCTCCGGGAAATACTAAAATAGACACTAAAATACATATTTGCGAAGCCAGTTTTAAATTAAATTTACTCTTAACCTTCCAATAGTTTGTTTTTGATAACAATAACCGGTGTTTATAGTGTTTGCGTAGTGCAAAATTAATGTAAATTTCAGAGAATATTTGACAGTTCATAAGCAGCAGCAACAACCAGTTTTGCAGCAGAATTTTCTTATCCAAGACAACAACTATTTAATAAGTAAATAAAATCTTCGTCTCATAAACTGACTTCATCCTGTGTTCTGGTGCAACCTGGAACCATGAGTGGCACGAGCAAGGGCGGTGTGAGCAGTGAGTCTCCGGCGACGACGAAGAAGACCCGTGCACAACTAAATGCGCCGGCCACTGTCGGCTCTACCCAGGAGGCACTTGACAACTTATTCAAGAAACTCGAGCTCTCTTTCCAGGCGAGGCTTGACACGGCGGTGACTCGTCTCGAAGGCGAAATGCAGGTTATCGGGAAGGATATTACTGATCTCCAAGGTCGCGTTGCAGCTCTCGAGTCCAGCTCGAACCAATCAACAGTAGCCCAAACAGCCGAAGTCTGTAACGAGATCAAGGAGCGTGTACGTCGTGCTAACAATGTTTTGTTGTTCGGTCTCAGGGAGTTAGATCAATCAGATGACCTTGAAAAAGTCAACTCTTTGCTTTCCGAGATTGGACTTGATTTCTTGGCCAGACATGTTTTCCGTTTGGGTTCCAGGAAACAGGATGAAAATCGCAGTCGTCCTCTTAAAGTCGTGTTTGATTCTCCGAACAAAGTCAGACGGATTTTTCAACACAAAAAGCGTTTATCGGATAAAGGTATTAATGTAAAAAATGATGAAACGCTGAGCGAAAGGGAATACTTGAAAGGTGTGCGCGCGAAGTTGCAAAGCCGAATTGATGCTGGTGAGAGAAATCTCGCAATTAAGTACGTCAACCAAATTCCAGTGATCGTTACAAAAAACGTCAAACCCGGGAATACTACTCGTTAAAGAAATCAAAAAACAATTTTTCTTTTTACTATCAAAATGTTAGAGGCCTTCGAACTAAACTTCTCACTTTGCGTGATAACATACTTGCTTGTGATTATGATGTAATTATATTAACTGAGACGTGGTTATATCCTGGTATCTTATCTACAGAACTTGCTTACTCTGGATACAATTTTTTTAGATGTGATAGAATAACTGCAAGTGAGAAAAGCTGGGGTGGGGGCGTACTGATCGCTGTAAAGAATGAACTTCGTTGTCGATTTTTATCTTCTTTAAATGAGCTTTTTGAGCAAATAAGTGTTTTGTTATTTTGTGGTGAATCACAATTTATTGTTAGTGTAATTTATATTCAACCGAGTAGCTCTGATCAAGTATACGAGAAATGTAGTAGGTCCCTTGTTGATCTGAAATGTAAGTTTCCGAACGCCGAACTGATCGTGGCAGGTGATTTCAACTTTCCACAAACTGACTGGTATCAGTCCACCTTTTGCTCTAAGCACTATTTTAGAAATGACACTCCTACGAATACCAAAAAATGCTGTAACTCTTTTTCTTATTGTATAAACTACTTAAACCTTTTCCAAATAAACGATATTTATAACATGTATAACTCGGTCTTGGATCTTGTATTCTGTACTATTGGCTATATTGTGATCGAACCTGCTGCGGACATATTGATTAATGTCGACGCATATCATCCACCTTTAGTCGGTTTGATTCCTCTATCATCGGTTATCTTGCCCTGTGATACTCAAACGTCTCGGGACTTTTCTAAGTCTGACTATTTAAACTGTGCGTATTTTTTGAATTCAATAGATTGGTTCTCGGTTTTATCACACGAAAATGTCAACGACGATGTCAAATGTTTTTCTGATATTTTAAATGAATGTATTGGTAGATTCGTCCCGGTGAAGAAAGTCAAAACCGACAGTTTTCCTATATGGTTTTCATCTGATCTGAAACACCTTGTTATTGAAAAAAAGAAAGCGCACAAAAGATTTAAAATCTCTCGATCGGCCGATAATTATGAAGTTTTTTCGCACCTTCGCACCAACTGACATCTCGTATCGTAGCTTCTGTGATAAAAATGAGCGCGACATTCAATCAAACCCGAAGGGTTTTTTTAGTTTTGTAAATTCACTTCGCCACAATAATGACATTCCTGAGTCGGTTGTACATGAAAACCATCGTAGTACTAACTACAAGGATGCATGTAATCTATTTGCGAACTTTTTTAACTCTGTCTACGCTCCGGTCGCTAATCGAAAGTTTGATCTATCCACAACCGACTCAACTGTTCACCTGAATTCGATCTATCTTTCACTCGAGACTGTATTTGAAAGTATTTGCCATTTGAAATCAAACAGTGGCCCGGGTCTTGATAAAATTCCTAACGTGTTCTTGAAAAATTGTGTTTACGCAATTGCGGTTCCTTTGCATTTACTGTTCAACAAATCGCTTACGTCGGGTATCTTTCCAGAGTCTTGGAAATCAAGCCGAATAGCGCCAATATACAAAACAGGTGATAAAACGAATGTAGTGAATTACAGACCGATTTCTATAATTAACTCTATTCCAAAACTTTTTGAGAGGATTGTAACACCACAAGTTTACCGCGCTTTTGAGTCGTATATTGTAAGCGAACAACACGGTTTCGTTGAGAGAAGATCAACGGTATCTAATTTAGCAGTTATTGAGAGTGTGATCACTGACACTATAGATCGCCGGGGACAACTCGATGTAATTTACACGGACTTTGCCAAAGCATTTGATAAAGTCCCTCATGATGTTTTAATTGCCAAACTTGGTAATCTTGGTGTCACTGATCCTTTTCTATCGTGGATTCGTTCATATTTGAGTGATAGGAGGCAGGTGGTGGCTGTGAAAGGTCATGTATCTGAACAGTTCACAGTGACCTCCGGTGTTCCACAAGGTTCACATCTGGGACCATTGCTCTTTGTTATTTTTATAAATGATCTTCGATCCTACCTTAAACACAGTGAAATATTGTTATACGCCGATGACGCCAAAATTTATCGTACAATAACTTCGATATCTGATGCCGAATTACTACAGGCTGACCTGCAATCTTTCGATAGCTGGTGCACCGACAATTTTATGTTGGTAAACGTTTCTAAATGTCATGTAGTGCGTTACACAAACAGGAAGAATCCATGTATTTTCAATTATGTTTTGCGTGGGGAAAAATTAGCCTCATTGAACGATACAAAAGATCTTGGTGTTACTTTTTCATCTAACGGCTCCTTCGATGCGCATACTGTTTGTATCGTTAATAAGGGGCTCCGGATCCTCGTTTACATTGTACGGAACACACAAAATTTCAATCAGCCCTCAACTTTGATTTTATTATTTAATTCATTAGTCAGGCCGCTTTTAGAATATGCGTCACCTATTTGGTCTCCGCATACTGGTAATCAAAAAAAACTCGTGGAGTCTGTACAATCGAAATTTCTGCGTAGACTGGCTTTCGTAAATATGACTCCGATGAGGTTCGATAATCATGATTACAGCGAGATTAAACAACTTTTTGGTATAGGTTCACTTGAGAGTAGAAGAAATATCGCCGATTTGACTTTTTTGTATAAAATCTTACACGGGTTCATTGACAGCCCGGCGCACAGTGGGACCAAATCCAAAAAA
The DNA here is from genome assembly GCA_949987705.1 of Thereva unica. Taxonomy (NCBI): domain Eukaryota; kingdom Metazoa; phylum Arthropoda; class Insecta; order Diptera; family Therevidae; genus Thereva; species Thereva unica. The sequence goes on along the minus strand of OX465285.1, from coordinate 63,648,786 downwards.
GCTGGCCAAAAGTCAAAAAAAAAAGTTACTAGAACTTGCTTTTTTTGGGGGGGGGGGTTGGCTCGAGGACATCTCCAATAGTGAGCAATCAGTCACAGAAGGTTAGATTTTTTTCTACGGACTGCTAAATTTTAGTTGCTACTTTACTTTGTTTGCGTATTTTTAAACGTTAATATTGTGAAAAAAAGGTTTACGTATTCAAAACGGTATAGCAGATTAAATAACCAAGCAATCGTAATCGTGTAAAATGGAATTATCTTTGGAAGGTATGTAGAGTGTAAAAAAATTTGTTATATACTCATTAAGCAAGTATATAATACATAGTAAGCATCTACTAAACGGGATTTTTATGAATTAGGACTGTAAAGGGGCTGTTACACGATACAACGGTTGGACCAACTTGCGTTGTCACGTTATCGGCCCGACAGCTATAGTATTCTACACACACGTACCAATTTCGCCAGCGACTGAAATTATTTTCAGTCGTATTTTGTACTTAAAGCATTTCGACATTTCAGTTCGTATGATAAAAAATGTCAGAAAGTGAAAAACTTTTTATAATAATGTGCGGAGCTGCATTAACATCGATTCCAGAGAAAAAAAAGAAAAGGAAGTGGGTGAAAGAATGGCTTATGGAAAGAAGTTTATATTCAGATATTTATCTTGTTAAAAAACTCAAAATAACAGAACCTGAAGACTATAAAAACTACTTACGAATGACTGATGAACAATTTCAATATATTTTAACCCGTGTAGAACCATTAATTTCAAAACAAAATACATTAATGAGGTGTGCAATATCAGCCGAACAACGTTTAGTGACTACGCTAAGATTCCTAGCCACAGGAAGTGATTATACAGACCTACAGTACAGTTCAAGAATCTCAGTTCAAGCCATTGGAAAAATTGTTCCTGAAACATGTTTGGCAATATACCATGTATTAAGGGACACTTTTATGAAGGTTAACTCTATTTATAGAGATTAAAGTGCTAATTTAATTTATTAAATTTTCTTCAGTTTCCTTCTTCTGAACATGAGTGGAGAGCCATAGCCGATAGTTTCAAGACTCAATGGGATTTCGAGCACTGTTTAGGAGCAATGGACGGCAAGCATGTTCTTATCCAAAAGCCACCCAACAGTGGTTCTAATTTTTATAATTACAAGGGCACGTTTAGTGTTGTACTATTTGCTATAGTGAATGCAAATTATGAATTTATTTATATTCATGAAGGCACAAACGGACGAATGTCCGATGGCGGAATTCTTCGGAAAACGGATTTTTACAAAAAACTGGAACAGAAGCAGCTTCATATACCCCCTTTAGAAAAACTTGAAAAGTGCAATTATATTTGTCCATTTGCATTCATAGGGGATGAGGCTTTCGCGCTGATGGAAAATGTTTGGAAACCTTACGCGCGGGCAAGAAGTTCTAAAGAGGAAAACATATTTAATTATCGATTATGTAGGGCTCGACGAGTAGTCGAAAATGCTTTCGGAATTTTAAGTTCTAGATTTAAAGTTTTTCAAAAACCTTTAAAAATTCAACTAAAACACGTAGATGCGGTTATTCTAGCTACCTGCGTGCTTCACAACTTCTTAAGAGCCCAGTCTTCAAACTACATTACTAGTTCTTGCGTAGATCAAGACGATTTCGAAAATGGTTTAACCATTCCAGGGGCATGGCGACAGGGCTGTGTAATGGCTTCTTTAGAACCTTCAGTCGTCAGAAACGCTCCGAATTCCGCAATTCAAATAAGAAACAGATTGAAATTATATTACAACAATGAGGCAAAAGTTACATATCAAAATAAAATGTGTGGAATATAAATTGAATCCTTTTAAGAAATTCTGCATTTGGTATCTTTCAGAAAATAATTTTTATTTGAATTCTATTAAAAAAAATAAAATGATATTAAATATTATACAAGATTATTATTTAAAATTAACAAATGGCGATATTTCAGTATAAATTTTGTGAGCAGGATTTGGCAACTGTAGAGCATTTTGTTGTGTATTTGTCTCCGACTGAATTTGTTCAGGTTGAAGTTGCAAAGGTCCTTCTGCTTCAGTAGTACCCACATATATATATTGCCGCGTAGAAGCAAGATCCATTGGGGCACATTGCCGAACAGAATTGGTGTTGTCAGTGGGGGGTGCCGCATTAAAGGTAGAACTGGCACTTAAGAGATTCAATCGCCCTTTAATCATTATATCTGAAATGAGTTTTTCGGCAAATAATCTTTGATCTGGACACATGCCCCTAAAATGAGCAGCTACTCTTTTTCCTAAAATGTCAAATTCATCTTCTGCTACCTCAGTTCTGGATAGTGACAAAAATTCACTAGCTTTTTGGAAAAAAGTTTTCTGTTGCTGTGCCAAAGTTGACTGCTTGGAACGATGTGAAGAGCAAGCCGAATCAGGACGAGAGTGAGTTCTATTTGTACAATTTGGGGTTTCCGCTCTAGAAAACAAATCCTACAGAATAACAGACATAAGATTGATATTTTCATGCAAAGTAATTAAGTAATAAAAAAACTTGTTTACCTCTTCGTCTGAAATATTTTGTAAGCTTGAGGAATCTTGCAAAGTTGACATCCCATCCCTCGGAGTTTCTCCATCTTTTAGGAAGAGCAAATAATTGTAATACCACAAATTAGTGGTATATATGTCCCCCGCTGCTTTACCGGTTCCTTGCGAATTTTTAATTTTTTTAAACTCCCTGCTGAACGCAGTGCGCATATTTGAAATCCTATGTCTCACCCATATTTGATCAGCTTCAGGATTGATTTCTTTGGAATGATCAACTATAGACTTCATAGCTTCATCCCGAAGAATTTTATTTTTGTAATCACTAGAAAAAACATCCCACAAGCAAGGAAAGGATCTATATTTTTCGATAAACGAAATCCAAAACTCTTTATCTTTTATTGATACCATTTTCTTCACTTTTTAAACTTTTTAAAAATGAGTTTGTTACAACCGTTGTCAAATTCCACGCACACGTTGCAACGGTTGTACGTACGACGGCTGTTTTTAGTTGACAACTAACAACCGAACGATATCGGGACAACCGTTGTTTCAGTGCAAACAAACGAAGCAATTGTCGCAGGCAGCCATCATAGCAAGCCGATATTGTATCAACGGTTGTATCGTGTAGAAACCCCTTAAGAATGCGATATATTTTGGACAAAAAGTAATATTGCACCCCTCTGCACCCCTGCAAAACTTGATGGGCGTTGTTAGTAAAAGTATAATCTTTCACCTCCAAAAAAAATCCGCTGCCCGAAAATGCCCCTCCGTGTTTTAACGTAGTTTTCTTGGAAAAAGTCGCGCTATTGAGTAAATCGTAAATGACTGCATAATAAGTGAATCGAGAAAGTCTTTTGTAGTGTTAAATAATATAAATCTAACCTAAAAAAATCGTATCTGCGTGTGTAGTAGTATATTTGTGTAGTATGTACTGTACATGCATATACAGTAGTAAATGAAAGTCAAATCACACCATACGTACACCATATAAAATAGCGAAAATTCGTTAACTATAGCATAAAAAAAAAATTGTGATATTACAAAATAAAGTATAATCCTTTGTACAAAAACATTATATTGAAATTGCATAATGAAATTGTTTCTACAAAAAATAATAATAAAAAGTTGTAAGTGTATGTAGACTTTCGTTTGTTGTGGATTCTGTATATTTGACTTTTTTGTTTTTTTTTTTTGTTGTAGAAATAATTTATTATGGAATTTCAGTAAAATGTTTTTGTACTTATATTGTAATATCACAATTTTTTACTATTTTTAAAAATAAAATAAAAATACGAAATTTCGCTATTTTATATGGTGTACGTATGGTGTATGTTGACTTTCGTTTACTACTGTATATAGATGTACAGTAAACAGTAGGTGCGCAGTAATTGCGCAAGACTCTCAAAACCGGCAATTCGATTCGCGCGAAATTTGAAAATAAAAAAAAATTTATCGCATGTTTATTTAAAAAATTTGTAATTTTTTATTAAACTGAAATTAAATTTACTACTACAATCGAGATTATTATCATTTTTTAGACGACAACCATCCTGGTTTTCTTCAAGGTCTAACAAAAAGGGAATTTTTTGAAGCTATCAAACACAATTTAAATATAGATGTATCTGAAGTGTATTTGATCGTTGAAAATTTAATGTCCAGTAAACTGCAGACATTGTACATTTTATCAGACGTCCACAAAAGTACTGTTAGAAAAATGTTATCTCAGATTAAAGAAAGATGGAATACTAGTAAAAGAATGGAATCAAGATTCTTGGAAAACTATGAAGAATGGTTAATGGGAACTATTATACTACAAACAACAGAAGAGAAAAAGAAAGAATCAAGTATGGGGAGACCTTCTTTAAGTTTTACATCTTCCTCTGATAGGAGTAAACGACGAAAAACAGAAACACTGCGTGCACAAGTGAGCACACAGATGCCGCAGGAGGTTGCGACAGGAAGTCCAACAAAAGCAAAAATCTGCCGTGAATCCATGGGAACATCCAAAGAAACAAACGTATTTACACCTGATGAAGCACTGTCTTTAATAATTGAATTAAAATTATCTAAAAACAAATATCTACAGTTGCGTAATGCTTGCTTGAAAAAAAATGTCAAACTTTTTCCATCGTATAAACAAATTACGGCTGCAAAAGAAAAATGCTATCCAAATTGTGGTATCGAAATGAGTGAATCGCAGGTTGAAGTGGCAGTCAAACCATTGCTAGAACATACTGTTGATCGAATTTTACATTCTCAGTTGGACGTTCTTAAAATGTTAAATGAGGATGAATGCAAAAATTTAATTTTAATTTCTAAATGGGGTTGTGACGGGAGTTCAGGGCACAGTACTTACAAACAAAAATTTTCCGATGAAAATTTATCAGATGAAAGTGTTTTTTTTACGTCAATTGTTCCATTGCAACTCCAACATGTAAATGAAATAACTGGGAATACCGTTGTTATATGGAAAAATCCTCGGCCTTCGTCTCCAAGATATTGCAGACCTATTAAAATTGAGTTTGTTCATGAAAATACAGAGACTATTAAGACAACAGTAGATAATATATTGAAGCAAACTAATGAGCTCGTTTCTTATGATACTGTAATCGATGGCAAGCAAGTAGTTGTAAAATATAAAACGGTTTTGTGTATGATTGATGGCAAAGTGTGCAACGCAATAACAGATACGTCTTCTGCTCAACGTTGTTATTTGTGTCAAGCGACGTCGAAACAGTTTAATAATATTGATTTAGTTTTGAGTAAGCCAATTAATGAAAAAAACTTGGATTTTGGTTTGTCATGTTTGCATGTTTGGATAAGATGTTTTGAAACTTGCTTGCATCTTGGTTATAAATTAGCTATCAACAAATGGCAGGCTCGAAGTGACAAAGAAAAAGAAGCGGTCAAGTTAAGAAAAGAGAATATTCAGAAAGGTTTTAAAACGCAGTTGGGTTTAATTGTTGATAAGCCGAAGCCTGGATATGGAAGTTCAAATGACGGTAACACCGCTAGACGATTTTTTGAAAATAGTGAGACTTCTGCATCTATAACTGGAGTTGACAAGAATCTTATTCATCGATTTCACGTAATATTATCAGCTTTATCCTCTGGTTATGATATAAATGTTGAGAAATTTAGTCAGTATTTATTGGAAACGGCAAGGAAGTACGTGGAGCTTTACAGCTGGTATCCCATGCCTACAACCCTTCACAAATTATTAATTCATGGTCCTGCGATAATATCGCATTCAGTTTTACCAATCGGTCAGATGTCAGAAGACGCCCAAGAATCTTGCAATAAATTTATTAAACAATTTCGTGAACATTTTGCACGAAAATCTTCTCGAACTCAAACATTACAAGATGTGTTTTTAAGATTCTTGGTGAACTCTGACCCGCACTTATCTAGTTGTCGAAAATTACCCACGAAATCATTTAAGTCTATGTCAGAAGATGTTGTTAATTTGCTGTTACCACCACATATACAAAGTAGTGATAATGTTTCAGAAGATGAAGATTTAAGCTCTGAATGTTCGACATCAGAAGATAGAGATACAACTTTTACTTGTATTCACAATGATTTTCTTTTGTAATTGCAATTGCATTCTTAAAAATTATTTTATTTTTCTAATAAACAATAACTTCCGTCCTAATAAAAAAATTAATTAAAATGTATTTTTTTTAATCATTCATTACATATTAAAAAAAAAATTCGCAATTCTGATAACGTGCGTATTTGTAATTAGCGACCCCGAAAACCCCCGAGTGAGATGTTTTGGTATCATTTACTAAAGTTTTTGACTCTTTGGAGAGGTTATGTCAACCATATTGAGTCCGCCATTTTGAAAATCGCAATTTCGACACCGGATTCGTAATCAGCGACCCCGAAAACCCCCGAGTGAGATGTTTTGGTTTCATTTACTAAAGTTTTTGACTCTTTGGAGAGGTTATGTCAACCATATTGAGTCCGCCATTTTGAAAATCGCAATTTCGACACCGGATTCGTAATCAGCGACCCCGAAAACCCCCGAGTGAGATGTTTTGGTTTCATTTACTAAAGTTTTTGACTCTTTGGAGAGGTTATGTCAACCATATTGAGTCCGCCATTTTGAAAATCGCAATTTCGACACCGGATTCGTAATCAGCGACCCCGAAAACCCCCGAGTGAGATGTTTTGGTTTCATTTACTAAAGTTTTTGACTCTTTGGAGAGGTTATGTCAACCATATTGAGTCCGCCATTTTGAAAATCGCAATTTCGACACCGGATTCGTAATCAGCGACCCCGAAAACCCCCGAGTGAGATGTTTTGGTTTCATTTACTAAAGTTTTTGACTCTTTGGAGAGGTTATGTCAACCATATTGAGTCCGCCATTTTGAAAATCGCAATTTCGACACCGGATTCGTAATCAGCGACCCCGAAAACCCCCGAGTGAGATGTTTTGGTTTCATTTACTAAAGTTTTTGACTCTTTGGAGAGGTTATGTCAACCATATTGAGTCCGCCATTTTGAAAATCGCAATTTCGACACCGGATTCGTAATCAGCGACCCCGAAAACCCCCGAGTATAAAATTTGAGATCATTTAAAACACTTTTTGACTTTTGGCCAGCTTTTTTGGATTTGGTCCCACTGTGCGGCGTTGTTATCAAACATCAGTCTGCACATTCCACAAAGGCGAGTTCGCCGCCTCCAACTTTTTGCTTTACCTTGTGCACGTACTTTAATAGCGGAGAACAGTCTAATGAGTAGAATGCATAGACTAGGAAATGAAATAACTGAAAATGTAGACATATTTGCGATAACTTTAACGGCTTTTTCGAGATACTTGAGGACCTACTTTAAGCAGTAACTTCTTTTTGAATAACTGTGATTAGTAATCTCTTATATGTATGGTATATTTTATATTTATAGGTCTACTTACTTACTTATGTAAACTACAAATTTATTGTTAAACCTTAGTCTGTTTTAGTGGGAGTATGTTAGTAAATCTGAAGCATTTGTATGTTTGTAAAGTAAGAATTGAGTTTTCCCTGTATAGTGAATAAATCTTACTAATATTATAAACGTGAATGTTTGTATGTATGTTTGTTACTCTTTCACGCAAAAACTACTGAATGGATTTTAATGAAACTTTACAATAATATAGCTCATATATCAGAATAACATATAGGCTATAATTTATAAAAAAATTCAAAATGGCCGTGCCAATATGGCCGACGAATTTGCCAATTGTGTTCCGATTCCAATGAAAATCGAAATCTGGGGGATTTTAAGGTTGCAAATAACGAATTTATGATCAAAACTTATAAATTCAAAATGGCCGTGCCAATATGGCCGACGAATTTGCCAATTGTGTTCCGATTCCAATGAAAATCGAAATCTGGGGGATTTTAAGGTTGCAAATAACGAATTTATGATCAAAACTTATAAATTCAAAATGGCGGACGAATTTTTCCAATTGTATTCCGATTCCAATGAAAGTGAATATCTAGGGGTTTTTAAGGTTGCAAATAACGAATTTATGATCAAAACTTATAAATTCAAAATGGCGGACGAATTTTTCCAATTGTATTCCGATTCCAATGAAAGTGAATATCTAGGGGTTTTTAAGGTTGCAAATAACGAATTTATGATCAAAACTTATAAATTCAAAATGGCGGACGAATTTTTCCAATTGTATTCCGATTCCAATGAAAGTGAATATATAAATTCAAAATGGCGGACGAATTTTTCCAATTGTATTCCGATTCCAATGAAAGTGAATTTGGGTTTTTAAGGTTGCAAATAACGAATTTATGATCAAAACTTATAAATTCAAAATGGCCGCGCCAATATGGCCGACGAATTTTTCCAATTGTATTCCGATTGCAATGAAAATCGGTATCTGGGGGCTTTTAGGGCAAACAACGAATTTATGATCAAAGCTTATAAATTCAAAATTGCGGGTCCAATATGACGCACGAATTTTCCCAAGCCACATTCTGAAATGTAGTAAATTTCTAAAATTCCCTCTAACCAGTATAGAAACAGTAAAAACGGTAGAAAGAGTCGAAGTTTGCAAATTTGTGCGCCCCTACATTGTCATCACGAGGTTAAACGATGTCATCTATCGCTTCCAAAAAGTTCGATCGGAAAAAACGGGACCTGGAGGAAGCTGTGTTCGGGACGAATACTGAGTAAGAAGGGAGCAGTGTAACGGCTAACCGAAAAGAGAAAGTTAAAATTCCAATTCACCGAGAAGTTATATGTTTAGATGCATCTACTTGAATACATAACGCTGTTCTAATTGAATCACCGATAAGATTGGGAAGAGGCAATTTTTTCCAGATTTATTGTTTTTTCATTATACTTTTTTTCCTACCGCGTACAACGCACACATAATTTTTTTTCCGATAGGTGGTGCTCAACCTCGAATTTTAATAAATTTGAAGCATATTTTTTATAGGTAACTCTAAATTCTTTTATGTACCCATAACCATGCTTCATTATAACCATTTCCTATCCCGGAGTATGCCCACATAATTTTTTTTTATTAAAAGGCGTTGCAACACACGCGGGTTTTTGCTAGTATTGAATAAATAATAATTAATAATAATACTTGCGATAACTTTAACTGCTTTTTTAAGGTATTTGTGGAACTACTTTAAGCAATAGCTTCTTTTTTAAATAACTGTGATCTGTAATCTCTTATATGTATGTATATTTTACAATTATAGGCCTACTTACTTATGTAAACTACAAATTTATTCTTAAACCTTAGTCTGTTTTAGTGAGAGTATGTAAGTAAATCGGAAGCATTTTTATATTTTGTAAAGTAAAAAGGGAGTATTCCCGTATATTGAATAAATAAATAAATAAATAAATAAATAGTTTCTGAAAAATAAATCCGAAGTATCTGAAAAATTGTAATATTTTCTTGCTGAAACTAAGCAAACTGGTCATAAAATTAAGCAAATTAAATCAGATGGTGGTAAATGTTAATAATAATAATGAATTAGCAAAATAATTATAGTATTTTAGAACTTCCTTCCTTCTTTTATGTTTTATCATGTTGATGTTACATCTTCTTCTTTATTAAGTTTGTCATGTCATGTTTTCTTACTCTTTTGGTACACGTGCTTTTTGTCTATAATACACAATAAAATAGTCGTCATCTCTAATGAAAATCAGCACTTATTTTATTATTTATATCAACCCTTTTAACAGTAAAGAATTCAACAACGCAGAAATCAACAAAATGTTATGTTCAGAAGCAATCGAGATGCGAGTAACAATGCCTTATTCACCAGAACAAAATGGAAGCGTGGAACGAGAGAATCGCACACTAGTTGAAAATGCTCGATCAATGTTGTATACTCGAAATTTACCAGTTAAATTATAGGCTGAATCTGTGAATACCGCAACTTATGTATTAAATTGTTAAGTGTAAACTTAATGGCAAATTTCTTTGTTTTTTTTTTGTTCTCAAAGGTTTGACACTCTGTATACAAGATGGAGGTAAAATAAACTTATGGATGTGAGGCTTTTTGTAAAACGTGTCTTTTTTTGTAATCTTAATAAATAAAGTTTAAAAGGTTATGGGCCCAGGTTTAATATAAATAGAGTGGGGCCAGGTTTAATATAATAAAAAGAAGATTAGTGCCCAGGTTTATATATAAGAAGGTAAAGTGGCCAGGTTTATAAAAAAAGGGATTTTTACATTAAATTAAAAATAAAAATGGAGGCAACAAGATTGGTTATTTTGGATGAAAGCGGTCGTAATTTTACCGTATGGAAATTTCAGATAATTATATACTTTAAATTGGAAAAACTTTATGATTTGCTGGATGGTACGAGACAAAGTGCTACAAGTGTAGAGCAGAAAACTAAAGATGAAGAAGATAATATAAAAATTCAGAAATTAATTATCTCAAGTGTTCAAGAAAAGATTATAGCAAATTTAATTGCATGCAAAGATGCGAAAGAGATGTGGACAAGAATTCAGGCGCTTTTCTCGCGCATTTCTGAAAGCAGTTTACATTCTTTACAACAGAAATTACAGTTATGAAAATAAGGGCATGGCATTTCACATTGCAACCTTGGAAAATCTTGCACAAGAATTAAAGGCACATGGTGAAGAAGTATCTGAAAATATGCTGATTAATAAAATACTAACTAGTTTACCAGAGGAGTATAAACATTTCTGCTCAGCATGGGATAGTGCAGCTAAACAGGATAAAACTAAAAACAATCTGGCAGCTAGACTATTAATACATAGAAGAAGAACGATTAAAAAGTGGAAATAATGAAACAATTGGTGCCTTAGCAGTCAAATTTAATCAATATAGCAAAAGTAAAATAATGAAAGGAAAATGCTTCATTTGTGGCAGAAATGGGCATTGGAAAAATGAATGTCAAAATAAGCGGAATAATTATAATAAAAATTACATAAATCAGGAAAAGTATATTCAACCTAACAATAACCAATATAACAACAATCAACCTAACAAGAATCAGCATAACTACAATCAACAAAAGTACAATAACTCTAACAACAATCAATATAAATATAACCAGAGTTATAATAATCAACGTCAACGTAATTATATAATAATAATCAACAATTTTATAATCAACAAAGGAATTACGAACGTGTAAATGATAGCCGTTTGTATAAAAGTCAAGCTGAATCTCCTCAAGCATTGGTGACATATTTACACAAAGATGAAGAATTACATACAGAATTTCTAAGGGTCTCGGTGAAAAACGAAACCCTTAGGCAAATTCTCATATCCCTTCATACAGGGAGCCTTTTACATCAAATTCGCAATGAATTTGATGCAATATGAGTTCCCTGTGAACAACAAATCCTAAACGGAAAATAATTATCTAATTTCCATTTTCAAATGTACAAAATTCCTTAACGGACAAATCTTCAACGTACAAAAATCCACTTCAACAAATGTAACATTTCCAGACGTAACCTGATCCGCGCGCATTTTGCGAGATTTGCAAGGTGCGCAATTACCTTTGCACCCTTCCCAAGCTTTTCTGGCAAACAGTTATCTTGACTTTGACTTTCCTGAAAGTAATTTGACCCACCCAACAATAATCAAGCGCAACTTGCAATACGCCGCGTGAGAAGCGCGCGGTAAGCAAGTTGCGCAGGTGGGAACGAATTCAAGGGCGAGTTTTTCCCAGCCGGTGGACAATTTTCCATGCCACCACCGGCGGGTGAAAATTTGATTTTGTTGAGTGTTGTCTAAACCACGAGCGCGAGCGGGCGTTTTTTTTTTTTTTGAAAAAGTGTTGTTCCAACCACAAGCGGCGGCGGGCGATGTAACATTCGATAAGTTATAAACAAAGATCTGATTTAACCACGATCGGCGGCGGGCTATTCGGTCGTGTTTTCGATGTTAAAATAAGTTAAGTTAAATTAAAATAAAGTGCGTCTCGCTAAAAATATAATTGGAGAAAGAGTTGTGTTAAAAAGAAATTAAATACCTATATAATATCTATGCAATGATATACAATTAGTTTTTTTATGCTATTAAAAGATAAGTCAAAATAAAGTGCGTCTCGCAAAAAATATAATTGGAGAAAGAATTGTGTTAAGAAGTAAATACCTATATAATATCTATGCAATGATATACAATTAGTTTTTTTTATGCTATTAAAAATAAGTTAAAATAAAGAGTGTCTCGCTAAAAATATAGGTGGAGAAAGAATTGTGTTAAAAGGAACCTACACTGAAGAGCAAAACTGATTCAATGGTTGAATTTTTTTAGAAAAAAACGCTTCCTTTGAAGAATGTTTTAATTATACATTTCAGGTTTTTTTTTTATTTCATATAACAGTCTTATAATAAACAATATAGCACAAAAAAAAAGGATAAAAATAACATAATTGTACTCTTTACAACAATATAAACGCTATAGCAACTTTGACTCAGTTTTGCACTCATTGGCTTTTCAATAAAAATTAACTAGTAACGCCCTGTGGTCAAAATTTGACCACAAAATCTTCTTCTTCTTTAAACTCCTTTAGTTCCTCATGGGACATAGGGCGGAAACAGTTGCCCTCCAGCGGACTCTGCTTTGCGCGACAGCTCTTAACTTCGACCAGGATCTCCCAGTTGTTGCGGCTTCTTCTAGTAGGGTTCTCCTCCACGTTGTTCTAGATCTTCCTACTCGACGGGAACCTTGCGGATTCCAGTCAAGGGCCTGTTTGGCTAGATTTTGGTTTTCGCGTCGCAAGGTGTAGCCTACCCAATTCCATTTCCTTCGCCTGATTTGGTCGTCTATCCTTTCTTGGCCGGCACGGCGCCATAGTTCTTCGTTTGAAATTCTATTTTGCCAGCGGATTTTTAGGATACGACGAAGGCATCTGTTGATGAAGACTTGTAGGCGCCCTGTGATGAATTGGGTGACTTTCCATGTTTCGCAACCGTACAAAAGAACTGCCTTAACATTGGAGTTGAACAGCCGCAATTTGGTGTTAGTAGAGATCACCGTTGATCTCCATATGCGGAACAGGCATGCTTTATTTAGAAAGAGAATAATACAGTTTTTAGTCATTTAAAATTATAAAATTTGTAAATGCATTAATAGGCGTGTCGAATGATCTGTCGACTACGTGCAAAACATTAAAAGTTTCTCTTTTTTATTAAATTAAAATCTATGTACATTTCAAAATACATGGCCTTCACCCATTATTTTCAAAAGGAGTTCAAACTCAAGTGGATGTACATATGTTTCCAAATATGTTTGTTTGAACTCTTCAATTGTTGCCCGAGTTTCCTTAAACCAGCCTAATAGCCTTTAAACCAACCTATTGTGTTTCTCTTTTTCTTGTATTTTCTGTTCTTCCCATAAGTGTCCTTTGACGGGGCATTTTATTCAACTAACATATTTGATGTACTGAATTTGTTAAAAAATTATCAATGGGCAAATAATCATGAAAAACACAATTCATGTATTTCAAAATTCACTACATTCATTCGTTATGTTAAAAACAAATACAAACAAATTACATGCCTTTCGTTGAAACACTGCAGAATGCTGTTAGAGTTCTCAGCAATAATGCAAATGAACTTCAACAAAAAGGTATACGAAAAAACACAATCACTTTCAGCAAAATTATTGAAAAAAGTCACTTTACTGATAACACGTTCAATTAACTTGTATTCACAAACAGAATGTCTCCTACTCATGCACTTGTCGCTTTTCCACATTGCTGACGTAATTAACATGTCACTTCTATCTAATTTTTACCCGTTTTAAACACAACATAATGTATAAACATGAAACTTATATTCTGCACACCTTTACGACTCCGTCTTCCATATAAAACCAATTTGAGCAAGATCTGTTTAGAGAAAGTTGGTTAATAAATCTGTACAAAAATAGTGCTTGCGTATTAATATATAATAAATTTTATATGCGCCTGTTTATATGCTAACCGTAATTTCTACCTTATTGTTATTTATATTGGGAAATGCAATACTCATTTCCGAGCGACAGAAATGAGATAAATGACTAATTCTTGTTTTGTGCACACCTTTACGACTAAGGGTGAGTTGCACCAACTAACTTTAACCGTAACAAAAGCTAAATCGGTTGTCAAATCTCCGGTTAGACAAAACGGGAGTTGCACCGTTTAACAATTGTTAACATGACGTAACATTTTAAAGTTAACTTTAACCAGGCAAATTCGCCCGGTTAATGTTATTGTTATTGTTAACTTATGACAGTTGTCATAGATCCAAACAGGGGTGCCATTTTCAATAAACTCACAAAGTGAAACTTATAAATACACAAAAATTTAAATTTAAATCAAAGTAGCCGTTAACGATAACTTTAACAAACGGTTGGGTGGTGCAACTCATTTTTACAAACTGGAACTTTAACAACTTTGTTATTGTTAAAGTTAATTTTAACAATAACTTTAATCAATGATTTGGTGCAACTCACCCTAAGACTTCCGCATAAAACCAGTTTGAGCAAAATCGGTTTAGTAGAAGTCGAATAAAGTGCTGTACAAAAAAAGTGCTTGCGTATTAATATATAGATAAATTTTATATGCGCCTGTTTATATGCTAACCGTAATTTCTACCTTATTGTTATTTATATTGGGAAATGCAATACTCATTTCCGAGCGACAGAAATGAGATAAATGACTAATTCTTGTTTTGTGCACACCTTTACGACTAAGACTTCCATATAAAACCAGTTTGAGCAAAATCGGTTTAGTAGAAGTCGAATAAAGTGCTGTACAAAAAAAGTGCTTGCGTATTAATATATAGATAATTTGACCAAAGTCCTTTGGCTCGTTTAACGTGTTGAATACGTTTAGGTACACTTTCATACAATTTCCGTACGGTTTCCGGTGAAATTGCGTACCATTCATCCTCCACGCGTTTCCACAACTCATTTATTCCTTGCGGAGCTGACGCATACTTCGCCAGTTGTTGCTTTAGATAGGACCACAAGTTTTCGATTGGATTTAAATCTGGGCTTTGTGGTGGCCAATCTAGAACATTAAACCGTTGTTTTTGGAGCCATTCCGACACGATTTTTGCCTTGTGTTTGGGGTCATTATCGTGTTGAAATATGACATCGTTAATGTTAATGAGCATTTGGTCAATTGCAATGGGTAGATTTTCTTGTATAATTTTAAGATAATATTCCTTATTCATAGTACCTTCGATCCTTACAATTGGACCGACACCATTACTCGTCATACAACCCCAAACCATCAAAGACCCGCCACCAAACTTAACAGTTTGCTTAACATTAGATGGATGTAAATTTTCTTTGTCTTTTGCCCAATACCATGAACGACCATCCGATTGAATCCTGTTAATTTTTGATTCGTCAGACCATATAACCTGAAGTACCAAGGAAACAGTTTAAAAATAAGTATGTTAGATAGTATATTAATTCAATATTAATTATAAACCTGTTTCCAATCGTTTGTAGTCCATGATTCATATTTCTTGACGAATTCCTTTCTAAGTTTTATGTTTTTTGCAGAGAGAGCTGGCTTCTTTTTTTTTTCTTTAGCTTTCAAGCCAGCAGCATTTAATGCTCTTCTGACTGTCCAAACACTAGCATCTAGGATTCGATTTCCTTCTTCTCCAAATAAGGCTTCTTTTGGCGAACGGTACGCACCAGTAACTAGTTTGCGACCAATTTCGCGAGCGAGGCGGTCTGATATTTTTTTTGGTCTGCCTCCTTTCGAATGTGTACCGATATGGTTAGATTTTTTTAAAATCCTAACAACGGAACTTTGGCTTATTTTGAGTCTTTCCGCGATTGTCCTAGTAATTCCCTTCTATTGCCAATTCATTGACATTACAGGCAATTACATTAGATATTTTTTTCATTTTTAGTTTCTTAGTTTCTTTCACTAAAACAATGTTCACTGTCCACTTTTATTGTCAAACTTCAGAGTTTACTAGGAAAAAAAACTTACATTTTTCAACGTAAGAACGGATTTTGAATATGGTGCATAACTGAGTCAGTGCTGCCATAGCATTTATATTATTGTAAAGAGCACATTTATGCTATTTTTACTATTTTTTTGGTGCTATATTGTTCATTATGGGACTGTTATATGAAATAAAAAAAACCTGAAATGTACAATTAAAACATTCTTCAAAGGAAGCGTTTTTTTCTAAAAAATTCAACCATTGAATCAGTTTTGCTCTTCAGTGTATATAATATCTATGCAATGATATACAATTAGTTTTTTTTTATGCTATTAAAAATAAGTTGAAATAAGGTGAGTTTCGCAAAAATAGTTAAAATAAAGTGCGTCTCGCAAAAATATAAATGACAAAAGAAGTATTTATTTTAAATAAAATAATAAATTAAAATTAATAATAAAATAATAATTGGTGAGTTATATTTTGATATATAACAATTGGCGCAGCCGGTAGGATCTGGGTGCGCAAATAGTAAAATCGTTAATACTGCTGGTCTAGGCTCCTTGACCTCCAACCCAAGGCTGAGCCTGACTTGGGGGCAGTGTTAGCGTCTGCCACTACAGCGCATAAAATATCCCAGATCCTCCACGAATCCTCGCTCGGGGGTGTACAACCACGGTGCCTCTGCTCCAGGCGAGCACGCGCTCACCCCCCTAAAGTTTCTACATCGCGGGACTTTTAGTGGGCTTCATCCCTGCCCAGGAGACGCCCTATGTCAGAGGGCCAACAAGGGGAAAACAACAACACCAAGACTCCCCCACCGAGGGACCACCAAACACCAGCCAGGGACTTAACCACACCAGGCCCCTCTACTTCATCAGAAGCCAACGACACCCCATCGTCCTGCCAGGGGACCCAACGAGGGATCACCTCGACACCAATATCAACACAGCAATCAACAACCACCCCATCAGAAACACCCCAAACATCCCCCAGACGTCTCCGAAGTGGAACCATCTTAGGAGAAGGAGAGAAACAAGTAGGTTTAACTTCAAGATTAGAATACATACTTAAGCGGGCGCAGGAGACAGGAAAATTTAATATAGTACATTTTGAGGCCGTGGATAAACAAATCCAAAGGGCCAGCCTAGAAAGAAAGGCTAAAGTAGAAGCATTCAAAGAGGAGGCCCTAAAATTTAAACAGGACCTCCTCAATTTCAAAAATAGTCTCCCACGCCCCCTTGAAGTAGTAGATAAGGTTAGCATAGAGGATAGGGACCATTGTGAAAGTAAAGATAACACAGAACCGCCTGAGCCCGATTACGCGCCCATAGATCTACTCGCGGATTGGGTCGATCTCTCAACCCGATCCTTGTCCCTCCTAGAGGAAGAGGAGGCGACCTTTCAAGACAGTCGTCTTGTCAAATCTTTACTACAAAAAGAATTTCCTACAGCCATGGCCGACGAATATATTAAAGTCGCCAAATTAACGGCCCAACTAGTCCCTTTATTCTCTGGCGGCCAAAACCCAACGATGGCAACTGAACTACAAATGTTCCTAGGCTGTTGCCGTCGGGTACTACAGTGCCTGACAGAACAAGAAAAGGCCGCCTTCATTCAAATTTATCCAACTAGGCTTCGGGGAGAGGCCTATCAACTGATTGCCTCCTCCCAACCCGCCACTTTTGAGGAGGCAGAAAACCTCCTAAACAGGACTTATCTTCCCAGGGAAACATATCAAGAACTGGTTAATAGATTAATTCAATTACGCCAGTTCCCCTTAGAGCCGCTCACGGCCTATACCACTAGGATCAAACAGCAGTTGTCACTATGCGAAGAGGCGGCCACCACTAAATATGGTGCGATGGCAGCACCGGCCGTAAAGGCCCAACTGCAAGATTTCGCAAAAAATGCTCTGCGGAGTGGGGTTACCAACCCCCACCTCTGCCAGTACCTACTAACTCTGGGAGAGGATACACTTGACAGCCTAACCCAAAAGGCACTAGATATGGAGAAGCTGCAACAAAATTCTATGTATGCCTCCTATCAAATGACAGTACCTCAACCGGCATACAACCCTTATGGACAAACAGTCCCTATCCCTAAGTCGGAAAACATTTACCAAATGACCCTAACAAATACGCCAAAACAACACACTCAGTACACCGCCCCGCCCGCACCAACCATGCCGCAAACAACACTCCAAAGCCCGATAAGCCCACAGGTAATGTACACAACATACGCCCCACCCACAAACCCAGCAAACACAATACAAACAATACCGCCGGCGCCACTACAAAGCGCCAACCAAGTAACAACTTTAAGCCCCGTTCCAAATAATGAAAATAAACCCTTAAACATCACTTGTAGCTACTGCAGAAACAGAGGGCATACTTATGCAGACTGTTTAAAACGTAAAAACACGCCCTTCTGCATAATCTGCCGGTCCAACTCGCACGACGCGAGGGACTGCCCCCGACCAATAGAACCCACAAGGTCCTCATATAATAACAATCGTTACCAGAACCAGGGGCCGTCGTTTAATAATAATAATAATAATCGCTACCAAAACCAGGGGCCTTCATATAATAATAATAATAATAATAATCGCTACTACAACCAACGGTCTCAGTTCCAAGGTAACAATCGTTACCCAGACCCGCGGTCACAGCAAACGGGTAATTACCGCTACCCCGACCAACAACCCTCCAACCAGGGTGCTAACCGACAACCAACCAACCGACCCATGAATAATGGATCCAACCAACCTAATGGCCGTCAACAAACAGCCAATAACACAAGGTCGGTGTTCAATATTAGATGTAGATGTGATTTCTGCCACAGACGTGGCCACACGGTGGATGACTGTCACCAAAGACAGCGCTGGGAATCACAACAAGCGGGAAACTCCCCGCAGTCGGACCAAGAAACCCCGGCCCGACAATAAACCCTCAAAATAGTACTAAAGGGGGGCCTCATGCGCCCGAACCAAGTGTTTCACTCGTCACTCTTCCTCTAGACATAAGCCTTAACGGCAAAGCTGACCTAGCAGTGGACACCGGCGCTGAGGTCAGTATATTAAAACATAAAAAACTAAAGGATCCTAACCTACCAGATCCAACTAAAAAATGCACACTACAAACGCCATACGGCCAAGGACAAACATTAGGGAGCTGTCAGGGGAACATCATTCTAAACGCCCCCCTCCCATGCACCTTCCAAATTGTGCAAAATACACAAGAAATCCCTAACGATGGTCTGTTAGGAAACGACTTTCTTTCCAAAAACTGTAACGTCGAAGGTCCAAACCAAACACTGCGATTTCCTCGCACGGAAATCAACCCAGTAGAAATTGCAATCCCATTACGCAATGGGTCCGCCAAGTCAAACACTAGAGAGCAGCAGGAGCAAACCCAAACTAGGGAATCTCAACTCGTAGAAGCCGAGATAAACCCCGGTGGTGTCTCCCAGGTAGCCTCAGAGAGGAATACCAACTGCCTATCTCTAGATGGTTCAAGGTTGGAAAGCAGCTCCAACGACTATGAGACCAATTCAGGCAAATATAACGTGGCATTGGAGAAATCCATTCGCCTACCAAGCCGGTCTCAAATGGTGGTCCCCATTCCCCTAAGGTTAGAGGAGGAAATGCTCTGTGAATCTTACGAGCCGAGCGAAGGAGTATTCCTCGCCAATTCCCTCTTGCCAACTGGAACAAAAACAGTGTATGTTGGCCTCATCAACGTTAACACCCAACCAGTAGTCCTGACGAGCCTATCCCTTACGCTCGCCCCAATCAAAGACTACACGACTATTCACCTAGCCTCTAACAACAACCCTAAGTCTCCAACAAATGCTAATGACGTATGTGAGTATCTACAGGCTCTGAACCAGACGGTCTCAGGAACGCCAGTACCCCATCGTCATCTAACGCAAGACTCCAAAGTATGCCCAATAATGGTGCAATCCCGCAAGGTATACCCCAGGGAAAAAGGGCAAAAGTGAAGTTGGGAACGAATGAAAAGGAAATCGATTCCATCCGTCATCTACGATACATATTCCCGGACCAAGAGGATCCGGACCTTGAGCGTGAAACGCGCTTCAAACAGCTAGACGAGGAACTCAGCCTCGACCACCCTCTAACGGCCGACGAGAAGCGGTCCATACGGGATCTTTGTTACGAATATGCCGACATATTCCATTTAAAAGGGGACAAGCTAACCTACACGGAAGCTCTACGACATGAGATCCCCATGGTCTACGACCAATTTATTAACCAAAAAATGTATAGATTGCCCGAAACGCAAAGGCAAGTCATAAATGACCAATTGAAAGAGATGTTGGACAACGATATTGTTCAACCCAGCAAAAGTCCTTGGAACTCACCCCTCCTAGTGGTACCGAAAAAACCGGGCCCCGACGGTGAGAAAAAATGGCGCGTAGTTGTGGATTTCCGCAAAATTAATGAAAAGACAATAGGTGATGCGTATCCCTTACCAAGAATCGAGGACATCCTAGACCAGCTCGGTCACTCGAGATACTTCTCTACCCTCGACTTGGCCAGTGGTTACCACCAGGTACTAGTGGAGAGAGACTTATGAGTTCAAACGTATGCCGTTCGGGTTAAAAGGTGCCCCGGCTACGTTTCAGCGACTAATGAATTATGTCCTTACTGGTCTACAAGGCCTCGAATGCTTCGTCTACCTAGATGACATAGTCATCTATGGTAAGAACCTTGAGGACCATAATTCCAAACTACGACGCATATTCGACCGGTTGAGGGAAAACAACCTCAAATTGCAACCGGAGAAATGCCAATTTTTGAAAAAGGAAGTAGTCTATCTGGGTCATGTATGTTCTGAAAAGGGAGCCCTACCAGACCCCAGAAAAACGGAGTGTGTCCAAAACTTCCCGGCGCCACGAACCGTCAGGCAAGTCCAGTCCTTCTTGGGCCTTGCCAACTACTATAGAAAATTCATCCCAGAATTTTCTAAGATCGTACGCCCCCTAACCAATTTGCTAAGAAAGGGCGTGAAATTTTCATGGACGCCAAAATGCGAGGAAGCATTTCAAACGGTGAAGCGTTCTTTAGTCTCCCCACCACTGCTGATATACCCTGATTTCGAAAAACCGTTCGATCTAATAACGGACGCCAGCAGTGAGGCACTCGGAGCAGTGCTCTCTCAAGGAATCGTAGGCCAAGACCAACCCATAGCTTATGCAAGTCGCACTCTAAACAAGGAGGAGCGCAATTACTCCACCGTCGAAAAGGAGCTGCTAGCCATAGTATGGGCCGTTAAAAACTTCAGGTGTTATTTGATGGGTCGAAAGTTTACGGTCTATACAGATCATAAACCTCTCAAGGGAGTCTTCAACGTCAAGGACCCCACAACTCGACTAGTTAGGTTTCACCATAAACTGTCCGAATACGATTACCAAATTGAGTATAAACCGGGTAAATACAATACGAATGCTGATGCTCTCAGCCGGATTCCCCAAAGAGCAGAAGAGCCCAATACCTTCACGGTGGAAGCTCTAATTCACCAACCCGGTGAACCCCTAACTATATCACCCGAGAGAAACGGGAATACATTGCCTCCTAGTGAACGACCGAAACAATGCAACGCGGTCACTAGGGCTCAGGCACAAAAAATGCAGGATGAGGAAAAAGACGAACTCGTTCCAACTGCAGAAGCCCCCAATATCGACGAAGGGCCTAAAGAAATAGACTTGGGAACGGAAATTCCCCAACCCGTCGAAGCCTCCAAGGATAGCTCCAGCGAGCTACGAAGGAAAGTTGAAGTGATTACAAGTCCCGAAGAAATCACTACAATACTGAAAGACTACCACGACTCCCCTTTCGGCGGACACCAGGGAGTCGTTAAGACATTATAATCGAGTACGTCGGAAATATTGGTGGAGACACATGTTTCACGATATCACCCGCTACATAAGAAGGTGCAAGAAATGTCAAACCATGAAGGCCTCTAGACAATTCCGAATGCCCATGGTTATTACAGACATAGCAGAAAAGCCCTTCGAAAAAGTCTATTTAGACGTAGTAGGTCCCCTGGAAGAAACCCATTCCGGAAACAAATACATCCTAACCTTCCAGGATAACCTGACAAAATTCGTCGACTGGTATGCCATTCCCAATGGGGAAGCCCAAACGATAGCACAAATTTTCTTCGACGAAATCGTCACGCGCTATCGCATACCCAAACAAATAGTCACCGACCAGGGATCAAATTTCCTGAGTGACCTCTTCAAGGGCGTGTGTAGGCTCTTAAAAGTTAAAAAACTTCAGACCTCAGCCTACCACCCACAATCCAATGGCGCGCTAGAACGAGCTCATAGACCTCTGATCGAGTACCTACGTACCATAGTAGATGAGAGCCCAAACAATTGGGACCAGTTTCTGCGCACGGCAGCGTTCGTGTACAACAACAGCGTACACGAAGGGACCAAACTTACCCCCATGGACTGTCTATATGGTTTTATTGCCGACGTCCCGTCCAACCTTAAACGCAACCCGGAGCCCCTTACAACCACGAGAGTTATTACCATCAACTCCGATATAAGTTGCAAAAATCCTATGCCCTAGCCCGCAAGAACCTACTTGCCAGTAAGAACCGCTCCAAGGCATATTATGATGGGAACGTACGCCCACTCACACTCCACGTAGGGGACAAAGTCCTCCTACGTAACGAAGCCCGGAAGCATAAATTATCCCAAATCTGGGTCGGGCCCTATACAGTAGTTTCAGTCCCAAGCGCTGTAAACACTACCATCAAAATAAATAGGAGATTGGTCACCGTCCATAATAACCGCTTGAAACCGTTTTACGAGAAAAAAAGGTAACTCTAAGCCACCAAGTAAGTCCTGCCTACGTACGCCTAATGGTGTTTTACGGAGTAAAACACTCAATTTAGACGGATGGCAAACGGACAATGCACATACAATAATAAATTAGTTCAAGCCGGAATTACCGGCTACAGATAAATCAAAACAAAACGGTCGACCAAAACTGATCTCCTACTTATAACCTCATTGCAGCGCAAAATGGGGACGCTAGCATTACTACTAATCCTGCAAATGACCGCAAGCGAGTCTGGACCCTTGCCATATACCAACCAACATGGGAGCGTACTCACACCCATTCAACGGCCGCCATCTCATTCAGCGGCACCCTATTATTAGTTTTCATATGGTACTCATGCTATAAATACATACTGCTACTAGCGACACTGGCCCACTCTACATGTGCCAGAAGACCCGGAAATGCATGTCCTCCGGATGAGAGAACCAACTCCGAGGACCAAACGTAATACCACCCGAGCCTGCACAAACTAAAGTATCAATAGAGACAATACCTAGGCCTCCAATTAGACCCCACACATTACCAAGGGCCTCTTCCATACAATTAGTACAACCAGGGCCTAGAACCCCAATAAACATAGGGTAAATCGAGCCGTCATACCGCCATACACCACGCCTCCTTATAATGCGTTTCTACGCCTCACTCTACCAACCCACCTTCATACAAAAGGGTTGAAGAGATCGCCAGAAAAATCTCACCTGCGCTACGTCAATCCCATAAACTCCCCCTAGTTCGCGAGACGAACCCAAAACATTCACCACAAACTATCCAAACAGAGAATCGCTCTACTTACTACGTTTCGTAGCGATTCTCTTATTCCAGGGGGGAAGGAATGTTACATACAGAATTTCTAAGGGTCTCGGTGAAAAACGAAACCCTTAGGCAAATTCTCATATCCCTTCATACAGGGAGCCTTTTACATCAAATTCGCAATGAATTTGATGCAATATGAGTTCCCTGTGAACAACAAATCCTAAACGGAAAATAATTATCTAATTTCCATTTTCAAATGTACAAAATTCCTTAACGGACAAATCTTCAACGTACAAAAATCCACTTCAACAAATGTAACATTTCCAGACGTAACCTGATCCGCGCGCATTTTGCGAGATTTGCAAGGTGCGCAATTACCTTTGCACCCTTCCCAAGCTTTTCTGGCAAACAGTTATCTTGACTTTGACTTTCCTGAAAGTAATTTGACCCACCCAACAATAATCAAGCGCAACTTGCAATACGCCGCGTGAGAAGCGCGCGGTAAGCAAGTTGCGCAGGTGGGAACGAATTCAAGGGCGAGTTTTTCCCAGCCGGTGGACAATTTTCCATGCCACCACCGGCGGGTGAAAATTTGATTTTGTTGAGTGTTGTCTAAACCACGAGCGCGAGCGGGCGTTTTTTTTTTTTGAAAAAGTGTTGTTCCAACCACAAGCGGCGGCGGGCGATGTAACATTCGATAAGTTATAAACAAAGATCTGATTTAACCACGATCGGCGGCGGGCTATTCGGTCGTGTTTTCGATGTTAAAATAAGTTAAGTTAAATTAAAATAAAGTGCGTCTCGCTAAAAATATAATTGGAGAAAGAGTTGTGTTAAAAAGAAATTAAATACCTATATAATATCTATGCAATGATATACAATTAGTTTTTTTATGCTATTAAAAGATAAGTCAAAATAAAGTGCGTCTCGCAAAAAAATATAATTGGAGAAAGAATTGTGTTAAGAAGTAAATACCTATATAATATCTATGCAATGATATACAATTAGTTTTTTTTATGCTATTAAAAATAAGTTGAAATAAGGTGAGTTTCGCAAAAATAGTTAAAATAAAGTGCGTCTCGCAAAAATATAAATGACAAAAGAAGTATTTATTTTAAATAAAATAATAAATTAAAATTAATAATAAAATAATAATTGGTGAGTTATATTTTGATATATAACAAAGACGAATGGATTTTAGATAGTGGCGCGACACATCATATGTCTCCAAAAATTGAATATTTCACAAATTACCAAGAATTTAATTTTTCAAAGAAAATCACACTCGGTGATGGTAATGAAATTGAGGCTGTTGGTTGTGGCTCCGCCCGAATTCTACACAGGCCGTGACCCTCTGCATAACAGGAGATAAGGTCAGTGGAGGTGGCCCGCACCTACCCCTAACACAAATAATAAATTGTTGGAAGTAAAACTACCTAGAGCCGCCTTTCGCTCTGACAAACTCTTAGGAATATGCTTCAATGTCAACTATAATAGTTTTGCACAAGGGCATTTAAATTAAGCTAATATAACATTGAAGTAAACATTTTATCAGGTTCCCTAATTCTTAAATTTTAATATTGAACTGAACACTATAGTTATCTAAGTACACTAGCTTCTACTCTAATAAATTTTGTAATTTAAAAATAAGTCAGCCAATTAGGATTAATCTATGCTAAACATGTATATACGTATGTGTATGTATGTATGTATGTGTGATATGTGTATATGTATGTGTATACGTGTATGTATGTGTATATGTATATGTATGTATGTAGGTATATGTATATATATGTGCGTATGTGTGTATATAAGCGTGTTTATGTGTGTGTATATATGTATATGCATATATCGTTAGTAATACAACAAAAAAAATTAATAAATAAATAAAATGGTAATATCCACAAGTAAAATGAATAGAAAAGAATCAACAACATTTTACGGGTACTAATGTGGCGATTCCCCCGCCCGTAACCGAACAATGTGTTGGTCCCCTGAGGGCACACCACTGCATTAGCGAGCCTACTGTTTGTAGATTTACATATGTACCACATATATATCTACTTTTTTTCTCTTGCAATAATAAGAACTTAAGACTATGGCAGCCAGCCTATTCACCTGGCTCCGGCGTACATCAATAATTTAACAATACAGTATATTCCATTAGTCTCTCTTAGTGTGTAAGAAATGTTACTGTTAATAACATTACGGATGTCCTAAGGACTAGTATTATATATTATTAATCTAAACTCTGTAAAATATCTTATATTTTTTTGTAGAATAAAAACTTTTGAGTTTGAGTTTGGTTGTGGCTCTATATTTGTAGATTCTGTTAGAAAAGAATCATTCGACCACTGAACTTTGTATATTAGTTAGTGTATAACACTTTGTATAACACTTATGTATGTTAGGTTAAGTCAGTCTTGTAACGAAACTCGAAGAATAAAGACGTGTTAATTTTCTGTTCTAACCCCGCATTTTAATAGTAACGGTTCACAACTTGCGGTAATGCAGTTATCATGTCACGTACAAAGGAATATGGAATTTAAATATTATAATCATTTGTTAAAAACACTGAAATTTTATTAAATTTAAAGTTGGACAAGAAATTTAATGTGCTGATGTACTTTTGATAACAACCCTTTGTCCAGACAATTTAATACATGATCACAATGTGCGGTGATCATAATTATGGAATATTTATCGTAGCAAGGGCTCTAAGTTAAATAATATATTAATATTTTTGCAATTCATAAAATTAATGTTGATAAATATCTGGTTGCGTTATTTTGCGATTCTAAATAAAAATTTTCTTGGCTAGTGGCTCATTTACTCATCTTCTATACGATTACAATGAGCGGTAATTGTAATTATTGACTAAGTACTTGTTGTGACTAAGGCATATTTAATTTGAACATTAATATATTGGCATTTAAGGAAATTGGATTTTGGGTAAAAACTAAAGATCATAATGTGCGGTGATCAAATAAGTTCCTTTGTGCTAACGGTTTACACCTTGCGGTAATAAACATTATTTACAGTTATCATGCCATGAGCAGAGGAGTATAAAATTTACACATTTGTGGCGAGCGAACATGGTAGTACGTATGAGCTTTAAAAAACTGATGTGCCACGCCAGCGGAAAATATATGTACTTATGAATTTCGTCATATTAGAAAAGTGTCAGCGTCCATTTTAGAAGTAAGGAATACGTGTAATTTTTGTGTAATAAATTTTTATTTCGTTTAATATAACCGGACGTTGTTTTATAATTGTTTTTACTGAAATACGTTTCCTATAATATCCATACATTCATAACGGTTCTAAAACATTGAGATTTATCAATTTAATTTTGATAACTAATTGAAGGGTGCGGTATTTTGCGGTTTGATATTTAAATTATTTTGTGCTATTTTCTTCTTTTGTTCCGCTCAAGACCACAAAGTGCGGTGATTAAACTTATTGAACAGTTGCCATGGCATGTGCAAAAGAACAGTTATTTTAAACATAAAAACGGATTTATCAAAATTTCAAGATAAGTACATATTTAATTTCATTTTTTGCTAAATCAAAAATCTATTGCTAAATATACATGAACTTATATACAAAAAAAGTGGATTAACAGTTGAATAGAAAGCAAATTAACAGTACTAAACTCAACCATTTATTCAATTCGGATTAAATGTAAGCGTAGCAAATGCGCTGTTTTGTATCCCGCTGTTTACTTCTGTCAGTCATCTTTACAATTGAGTAGTGTGTTTATTGTATTAATTAATTTGTTCATTATATTGATTTATATCACATAATATTTGCAAGAATAAAATGTAATAGAATCAACTAGAAACACGCTTTATAATTTCCAATGCATGCTACAACAATGAATTAGTGAAAACTATCAAGTGCGAAATTTTGTGAATAATTTTTGGTAAAATCTTCTCACAAATATATGACCAATTAGGAAAAATAAAGTCATCTTCATATTTAAAGGCGATAAACATTTAGCCAATTCAATTAGTACAAGCTAACGGAAAATTTGTTGCAATTTTGGTGATCAATCTCAAAATCACATGTGCGAAAATTCTAGAATCAAGGTCATTTGCAGATGAAGATATGAAAATTGTGAAAAACTAACATCAAGTGCGATTTTAGTCGCATGTTAATCAGATTCGACCTCTCTCATCACCATATACTATGCATTCGTTAAATATTATGTTGGAGACTTTCAGCAGTGACATCGAGGAACCGCCCAGACAAGAACTTCAAGCACCAGCTGTGGAGGAGGAAGTTCACCAGCCAGCAGGAAGACAACCACGGGAGCGACGGCTGCCGGCTCGGTTCGAACCGTATGTACTTTATTAAAGGGGAAGGTGTTGCCGCATGTAAACGGACTACGGGAGATGTAAACGTAGCAGCCGCAAAAAGTACCAAAAGACGACATGTCAGGGCGGGGGAGTACATTCTAAGCATTGAACTAACAGGAGTGTCTGACAAAAGTTAAATAAATGACTTTATAATTCTTAAGTGTTGTGTATCATTCATTCCGCCGCCACAACAGTCATTATATAGACAATTGTTCTTTTTTACCTTGTCATCGCGAGTTGTGAATATTAGACAATCGAAGTGGTTCTGAGGGATACATAAAAACAAAACCACACGTGGTGACCCCGTACAATTTTTACGCAACGTTCTGGACAGCCAAGATGTCGGACAACGACGACGCAGATAAAGAAATTGCAGCGGCTGAAATAGCATGAGTGACGGTCAAACTTCCGCCATTTTGGAAGCCCAACCCTGCCCTCTGGTTTTCGCAAATCGAATCGCAGTTTATCAGAGCGGGCATTAAGGAGGATGACACAAAGTATCACGCAGTAGTGGCGTCGATCGAAAGCGCCATCCTCGCTCAAGTAAGCGACATAATCCTGGCGCCACCCAAAGCAGAGAAGTATTTAACACTTAAAAGTAGATTAAATTCTCAATTCGCAGACTCAGAAGAGACAAGGCTAAAAAAAACTACTCAAAGAGACACCATTAGGCGATAAAAAGGCTACACATCTTCTTCGTGAAATGCGGGATTTAGCGACTGGACGGCTTTCCGACGATATATTCAAATCTTTATGGCTACATCGTTTACCGGATCAGGCCCAAATGGTTTTGTCAACGACTGTTGAAGTAAATTCTGATAGGTACTAGTTTAAGTCAAAATGTATTAGATTGGTTGTCATATATTTTTGAGCTGACAACACTTTTTTTCTTTTTCTTTTACTACGGTCTGTTCTTAATTTGTAACTAAAGTAAAAGCGTGTTTTTTCTTTCCAAGTGTATTAATTTTGTTTAATAAAATAATAAAGGTAAAATTATAATCTAAATAGTATAACTTTAATAATATCTTATGGCATAAAAGATGAGGACACTTGGGAATGCCAAATGTGTGCAAATTAATTAATAAAAACATGGTTACGGGTGTAACGGACGCTCCATATGAACTGAGCACCCCCCATCGAATATGTACTAGCAGATATTGGCAAGGACTTGTGGTTTTCAACAATCTATTTTGATCTGGCGTAAAATTATTGATTTAATAAGTTTATACAGTCTTTATAAGTAATTTTTTTTGTTAAATAGCTTAATTATTCATAGATCACTTAAATTTTATTTGGTACCTTGAAAAAAAAAAATAATAATAATAAACAAAAAAATAAATCAATAAATCAAATTAAGGAATATCGCGTTTTCCGGTAAATGAATTATATCCACGCATTACCTGAATTATGAAGAAAAAAAATATATTAATGATAATATACATATAAAGTAGAAAAAAAAAACCCCAACGAAACCATACGCTAACAATTTTTTTTGTAAAATTATAAACTAAAAATCCAAAATGGATTGGAAAAAAAAACAATTGACACAACCATAAAATCATTTCCCAATTCAAAGAAAGGATTTTTTTTCATGCATCTCCCTTGCAGACTCCTAGCGGTATCTACCGCTAGTTGAGCTGATATCGCATGCACAAAAAAAAACGGCGGCAACGCCAGTAATAGAAAATCAGGCGATTTTTGGGTAAAAGAAAGGGAACGGGAAGCGATGGGCATGCTTTAACGTCGATCCCGAAAAAATTTTGAAAAGGTTTTTTTTGAATTGGGAAAGGAGGGGAGTCGAGTTTGGGATTTGGCGGAATGTGGTCGTTGTGGGATGTCGAGCGGATTTTGAGATAAGTTTCTTCTTCCTAAAGGAGGAGAGTTTTTGGAATTTTGCGAGAAGAAGAGTTTTGGTGGTGATAAGAAGATAAGATCGTGCACGTTTTTCTTCGAGTGATCGTATCGGATTTTGGTGGAGAAGTTTTTTTCTAGGAGTGATATTATTCTTAAAGAATTTTGAGATAATTTTAAAAAAGGGTTTCGAATTGGGAAAAATAAAAATGAGAAAAATGAATGTGAAGTTTTTTGTGAAGAATAGTAAAAAGGGGTCGGGATCTGAATTTTATATAGCGTGCTCGCGGTTTTTGATTTGTACCGGGTGTTCTAATTGAATTAAATTAACAGAAGAATAATAAAAAATCGAAATAAGAATCATAAGGTGAAGTTATTGATAGCCGGTATCCGGGGGGAGGGGGGGGGTGTGTAAAATTAAATCGTGCGAATTACGTAACCATAAAGGAAATAGGTAAGGTAAACGTCGTGCCGCCCTCAGGTACTGGGGTTGCATCCGTTTAATCGATACTTCCACGGAGGTCGAACCGTCTTAGCCACCTGTAACGGACGCCCTTGGGGACTTATTCAAGCAGCAAACCAAGCACAAAAGCGTCGGAAAATTAGCCCAAACTATTACGAGCTTGTAATTCATCTGTAACTAAGCTCGCGTTTTCGGTCCACTGGCTAGCTTCAAAATATCTGGAAACATTCCGGAACTGACTTATCATTCCTAGTAACTACCTCCCTAGCTTAATGTAAACGACTTTAAAAGGACTGCAGAATAGCCCCTGCCGCATACGCAATGCAATATTGTAACTGCTTACATATGCAAGAAATTCTGAATTTCTTTAAAACAAAATGACAGAAAGTGGAAAAACCTAAGCAGTGGAGATTACTTGACGCTGGATTATTTAATTTTATGTGAATTAACATAAAATTTTTTTTAAAGGCAAAAGTTGAGACCACTAACTATTTTTATTATTTCAAAATGAGTGAATCATTGAAAATTAGGTCCAAACACAACAACTATCTCCCACGCATTTCTTGTATGAGTGAAATTGCAATTGCAGACAAATTGATCGCGTAGCCCCCGGGTAAGCTTACACGAGAAACAAAAATACATGCAACAGGCGAAAAGGAATAGAAAATGTGGGAGGAAATATTGCCCAAATTCTTGACCATCTTGTATTGGAAGCCGAACGCATCCATGAACTGGAACGGGATGAGGAACAAAAAGAAAAAAAGACAAGTGGAACTAGACGTGGGATGAGTTTTCGCGTTTTTTTCTCTCTCTGGTTTTGGTTGTTGGCGAAGAAAGTTCGTCGGCCATGAGACGGCATAAAATCTAAGAAAGTTTGCTTTAAATTTTTTTTGGCTCCAGTGTAAAATAAAATACAAAAAAAAGGAAAAAGGAATAAAGGTTAATCCTAAATTGCGAAAGTTAATAGCAAAGGCGGTACCAGAAAAAATTTAAGAACAGGGATCGAGACGAAATAGCTGGATTTTGTTGGCGGCATGTGGAGAAGAAAAGCGGATTGAACTTGGGAACACTGGAGGGACGGTGTGTGAGAGTGGTGGCCGAAAAACGGGGCTCAGGCTGTGGAGGATACCTCGATGAACCAGGAAGCAATTGGAGATCCGGACCAACCAGGCTATTTTCTTTTAATTAGATTTTAAATCACTAATTTTCATGTTTGAAGTGCTCAGTGTGTAAATTTTGAATCCGAAGTAAGAAGTCAGCATCTGGTCAAACAACGACCCGAGGAGAGGCAAGTAGAGGACGACCTATGTGAAATGAATTACGCAAGCAGCCTCCAGTATTGCGCACTTCTAGGGTATGTTTTTTTTTCTACTATTATCACGAGAATTGACTGGATGTCAGAATAATTGATTGGATATATATTATTGGATATTGCTCTGGATTGCAGTTTGACCCTAAGTCACAGTAAAATATTATTAGATAGATTAAGTGGGTAACTCAATTGTCACGAGATACATTTTTTTAAGAAGGGAAAATCGTTTTCCTGTTTTGATTTGAAGATTATAAAAGCATTTAGTTTGCTCTTGTTTGTTGGCCGAGACCGGCATGTAAAAGCCATTATAACTGCCGTGATTAAGCGCGGAAATACAATTTTAAGAAATGCTAAGCGATACTCGAGTTAGGAAATTTTAGGTTTTTTTTTATTGATCAATAAAAAGGCCATCCCCTAAAAGAAATATAATTTTTCATATTTATTAACGGAAATTTCGTCTGGGTAGTAAGCACCATTAACCACAGTTATAATTCCTTAGAGTGATAAACGCACTCATGTGTTGAACTATAGTTATGTTGAATTAAAGAATATTTATAGTAATAAGATTCATAAAAACTGAATAGAGTATGGTAGCCACCATTAGAAAGTAAGAAGTTGTTGATGGCTTTCCATCAGAAGGCCCAGATCTGATGTACTTTTACTTTTCTCCAGTAGGCAGACTGACATTTAATTTTTGTTTGCATAAGAAATCCGTATTATTAATCCAAAGGTAGAGAACCTGCCGCACCATTCAGATAATTCCTTGAATATCTAGCTTATAAGTCCCTTTAAGTTTGGTCACACATAATGCAACGTCGTGATTAACATACATAATGAACTTAACTTTTTTGATAATAATTTTGATTTTTTTTTGTAAACATAGATAGACCAAATATCGTTTCCTGTTTAGAAATTGGTTTTATTTGATACAAACATTAGGAATTAAGTTATAGAATTTGCCCTGGAAGGAATAATCTGTTTAACTAAGAATTCGTTGTGGTTCGGCCTGTTGTAATGAAATCTAATAGTGGTAAAGGCTTGAACTTTAGGTACCCACGCAGTATCAATAGTCTTGTTAATTATGTATATGCTAGTTAGGCAAATGATTGTAAAGGATTTATCTGAAGGAATAAATTTATGAATTAGAGTTTCCTTGCATTATGATAATTTTTTTTGACAGAATATTTAGGCTACAGGTTATGAGTAACTAAAACTACTGTAAGTATGGTACCCCGGCGTAAGGATGACCCCCCCTTAAGGTGAGTACTACAATCCTGCTCCGACCCCCAGACTGCCTCCCGTAAGATGGTTTACCATGGCTCCGCAATCTAGTTAAAGCCGTTTTGTTTGACCTCGGCCCATCAGCCAATCCCTCCAGCTACCGCCCCTCACTCAGTGATTGATCGGCACGCGAAACTCTACTTTATTAGTAACTGTCGACCTTCGCTGTCTACTACACCACGAACCCCCCCCCCCCCCCAACGACGAGCTAGTTCAGTGCAACGCTAGGCGTGCCATGACGGTGTAGAGATATGCCTTTTCTTGCGATAGCCATCGGTGGTATGTAGCACTAGCCCCTTCATTCCTTTCGAACCCCTTCTCATAATTTTTTTGTACTTCTGTCATATGTGAGTTTCGTCTTTTCGTGCTAAGGCACTCCTGCCCCAGACAGTTACATCCACTTACAAACAGCAGCGTATTATTATATGTGTGCGAGGCAAAATATCCCGCGCTTGGTGAGAGGAATTGGGTTTGAATGTTTTCTTTGTTAATTATCTCAGTTATCTGAGCCATTAAGTTTCTGATCTTTAATGTATAAACATTTGAATTTATGTTTATGATATAAAAAGCGATTTATAGATTTTTAGATTTTACTTATTTTACTGGTTCTGAAAAAATTCAAATTGATTCCCATAGAGATTCCAGTAGATTCCCATAAAAATTTAGATCCGTCACTTTGGCTGAATTTAATATGACTTTTTTGCATATTTGCACAATGTTTAAAATAGCAAAAATTTCTGTTTCGTGACTATTGCATCAACCCGACGATATGTACTGTGTACTATGTACTACATATTTCCTATGAACTATGCACTATGTATTTATTACTATATATTAGCTACTATTTTTAATAAAAACTACATTATCCCAGTCATCCATCGTCCGATCTTTGTGTGATAAGTTTAAGACAAATATTTTAATTTCCAAAACATTGCAACACATTTTGGAGTGAGTGCATATAAGTAACAATTAAATAAACTTTAACAGAATATTCCTAAATAAAATATATTAATCCTTATCGTCTTGTATTAAGATTGATTTGGACATTTAGACTAGCCATAGAAGTTAACACTTCTAAAGTGTGGTCCTACGCACACTCGTTTTTTGAACAAGCTCTTTCACTGCATATTCGAAACAACTTTCTGACAGCTCTGTGGTTGTTGGTTTTTTATTTTTAGAAGTTGTTCGGTTGAGCTTTCCGTGAACAGGCGGCTAATCTTTCGTTTAAGAGCTGTAAAATAAGTGTTTTTGCAAAAGGCAACGAGGAGCTGGGTTTTTCCATAAATAAAATATATTGACCTACGTAAATAAGAGTTCTTTTAATTGATTTTAGGACAGTATGTATAACTTTAAGTCATTGAACTTGTGTAGCATTTCACGTTACAATAAAACTTTCTTCTTTTCTTGGATCTCGAACGGTAAGGAGTTTTATTTAAGTTCTAAAGAATTTTTCCCATCAGGTTATAGTATAACAACAATTTCGACGTGGACAAGCCGGTGGATATACAATGTGATGCTTCAGATTATGGGCTCGGAGCAGTAATATTGCAGAAAGGGAAGCCAGTGATGTATGCGTCGAGGAGAATGACAACAGCGGAAACGAAATATTCGCACATCGAAAAAGAAGCGTAGGCTATATTATTTGCATGCACCAGATTCAATCAATGCATTAGTGGAAAGAAAACAACAGTATTTTGGAAGAAACCCCTAGGTAAAGCGCCTAAGAGACTGCAGCGAATTTTACTGAATCTATCACCATATGACTTGGAAATACGACATACCCCAGGTAAAGAAATGCAATTATCAGATACACTTTCCAGATTAACAAGCGCAATGAGAACTAAAGAAGAAATTGACATCGACAACACGTACGTATGCGAGATAGAACAGATAAATCCTTTGGACACGGTAGAAGTCAGCGAACAAGTGTTACAGGAAGTCAGAAAGGACACGACAAAAGACAATGTCATGCAATCACTAATTAAGTACATACAATATGGATGGCCTAAGAACATGAAACGCGAAGAAGAAGAACTCAAGACATTTTACAAGTTTAGAGAGCATATGACAATACAAGATGGATTAGCATGGAAGGAAGATCGTATAATCATACCAAGAAGCTTACGGAACAAAATTACATTGAAGTTACTGTCATAGGTATGGGTCTGTGAACGCACCCTTAAAGTAAACTGTCATGCAGTCTGTCATCTTTACTCAATATACAAGCTGTCCAATAAAGTAATCTTGGTTAAACATAAACATCTTTTATTTACATGGTGCCGAAACCCTAAAATCGGGAAGAAAACTTATAATATATTCGGAAAATATAAAAAGTTTCCGAAAAATAATTAAAGAACAATCGAGCAAGAAAATCCAGTTTGAACCAATTTCAACATACAAAGTGAAAAAATTGTCAAGAACGAATTTCAACAAATTGAACAATTTCAAGGAAAAAAGGTAGAATGAGTGGAAGCATAGCAAACCCACCAAAACCATTAATGGTTGGGCACGGAAAAGATATGGCAAAAGAAAGAATGGAATGGAAATTGCGTCAGAAATACGATCCAAGCCTCCAAATATGCAAGTGGCCATATTTATGAGTGCGATAGGACAGCAATCAATTGAAATTTACAACTCATTCCAACAATCCCTTCCACAAAATGAAAACGAACAAACAACGGTCGATCAAATAAAGGAACAATTTGACAAATACTTTGTCCCAGTGGTAAATACTACGTTTGAACGATATAAGTTTCACCAAATTAAACAACAAAATGGGGAAACCATCGACGAATTAGTTAGCAAACTACAGCTACATTCCCAGTCTTGTTCCTACGAACAACTCAAAGATAGCATAATAAGAGATCAACTCATTATTGGAGTAAGAAGTGACGAGTTGCGTACGAGACTCTTAGCGCAAGACACTTCTTTAACAAAAGCTATCCAAATATGCCAATCATATGAAGCTGCTCAAAAACACGCAGCAGAAATAAAAGATGAAACTAAACAAGACGATTTAGTAAAATATTCAAAAGCAAAAATAATATCAAACTGCAATTTTTGTGGAGCTACTCATGCTCTAAGAAATTGCCCAGCTTATCATCACCAGTGTAATATAGTCAAAAACTGTTGACTATTTTTATTTTGCTACATCCATTAAATTTATTTTATTGAAATGTTTTTTTTTGTAAAAGTGTGAATTATTTTTGAAAATGTAAGATTATGAACCAATTAAAATGTAACATTGTGAACCCATGACAGATTGTAGTTTACCACAATAAAGAGTTCAGTTGTACAAGGCGCGCGTGTTTTTCTTTATCTGGTGGCCTCAAAGTGCATTTATATTCATCCACGTAATCTAACAGGTTATGAGCCCAGCAACTTACGATAACTATAAAAAGGAAACATCAATATTAAATTGGCGTGAATATTTTCCATAATTTTTGGAATTTGAGGTACGCAATAAATAATTCAATATTGCATCATGTCAGAACCAGCAAAGGTACAATTTACAAAATTGAATGATGACAACTACGAGATTTGGAGATATAAAGTGGAACTCTTATTGATTAAAGAGGACTTGTGGACAGTTGTAGATGATCAAGTACCAACAGATCCAACATTACTGTACCGGTTTAGCTGTAGAGGACGATCAAATAATCCATGTCAGAAACAAAACATCGGCAAAGGTACAATTTACAAAATTGAATGATGACAACTACCAGATTTGGAGATATAAAGTGGAACTCTTATTGATTAAAGAGGACTTGTGGACAGTTGTAGATGATCAAGTACCAACAGATCCAACGTTACTGGAGGCTTGGAATAAAAAAGATGGTAAGACACGTGCATTTATTGGTTTAGCTGTAGAGGACGATCAAATAATCCATGTCAGAAACAAAACATCGGCGAAGGAAATGTGGACAACATTGCAGGAATATCATCAGAAATCGACACTATCAAACAGAGTTCGAATTCTAAGACGGTCGAATGATATTACCTGAAGGTGGAAACAGGCAGACACATCTAAACGGTATGGATGAATGTATGAACCAATTGACAACATTGGGTGAACCAATTGCCGAAGTTTTATCAGTCGCATTATATTTATCAAGTTTATCTGAAAGTTACGGTGTTTTGATAACCGCTCTCGAATCACGTCCTGAAATTAAATCGGAATATGGTAAAAAGCAAACTTTTGGAGGAATACAGAAGGCGACAAGAATTTGATAACATATGTGAAGGTGGTGAAAAGGCGCTTAAAGTCATTAAAGAAAACAATGTTTTGAACAATCCAAAGTTAATGTATTGCTTCTTTTGTAAAAAGAAAGGCTGCAATAAATATTATTTGAAACCAAAAAAAAAAACGGAAAAATTTAGGAAGGTTTAAGTCATAGTAGTTGGTAGTACTGTAATGCAGAAATGTTTTTTTGTTTTCTTCTTTTGTTTATACTGAGTTTTTGAGAAAAGGCTTGTAATGTAAAAAAAGGAATAAAGTTTTGTACGGTTAAAATAAAGGACCCCGGTGTTTAATTTATTTCATGATGCCGAAACCCGGGACGAAAGAGAATAGAGCCTTAAAATTCTATAAATAGACGATTAGATTCAATAAAGTTTGAGATTCGCGTGATTTAATCGGAATAAAAATGGAGTCGGCTTATCGTACAACGTTGCGTGCTCAGCTTACAAAATTGGTAAATTCTATAATGGAGTTCTTAAAGAATAAGTCTCCGTCAACGGATAGTGCAATTAATAGTGCTATTGAGGAAGAATTAGAAGTGTTTTTGCAGCGATTGGAAAAGGTTAATGAAAACCTAGAAATGGCTAATAAAAATTTAGAGCCCCATATCGAAGAAGGTAATATGGAGCGTGAGTGCGAAAGTGTCGCGGATTACAGTGATAAAGCGGAGGCATGCATAGCGCGTCTTAGAAAACGCATAAATGTGTTTAAAAGCTACAATGCAAATTTAATTCCAGTGGTTAGCACACCAAGTGCAAATAATTCAGAGCCACCTGTAAACGTGTTAGGGAATCAAGTGAGACTTTCTAAAATTGAGTTAAAGAAATTCGATGGTAATTTAGACAACTGATTACCATTTTAGGAACAATTTAAGCCATCGGTTCATTTAAATAGTGCTTTAAGTCCAATAGCAAAATTTAATTACCTACAGACGGTATTAGTTGGTAAAGCAGCGTCAGCTATTGAAGGATTCACACCTACAGAAGAGTGCTATAATGTTGAGATTAACTATTTATTCAATTCGGATTAAATGTAAGCGTAGCAAATGCGCTGTTTTGTATCCCACTGTTTACTTCTGTCAGTGATCTTTACAACGATTTCATCATTGTGAAGGAAATTGCAGTTTTAACTCAATTAAATTAAGCAGTGTGTTTATTGTATTAATTAATTTGTTCATTATATTGATTTATATCACATAATATTTGCAAGAATAAAATGTAATAGAATCAACTAGAAACACGCTTTATAATTTCCAATGCATGCTACAACAGGTTATGGGCCCAGAACTGGAAATTACAGTGCAAAGAAAAAGTAAGGTTAGAACAGAGCACGAGACTACAGAAAGAAAAGGAAAAATTGCAAGTAAAGTCTTAAGTAGAAGGTTCTCTTTAGTGTAATTTAATATCTAAGGGGTGTTTCCACATTTTGTTAAATTCTTTAAGGCAATATTTTTCAAGCAATAATTAGGCTGGACACTCTTGTGCTGGCATTCGCAAAGTAAAGTCATTATTTCATTTAAATCCGAATTTATTATTTTTGATTAAAGATTGTTTTTTATAATAATACTAATTGTATAAAGTAGTTTGATTTATTGAAATAAATAATTAAATTGTTCTTTAAATAAACTTTATTATTATTTTTTTTACTGTTTCCGCGGTTCTGTGATATAATTCGCGTTCCCCCGAAGTGAACAATTTTCCTTGCCACCACCGGCGGGTGGAAATTTTAATAAGTAAAGTGTTGTTTGAACGTTGGACCGCGCGGGCACGCGAGTTATGTACACACCACCAGGCAACGTGACATTATCAGTACCAGATAATGTGATGATACCTGATCTGTCTGAGACTCGACGTAAGTTGAGTATATTCTGAATATTCTCATAGAAAAGTGCATATCTGCAAAAACAGGCACTTATGAGAATCTGCTCAAAAGAAGCTTCCCATGAGAAGATGAAAAATGATTCCTTTTATTTTTGAACAGTAGAATTAGGATAATTAGATTTTTAGTCAGTCTAAGCTCGGCCGGCAATTGTATAAGTTTAAGTTCCCGAAATAAAGTTGCGATCGATATCAACATTTATGTTCAACATTTCTTCCCACGAATTGCAACATCCCAGTCTGGACAACATCCGCAGATCCAATTTCACCTAGTTTTATGTTAAAGCTTTTCAACCCATTTTTGCATGCTTAAGCACTTTTAATTTTCCATGTTTCAGTTTGATATTAAAAATGTAAATTTAGTTTAGGCAGTAATATTTTAACTCCAAAGAAGAGAAGATCAATTATAGCATTCAAATAAAGAATTGTTAAATATCTAAATCATTTTTTATTTTATCGACGGGCGAAAGTAAAGATTTAACTGGCGCAGTCGGTAGGATAGGTGACGGTCTATCCTCGTAAAGTTTAATCCGGTAGTTTGATATAGCTGAAAGAATATCAGCAGTGCAGTGATTACACAAATAGATTGAAGGAACATCAACCTGTGAAATCAGAAAATCGTATTGTGCATAAAATTGCAATATCGAAGGAATATCGATAGTAGTGGCAAATTTTCTGATTTTTTTGTGATAAACAACGCAGAATCGCCGAACACCGAGGGAACCAGGAAACAGACCGGAGGATCTCAATTCTCATCATCACCTATCCGAACATGAAGACAACATTCGCCCTGGGATTGATGTAAGTGAATATTGAATATTTATCCTTCTTTTCCTACATGCCTAAGCCTTATTCTAAGTTAAGAAGACTTTTCAGTAGTCTTGAATCCGTAAGGGAAACAGATACAAGTGAAAGTGAAAGAGTGTTATTGCCGGTAATAGCGAAACTAACAAATTAGATATCTGTGACGAGTCAAGGTCAATCGAGTCAATTACGAGTCAAGGTAGTGATCGTGGTGCCTCCCAGATTCATCCCTATTTTAATATGACCAGTGAACAACCAGGTCCCTCAGCACCACAAGTCGCGTCAACGACCGACGTTTTCAACTCACTCCGTATCCCAGACGCAATAAAAGATTTACCTCGATTCGATGGCAATCCCAGATTGCTATACGAATTTATTAGCAATGTGGAGGAAATTTTAATTCACACTAGTAGTGTAGACGGTACCCCTTATTCAAGAATTTTATTAAGGGCCATTCGAAATAAAATCGAAGGTCCCGCAAATGAAGTGCTGAACATAAGTTGGGAAACCAGTAAGGGCAACCTAATTCTTCATTACTCAGACAAAAGAAGCGAAACTTCTTTAATTAGAGACCTCCACAACCTCAGACAAGTAAATAAATACGTTCAAGAATTTTACAGCCAAATAATCGAAATTCAGGCTGCAATGAACAATAATATTCTGTAACGGACGCCCTGGTAGACTGGTATCACTTCGCACTCGAACGGGGAGCCCCACCGGAAACCTCGGTCCCCAAACTAGAATCTTCTCCAATCGGAATTCTTTCACATAATATACCAATTATTAGTAACAAAAAAAGAAAAAAAAAATCTTTTCTCATACAACTGTCTTTGCGAACCTTCTGGGATAATCCTATATTTCCGTCCAAAATTCTAAAATTTAAAATTGTCAAGAGTTACGAGATACCGGTCCTAAGAAGAAACATAGATACATACAGTGGATCCCGCTTAATTACCTTACTGCTTAATTGCTTTTTTCGTTTTATTACGCAAAAATTTTGGGTACAAAAATATTTCCAATATAAATCTAGTATTATTTTTCGTATAATTGCTTTTCGCTTTATTACCTTTTTCGCTTTATACCCTCATGTTTGTAATTTATTACTAGTTATTTCTAGTGAAAAAATTTCGTTTTATTAACCCAGTACGTATAGTTAAATTTGATTCAGAATATTCAAAATTGTACTAGATTTGAATTTGTTAAAAGAACGCACCCCAATTAAAGTGACAGTTTTCGTCTTGACAACCTAACCTATCCGTTATTTTTAGAACCGCAAAAGTCAACAATTCGTTTGTGCATCACATAGTGCCGGGATCCTTAAAATCGTATTTTACGCATACAAAAATGAATAAAAAGAAGCAATACGTAGCATTAACTTATATAAAAAAATTACAAATAATAAGGGAACATAAAAGTGGACAAAAATCAAAAAAAGAATTATGTGATTATTTTAAATGTGATATTTCTACTATTAACAGAATTATAAGAAATGAAAAAAAGATAATTGAGTTTTCGAAAGATAAAAACATTTTAAAAAAACGTATTAGAGGAGGCAACCACAAAGAAGTGGAAAATGCTTTAGCTAAGTGGTTTGATCAAGCACGAACACAGGGGGCTAGTAGGAAAGGCGTCGGTTTAGCGTGGGAAAATTTTCAGGACCGTGGGAACTAGGTCACGTCAAGGTCATTGACCTTGCCCATGGGAAGTAGGTCGGTGTGATCAATCACCTGTCATCATCAATCAATCACGCTGGAATGTAGGTCAAGGTGATTGGCCTTGGCCGTGGACGAGTCTGGGAACTGGGTCGGGTCGGTCGGTGGCTTGGCTCAGCGGGAGGGTCGGGCTCGGCGGGGCTGCGGCGGGGTCCACGGCTGGGGCCTCAGCGAAGTCACTTTGATTGACAGGCGGCCTCTAGTTTGGTTCGCGTGGATGGCTTTGTTTTTGTCACTTTGGGTCGGAAAGCGAAAGTGATGGAGTGTGTGTGTGAGTGGGAGTTGGTGATGGTGGTGGTGGTGTGGCAGGGCTTGTGGTTTTGGTGGGGTGCTCGGTGCGGCGGTCTGGCTTGAGACTCGGTGGTGGCTTGGGGTCTCGCGAGGCTCGGCTGGGGACTCGGCGGCGGACTGGGCATGACTATTGTGACGTCTCATATCGTGCACTTAGAGCGAGGACTTGTTTACGCTTGGAAGAAAAATGGAAAGTAGTGGAGCGGTACGAAAAAGCGAAAGTGGAAAAGTGTATCAGAACTATAGTTTGGTGAGCAGGTGTTCACTCGCGGGTGGCTTTGATTGACAGGTGACCGCCTCTAGTTTGGTTTGCAGGTGCGGCGGGGTCTTGGCTTGGCTTGGCAGGGGGGCTCAACAGGTGTGGAGTGGAAGAAAAAGCGAGAGTGGAAAGTGTGCATGACTGCAGAGCTGACGCGTGGTCATTTACCTCCGCGCGCTGTTGTGGTGGAACTTGCACAAAGTGGCTTTGGGCTTGGCAGGGGTTTCGACAGGTAGGGCTGCTGCGGTAGCTTTTGCCCGGTCTGCGACGGAAGGTATTTGCTCAGCGGGGGACCCGGCAGGGCTCGACGACTCAGTGAGGGGAAGTGGTTTGGGACTTGGCCTTGATGGGCGAATGTGGTTGTTGTTATTAGCTGAAATTATGAAACCGAGTGAATGATTTGAGCGGCAAAATCTACCGACATAAAAGGAAAAAGAAAACAGCGTTTGTGATGCAGTGCAGCTATTGCATGGTGGTTGTTGTCGAAAAAACAAGACAATAAAGAGCTTAATCCGGCAATTGCCTCTGATTATAAAGTACGGCTAAAAAGCCTCTTACTTTTGCTCTGTAGAGTTTGAAATTTTCTGATTGCAGATATTGAGAGCCCCACGACAACAGATGCCATATCCCCACTCAACTGCTTCCATAAGCTACTTTTCATACATTTAAAATATGAATTTGCGATTTTAGTTTGATACGAACTTGTAGAGATTGCGACAACTGAATTGTAAATTTTCACAGAACAAACATTGATATTTTACTGTATCTGAAATAAAAATCTGAAAAGAGGTAAAATGGCGTGGGAAAACATCAGAATAATACACATTTTTATATTTTAAATAATTTGCACATTTATTATTATTATTATAATTTTTAATACTTAATACTTTATTATTAATTAATATTATTAATATTTTTTATTTCTTTATTATCAAAATTCATTTTCCTGGTATTTTTTGAAAATAAGGTCAAAGGTGTTACCTTTTTCCCCCAAATTCACAACACTATATCTACCTTTTTTTAACAAATTAATTCCCCTATCGGAGAGATTAGTGTACCTTACTGGAAGGTATATGTTGCCATCCTCCAGTTCAACGACTACCTTTCTCCCGAATTGAGTATCTACCCTCCGAACGTCAAGTATACGATATATTTGGTCAATAATCATGTCTTTTAAAGACATGCTCTTCTTATATCTGAAGCTGTTGATTTCCTCCAGAATTTCTTCTTCATTTAAACTCTGGAACTCACTGGTGTCATCGGCCACTTGAAAAGGTAGTATGCTGCTGCTGCTTGTTCTTTTGCTACTGCTACAATGGTTTATGAAGTCTTCGTCGAAAAGACGCCTCTTCATCCCTTTATTTGTTGATTTCCTCTTCAAAGAATTCATCAATCTCCAATTTGTTCATCTATGAAAAGAAAGAAAAAATGATATTAAAAAAACAATTTTACAAATAACTTTAAAAACATTCTTACCTCTGCAACCTTTTAATTAACTAATTAATTAACTGCTGCTGTTCTCTCCGTTACTGCTACTGCTGCAGGTGATCTTTTAAGAAAGTTGTATTATTTATGTTCATCATTATTATTCAAGACCGTACCTTTAGTAAAAATTCAAATCGAGTGCAGTTATTTCCTGCTAAATTGCA
The DNA here is from genome assembly GCA_949987705.1 of Thereva unica. NCBI lineage: Eukaryota > Metazoa > Arthropoda > Insecta > Diptera > Therevidae > Thereva > Thereva unica. The sequence goes on along the minus strand of OX465285.1, from coordinate 63,605,116 downwards.
TTAGAAAAATCAAATGCAGGTATATTCTATGTATGCCAACTGGTGAACTTTTTAGTAGAAATGGAGGGGATTTCTGTATATAAACTCATGTTCTCGAAATTGGAAATCAAACAAACTCGAGCTCTTGTTAAGAAGAACTGAGGTAAGAGGCATTAGCCGTACTTAAAATCAGAGGCATTTGCCGGATTAAGTTCCTTATCGAGTTCACCTGCTTTGTTTGTTTGTTTGTTTGCTTGCAGTAGCAGCAGTAGCAGTAACGAGAGAACAGCAGCAGTTAATTAATTAGTTAATTAAAAAGGTTGCAGAGGTAAGAATGTTTTTAAAGTTATTTGTAAAATTGTTTTTTTAATATCATTTTTTCTTTCTTTTCATAGATGAACAAATTGGAGATTGATGAATTCGATTTGAAGAGGAAATCAACAAATAAAGGGATGAAGAGGCGTCTTTTCGACGAAGACTTCATAAACCATTGTAGCAGTAGCAAAAGAACAAGCAGCAGCAGCATACTACCTTTTCAAGTGGCCGATGACACCAGTGAGTTCCAGAGTTTAAATGAAGAAGAAATTCTGGAGGAAATCAACA